>CM053028.1:54068667-54543667 GCA_028564925.1 Lithobates sylvaticus
CTAGGGGTGTTTAGGGGGCCAAGCTTCCATGCTGGGGAGGTTGGTGCAAGCAAATATGCATGTGACCCACTAAATAATACATTCTTAAAACTATTTCGATAAGTCAACCATAAAATACTAGACAAAAAAACAAAATCCAAAAATAAAAGGAATAGGGGACATTCATAGAATAGTCCTATCATGGTAATTAGCTAATGATGACATTGATGCACTACATTAGCAAACATACAAGACATAGGTAATTTTAAAAGAGAAGACTTACCTTAATGTATTCCTCCTGCAGGACGTGGATAATGGCAGAACAGGTCTCTGGAATAATGAGCCCCAGAGTGAACTTGAGGTCCTGCAAGCTTCTCCCCGTCGCCAAGTAACGCAACGTGGCGACTAGCCTCTGCTCCGCACTGATGGCTTGCCGCATGCAGGTATTCTGCCTGGTAATATAAGGGGACAGCGAAGCCAACAGACGGTGAAAAATGGGGTCCGTCATCCGGAGATAATTCCTGAAATCATCAGGATTATTCTCACGGATCTCACGGAGCAAAGGCATATGCGAGAATTGGTCACGCTGGCGCAACCAATTCTTGGTCCATGAACTCCTCCTCACCCTGTTCATGGACCGGGCTCGTGCCAAGGTGTTAACCGCAACACCGAGCCCCTGCACAGCACGAACTCGTTCCCGAGTACGTCCACACTCCATGGCTTCAAAACGGTCGGCTGATCAAACAAACAACTTAACAGAACGCACTGAAGAACAGCAAGGCCTATGAAGAACGACCTGAAAAACAGGAACGAGCGGACCAGAACGGCCTGAGAACAGGTAGGAACTGATCCACACGCACTGAAAGCCAGATACAAACCTCACAAGCACAAACTGAACGGCAGAAGCGAACGAATTAAGCAGAAGTCTGAGAAGCGCGAATCGTCTCTAACCAAACGTCAACTAACACGCGATACACACGAGATTAGCTGACGGGGCCCAAAGGGTGTCGTTTGGGATCTCGAGCTTCCTTTTTCTAGTCCCGTCGTACGTGCGTACGTCATCGCGTGAACCGCCGGACTTTTTGCGTGATCGTGTGTGGTCAAGTCCGTTCGCTTTTTAGTCCAGCGTACCTAGCGGGAAAGTCCAGCGGATTGTCCGCTGGACTTAGGTCCGCCGGGAAAAGTCCGTACGTGTGTACGAGGCATTAGACTTACTTGAGGCCGCTGGCCTGGTGCAGTACAGTGTGTCACTCACAGCAGAGCAAGGCAGCACCAGCTATCAAGGGCCGTCTTTCCACTCTGCTCCCTCTTCACGCTGTCTGAAGAACATGGCGGAGCTTGTTCACTAGACGCTGGGGCGGCCGCGGTGCGCTATGAATGCTGGGGTGGCCGCGGCGCGCTATTAATCCCGGGGCGGCCTCTGACTGGCATTACTGGTTGCTAGCTAGACGCCGGGCGGCGATTCTAGCAAGTGAGCAACCAGTGCAGTCAGTCAACTTAAGCAGCAGATTGCAGCACTGAGGATGGGCCCTGGATGGGGCCCTCCAGGCAAGTGGGGCCCCCGGGCAACTGCCCAGCGTGCCCAGTGGAAAAAACCGCCCTGGGCATAGATGCAAGACTATCTCTGCAAATCCATGACAGTTGGCATATATGATTAATGTATTCTTTGATGTAAACTAAATGGTTGTAAATGCAGACTATACAAAAACACTTTCCTACATGATGTGTCTGAAGAAAGTTTTTTTTTTATTTATTTTTTATTATTTAAAAAAAAACCTGAGCCCCAAAATTTTGTCCTTGAGTCATACAACTGCCCTTTTGATAATTAGCTTCCAACCGCTAGTCGCTTCCTGTGCTGAAACCTCCATGTCATTCCCATCATTAACACACCTCTCCAGAACAGGACAATGTCTGGCTGTGTAACAGAGTGTCTTTGAGCCCTGTTATGCCTCATTGACAGTTTTAAAGCTGCTTTCATGGGCTGTTTGTTGAATCTGGCTTGTGCAGCGGAAGACTTACACCGATGATAGAAGTGCACGACATTAAAGAGGCTTTTTTTGTGAATGCAGAATTGTTAATTCAACTGCATCTAATTAGGGATGGGGGTAACCCGAGTCCAGTCACTTGTCTGGAACCCTACATTTCTCAATAAGCGCCTATTATAACCGGTTTAACCTGGCTTGTGTGATTACTGTTAAAGTTTTTAAGCGCTCATTCACATGCAGTAAGGGGCCTGTATGATGCACATTATTGCGTGTGTTTTCATGTCGCTTGTGCGCATTAACACGCGGTTTAATCTCATGGTAAAGCATCTTCTTATGTGAGTCAACATGCATTCATGCATTGGGTGGAACGTAGGCAGGACTTTTAAGTCTCTCCCATCCTCTGGGATTCCCTGCCCCAATCTGTCCGACTATCTCCTAATCCTGACCTAGGCAAATGGCAGCACTAAGACCACATCAAGAGCTTTGCTAAAAGCAAATAGTTGATAGTGCTCCCAAATAATGCATTTAAAAAGCGAAGGTCCCTACTCACCGAATGGAGTTGACCCACATTACCTTATGATAAGAAAAAAGAGGTCAAATGCGCTGTACGGTCTCATTGATCAGAGAATTGCAGGAAACGGCTCCCGTCACTGCCTGATGATTTGTGATCCTGGGGAACAACCCAGAGAGATCAGCCCTCGCTTTCCCGCTTTTCCCAAACTAGACGACATCCAGACCACGGTGCGGTCTCAACAATCAATGGCTCCACTCACAAGCTCCGACCAACAGCTCCCTGCTGCTATCCGTATTCCAGAAGAACAACCACGTAGTATATTCAAAAAGAAAAGAAAGATGGGCTCCTCATAGCATAAACCAGTTTGACTCTTTAATAAAACTTGATTAAAATTGCAGATACAGTTCTCAAGCGAGCAGGTAAATAAAACAACTTGCTGTAGACCAGAGGTCTCAAACTGGTGGCCCTACAGCTGTTGCGAAACTACAAGTTCCATGAGGCTTTGCAAGGCTGACAGTTACAAGCATGACTCCCGCAGGCAGAGGCATGATGGGACTTGTAGTTTTGCAACAGCTGGAGAGCCGCCAGTTTGAGACCCCTGCTGTAGACACTTTGTACATCACATAAAAGTCCTCGCAAACTTTACAAGAAAACTGCTGTGCTTGTTGCATACCATCTATAGCTTGATCCAACACACCATGCGTCCTAGCTTGACATGTTTCGTCATTACAAATGACATCATCAGAAGCTAAAGTTTCTGATGACGTCATTTGTAATGATGAAACATTGTAAAGCATTGTTTAAACTGTTGGCAATATATAGATCCTGCATGATAATAATGATAATATTAACATGTACAGAAATACAATTGATATGCAATATGTGCAAAAAATGCATGTTTATGAAATGTAAGCCCTAATGCCGTGTACACACGGTCGGACTTTTTCCATCTAAAATTCAGACGGACTTAGATAGAGAACATGTTCTAAATTTTGTGGAAAAAATTTTTTATGGAAAAAACGCTTGTCTGTATGCTGTTCCGATGCACCAAAAATCATGCATGCTCTGAAGCAAGTACGAGACGGAAGCTATTGGCTTCCGTTTTCTAGTCTCATCATACGTGTTGTACGTCACCGCGTTCTGGGCGGTCGGAATTTGGTGTGACCGTGTATATGCAAGACAGCATGAGCGGAATTCCGTCGGAATTTCGCCGAAAAAGCCTTCAGAGTTTGTTCCGACGGCAAAACCGGTGGTGTGTACATGGCATGAGAGCCCTTTTACAGGGTGGGGAAGAATCACAATTGACATGCAATGATATGTACAAATAATGCACTTTTATGAATTGTAATTCCTAATGGCCACTTTATTGTGCATTACAGCAGGCCAAAATGTGAACAACAGTTTACTTTGGCTGCTGCATGAAACCTGAGGAAGATTTCAACATGGAAAGATTAGATACATTAGATTATTTTTTAAGATGAACAAAGAAGCCAAATATAGCATTCTCTTCAGACCAGCATAGCAGCCAACAAGCAATGAGGCCTGAATTGTGAGGCTGTAAAGATGCTATATCTCAGAGCCACTGGGCTCTAGGAATCCCTTATCTTACACGTTTGTTGTGAACAAAAACTTTGTCGCAGATTCCTACTTTTTGTTATTTTGAAGAAATCCCTGTTTGTTTGCCTGTGTCCAAAGTGAATCTAAGGTTTCATAATTATCAATCAGCTGCTGCACTTGCAGGGCTCTAATGATGAAAGTTGCAGGGTCTGCATCTATTTAGACGTGATTTCCTATTGGGAGTATCCCACCTAAAATGAATTTTTTGTTGCAGGGGATGCTAAAATCTGACTTGTATCTTAATGCAGACTTCTAAGAAAATCAGAAAGCCAATCACAGTAGCAGGAAATTATGTTTCTATGGGGCATTCTGTACACATTTTGTGTACAGAACACCTCCAGGTTGTCATTTTGCATTTTATAGAAAATTACAGAGATACAGATTGAAAAGGACAGGTCATTTTTAAAAACATTCACTTATAATATGACTTGTGTCGCAATTGTATATGCTAGATTTTTATTTTTATTTTGCTATTTTAACTTAAACCTGTCGCTATCTAACAGTAGTTAAAGTGGAGGGCCACCCTGAAAAAAAAAAACTTCATAAAAATGTTAACAAAAATAATAATTTTTTTTTTACTTACCAGAAATGGCTGTAGCTAGGCAGATCATCCTAATCTGCCTCTTCTTGTTCCGCGGAGCTGTTCTGTCTTCTGCTCCTATCGCCGTCTTCTAGTGAATGGGGCGCGGTGTGTTATGAGAACTGTGTGTCCCACAACACATCGCGTTCCCCATTCACAAAGCGATGCGCGACTCGCGCATGCGCAGTATGAAACAGGCAGTGAAGCCAGCAAGGCTACGCTGCCTGTTTCACTTAGGTGGAATGGCGGCGCCGGGAACCGAGACCCGAGGGACGATCGCCGACATCGGAACAGCATACAGACGAACGGTTTTCCCCGATAGGAATTGGTTCCGTCTGAAATATTTAGAACAGTTCTATTTCTAGGTCCGAAAAAAAAAGTCCAATGAGGCACACACACGATCAGAATACCCAGAAGACCACGCGGCGGAGGACAGAAGAACGAAGCTCACCGCGGACACTAGGAAGGAGGCAGATTATGAACTGTCACTGTACTAATGACACTGGCTGGGAAGGGGATAACATTTAGGGCAATCAATGGGTTAAATGTGTTCCTAACAAGTGTTTTCTCACTGTGGGGCAGGTGATTTTACTAAGGCAAAACATAGATCCCTGTACCTGCTTTGCAGGAACACAGGATCAATGTCTTCAATACTGACAGAATGGCGAGCTGCCTTGTTTACATTGGCAGACCACTGACTTTTTTTTTTTTTTTGTCAGGCTTTAACCCGGAAGAATTTACCCCTTCCTGACCAGGCCATTTTTTGCTATACGGCGTTGTACCCACACAAAATTGATATCCTTTTTTTCCCACAAATAGAGCTTTCTTTTGGGGGTATTTGATCACCTCTGCAGTTTTTATTTTTTGCGCTATAAACAAAAGCACCACAGGCCCCATCAGATATGACATCAGAGCCCCCCCCTTACATTAGATATGACACGAGAGCCCCCCCCCCCCTTACATCAAATATGACACCAGAGCCCCCCTTACATCAGATATGACATCAGAGCCCCCCCCTTACATTAGATATGACACCAGAGCCCCCCCCCCTTACATTAGATATGACACCAGAGCCCCCCCCCTTACATCAAATATGACACCAGAGCCCCCCTTACATCAGATATGACATCAGAGCCCCCCCCCCTTACATTAAATATGACACCAGAGCCCCCCCTACATTAGATATGACACCAGAGCCCCCCCCCCTTACATTAGATATGACATCAGAGCCCCCCCTCTTACATTAGATATGACACCAGAGCCCCCTTACATCAGATATGACATCAGAGCCCCCCCCTTTACATTAGATATGACATCAGAGAGCCCCCCCCCCCCCCTTACATTAGATATGACACCAGAGCCCCCCCCTTACACTAGATATGACATCAGAGCCCCCCCTTACATCAGATATGACATCAGAGCCCCCCCCTTACATTAGATATGACACCAGAGCCCCCCCTTACATCAGATATGACATCGGAGCCCCCCCCCTTACATTAGATATGACACCAGAGCCCCCCTTACATCAGATATGACATCAGAGCCCCCCCTTACATTAGATATGACATCAGAGCCCCCCCCTTACATTAGATATGACACCAGAGCCCCCCTTACATTAAATATGAGACCAGAGCCCCCCTTACATCAGATATGACACCAGAGCCCCCCCCCTACACTAGATATGACATCAGAGCCCCCCTTACATCAGATATGACATCAGAGCCCCCCCCTTACATGAAATATGACACCAGAGCCCCCTTACATCAGATATGACACCAGAGCCCCCCTTACATTAGATATGACATCAGAGCCCCCCCTTACATCAGATATGACATCAGAGCCCCCCCCCCTTACATCAGATATGACACCAGAGCCCCCCCCTTACATTAGATATGACATCAGAGCCCCCCTTACATTAGATATGACACCAGAGCCCCCCCTTACATTAGATATGACACCAGAGCCCCCCCCCCCCTTACATTAGATATGACATCAGAGCCCCCCCTTACATTACATTTAGATATGACACCAGAGCCCCCCCCTTACATCAGATATGACATCAGAGCCCCCCCCTTACATTAGACATGACATCAGAGCCCCCCCCCTTACATTAGATATGACACCAGAGCCCCCCCCTTACACTAGATATTACATCAGAGCCCCCCCCCCTTACATTAGATATGACATCAGAGCCCCCCCCCTTACATTAGATATGACACCAGAGCCCCCCCCTTACATCAGATATGACATCAGATATGACATCAGAGCCCCCCCCTTACATTAGATATGACACCAGAGCCCCCCTACATCAGATATGACATCAGAGCCCCCCCCTTACATTAGATATGACATCAGAGCCCCCCCATCCCCCCCCCCTTACATTAGATATGACATCAGAGCCCCCCCCCCTTACATTAGATATGACACCAGAGCCCCCCCTTACATTAAATATGACACCAGAGCCCCCCCCCTTACACTAGATATGACATCAGAGCCCCCCTTACATCAGATATGACATCAGAGCCCCTCCCTTACATGAAATATGACACCAGAGCCCCCTTACATCAGATATGACACCAGAGCCCCCCCTTACATTAGATATGACATCAGAGCCCCCCTTACATCAGATATGACATCAGAGCCCCCCCCCTTACATCAGATATGACACCAGAGCCCCCCCCTTACATTAGATATGACATCAGAGCCCCCCTTACATTAAATATGACACCAGAGCCCCCTTACATCAGGTATGACACCAGAATCCCCCCCTTACATTAGATATGACATCAGAGCCCCCTTACATTAAATATGACACCAGAGCCCCCCTTACATCAGGTATGACACCAGAATCCCCCCCTTACATTAGATATGACATCAGAGCCCCCCTTACATTAAATATGACACCAGAGCCCCCCTTACATCAGGTATGACACCAGAATCCCCCCCTTACATTAGATATGACACCAGAGCCCCCCCCCCCCTTACATCAGATATGACACCAGAGCCCCCCTTACATTAGCTATGACATCAGAGCCCCCCACCTTACATCAGATATGACACCAGAATCCCCCCCCTTACATTAGATATGACACCAGAGCCCCCTTTACATCAGCTATGACATCAGAGCCCCCACCTTACATCAGATATGACACCACCATTAGATTATATGATGTAAGCCCCCTTACATCAGATATGACACCAGAGACCCCCTTTCCCCCTGTACTCACTGATCACTAACTGCAAAGAAGTTCCTCATTTCTCTTTCCAGGCTCCACACACTCTGTGTTCGTTCCTCAGCAGTGCTGCTGAGACTGTTCAGTCAGTACCGCTCTCTATTGCCACCTGCAGGCTGGAGGGAGGAGAACACCTAATCCTCTCTCCAGCTATGAGCCACGATCCTATCTGAATGTGTCCGGTTTTCAGGGGTGCTCAAAACCGGGCACATGATTCAAATACCGGACTGTACGGGTGAATCCCGTACAGGTGGCAACCCTAGCCGGATCCGCTGATTGGCTCTGATACCCAGAAATGCAGGATCACGTAAATATAAGTGATCCTGCGCAGCCAACCACCCTGTAGCAGTAAATCTGCTATCAGGCGATCAGCAACTGGTTAAGATCATCAGCATTATGATAACTCACAGGCAGCAGGCACTCTATCATGGCTCTGGCTGGCTCTGTCACAGTGTGTCACATAACATGGCTGCTGGGTTCTGATTTTGTTAACTTATGACCAATAAGTGCCTGCTGCCTGTGAGTTCTGATACCATCCATTATGCCAGAGAGACACAGGCACAGTGAAATGTAGTCTATTCACAGACACCCCCAAGCACACCTGTGTTGAAGCCTTGAAGGCTCTGGCAGCCCCACAATTGGATCTGCTTCCCCTCTATTCCTGCTGCTGGACATTGTCAGCTGAGCTCAGCTGCCTCTCTTTGCCCGTTGCCGCCTCCGCCTGCCTCTCAGATCTCACTCTCCGTGCCCCGGCTACTACTGGGTGGGGAGCGGAGGAAAATGACTCTGCCGGGGAAGGCAAGGAGATAAGCAGGCAGGCGGCTTGCTGGGATTTGAGCCAAGGCAGAAGAACATGTGAGTGGAGCTGAATGGGCATATCCCGGAAACTGAAGAAATAGTCCATCCACTCTGACCAGCACATCATCATCAAAAAGGGACACAGATAATGGAAAAAATACACCCCCTAAGCTAGTAGGAACGGGGGTGTGTAATTTTTTTTTATTCTGGACTGACTTTCTTTGAAAATTGCCCCAGCTCCTGCTGAAGTCAAATCCGGGGACAAAACGGGGGACAGTATCCTCCATCCGGGGACTGTCCCCTGAAACCTGAAACCGGGGACATCTGGTCACCCTACTCTCACCCTAATATATACATTTTAACTTAGCAAGGACTTCTCCCTCGCCTACAAAAGAATACAGATTAATCACTGGCATGCTTGCAACAAGTTACAGAGAAGGAGCATCACCACACAAGTCATTATTTTATTCACGTATCTCTTTAAATAGCCTCTCCCACAATCCCCTTCCTAATTAGAAGCTTGCTGGGAGACAGTGGCGGAATTATTAGGGTCGCAACAGTCGCAAGTGCGACTGGGCCCTGTAGTTCTCCACCACTTCAGGGGGCCCATCGGCGGTCCGCCCGCCCGCCCAGTGAGGGGCCCTCCTGCCTCATGCCATGGGGAGGGGGGCTTTCACCCGCTACGAGGGGGGAGGAGAGACCGAAGGCTGAAGCGCTTTAAAACTGTTTGTGTCCGCCCCCGCCTATCCAGAGCCAGAGAGACTGTAAGGGCGGCGGGGCAGACACTAAAAAAAACACACAGACCAATTCAGTGAAGGCGGGGGAGGAGCTCTCTGAGACAAGGCATTGCTGGAGGAGGCATGCTTCGTGAGGAATTTTGCGACCGCGGCGTGAGGAGGGATAATCGATCGATTGATTGGCGGTAAGTCACTGTTTTGCAATCGATCGATCCCAACCACCTCTGCGGCTCTGCTTCTTACTGATCCCACCCCCCCTCCAGACTGTGCCACCACCCCCCCTCCAGTGCCACCACCCCCCCCCTCCAGACTGTGCCACCACCCCCCCTCCAGACTGTGCCACCACCCCCCCTCCAGTGCCACCACCCCCCCTCCAGACTGTGCCACCCCCCCTCCAAACTGTGCCACCCCCCCTCCAGACTGTGTGACCACCCCCCCCCCCCTCCAGTGCCACCACCCCCCCTCCAGACTTGTGTTTCCACCACCCCCCCTCCAGTGCCACCACCCCCCTCCAGTGCCCCCCCCTACCACCCCCCTCCAGACTGTGCCACCACCCCCCCTCCAGACTACGTAGAGGCTAGTAGCCAATAGCTTTGGTCTTGTAATGTGCCATCTGAGCATGCCCCCCCTAGCCACCCCCCCCCAATTTGTCCGTCGGAATTCGCTACCACGATCGGATTTGGTGTGATCGGACTTTGTTGTCAAAAAATGTGCTACCACCCCCTCCAGTGTCACCACCCCCCTCCAGTACCACCACCCCCCCTCCAATGACGCCAACCCCCCTCCAATGCAGTGCCACCACCCCCCTCCAGATGTGTCACCACCCCCCTCCAAACTGGCCACCACCCACTTGTGCCACCACCCCCCCTCCGTGCGGACACCCCCCCCCTCCAGTCCGATCCAATGGCCAAACTCCAGTACCACCACCCCCCCTCCAGTACCACCGATGGCCACCACCCCCCCCTCCAGTGACACCACCCCCCCTCCAGTACCACCACCACCGCCCTCCAGTACCACCACCCCCCCTTCAGTGCCACCGTTCGGACCACCCCCCTCCAGTTCCAGTACCACCGCCCTCCAGTACCACCACCCCCCTCCAGTGCCACCACCCCCCTCCAGTACCACCGCCCTCCAGTACCACCCCCCCCCCTTCAGTGCCACCGTTCTCCAGTACCACCGTTCTCCAGTACCACCACCCCCCCCTCCAGTGCCACCACCCCCCTCCACAGTGACACCACCCCCCCCCCCCCCCTCCAGTACCACCGCCCTCCAGTACCACCACTGCATTGGTGACACAGGCTGCACTGGGGACACAGATTGCATTGGGGACACAGATTGCATTGGGGACACCGGCTGCACTGGGGACACAGGGTGCACTGGGGACACAGGTTGCACTGGGGACACAGGTTGCATTGGTGACACCGGCTGCATTGGTGACACCGGCTGCATTGGTGACACAGGTATCAAAATCATGCTTTTTTTGGGGGGGGGCCTTCCTGATTTCTTGCACCGGGGCCCTGAGGTTTCTAGTTACGCCTCTGCTGGGAGATGTAGTGTAAGAGAGACCCAGGGGTCCAGTTATGGCTGAACACAGGACTACAAGTCTCACAATCCTTTGCTTCTTGGCTCAGAAATGTGATGCAAGCAGTCTGAGTGCAGCACTAGGGGGAAACTGGAAGTCCGCAGCAATGAAGGTAATGTCCACTGCATTCATTATATGGTAGACTGCACCTGGCTACATCAGGAAAACCATTGTTTTATAATGTGTACTCTCTGAACCTCTACACGTCGACTAATTAATCAGAAGCTCCCGCTCTACAAACTAATGTACAGTATCTCACAAAAGTTAGTACACCCATCACATTTTTGTACATTTTTTATTATATCTTTTCATGTGACAACACTGAAGAAATTTCACTTTTCTACAATGTAAAGTAGTGAGTGTACAGCTTGTATAAAAGTGTAAATTTGCTGTCCCATCGCACGACTGCGCAATTGTCAGTTAATGTAATGCAGTGCCGTATCGCAAAAAATGGCCTGGTCAGGAAGGGGGTAAACCTTTCCGGAGGGCAAGTGGTTAAAATACACACTTAGGGCTCTTTCACACGGGGCGGATCAGTGCAGATCCGCCCCGTGGATATCCGCTTGCTCAGCGGGGATCGCCGGAGCGATCTCCGCTGAGCAGGAAGATGACAGGTCTGTCTCTGTGCAGGGACAGACCTGTCACAGCGCCGCTCTCCCCTATGGTAGATCGGGTGACGACGGACCGTAGAGTCCATCGTCATGCGATACACTCTGCAGACGGATGGAAAAATAGGGTTTTCCTCCGTCTGCAGAAACGGACCATAGCGGGCACGGACGAGATCGGGTGTCAGCGGATGCTCATCTGCTGACACCCGCTATCCCATAGGGATACATGTATGTCCGTTTTGCATCCGAAAACGGAAGGATGAAAAACGGACATACGGACCGTCCGTGTGAAAGAGCCCTAATGCTGATTGAAGACAAGAGTGCTTTCTGAATGTTTTTCAGTCTGATTGACAATACTTTGATCTAGCGTGCCAAATTTTATATACAATATGCGGTCCATACGCAGAGAAACATTTTCATACAACTCCCACAATGATTATGTAAAGAAATTAAATGGTGGTCTTTTAAATTCTCCTCCAGATCAGCTTAAAATAAAAAGGAAATATGGATTCCCCCACGTTAAAGTCTCTTTTCTTCACCGAGCATAATAGCACAAATGCAAATTTTAATTTGTCTTTTTCCCAGAGTTCCGAAGGCATGCCAATTGTCTCTGGGGTGTTAAAGGCCCTGCAGGCCGCAGAGAGTGTTGAAAATAAGTTCTATCCATGCTAATAAAAAGTAATCATATGCTGCTTCAGCTTACACGACTGACCTACATAATTGCAAAACAACTTCTATAAATGGAAATGCTGTTAGTTTAAGTATCTAGACAAAGATTTTTTTTTTCCCCTCGCAACATCTGCGTCCAGAGGGGAGGAAAACCTATGTTTGGACTGGCCTTCTTCCATACCCAATTTTTTTTTTTCCTTTAAGAAAGAAAAAAAAAAAAAACTTCTAAAGTGAAGCAAGTTACATGTTACATAAACATTTTTTTCTCTTTCCATAAATTGGCTGCAGTCTACGAACAATAGGGTTACTGTGGAGGCAAAAACCGCAGACACATCCCAGCACCGCTGGACGAGCTGCAAGGCTGAACTGTGGAATCATTCTTTGAAAACTCCAGAAAGGAAATCCACAGTTTTAAGGCGAGACCTTTCTAATGTTATAGTTGGAGCGGTTCCCTGCTTGCTTTCTGTGTACTGGTTAGGACATTAATGGTCTGGGCGGCCGGGGGGATGCAGGGATGCTGATCCAGCTGAAAAGGATTTTTAGCTTGTAAATTGGAAATCTAAGAGGATGAAAACAAATCTGGTTGAGTGTTTAGTGGTTTTAATGACATGCTGGGCAGAAGGCCTGGCTTAGTGGAGAGGCCTCATGGGCCCTTGGGCCTAGGGTGGCAAATTTTGAGAAGGTGGTGGCTGACCCTTTGTTTGACTGTCTTTAACCACTTCAATACCAGACACTTAGACACCTTCCCGCCCAAGCCAATTTTCAGCTTTCAGCGATGTCGCAATTTGAATGACAATTGCGCGGTCATGCTGCTCTGTACCCAAACAAATTTTTTATCATTTTGTTCCAACAAATAGAGCTTTCTTTTGGTGGTATTTGATCACCTCTGCGATTTTTATTTTTTGCGCAACAAACAAAAAAAGACCGAAAATTTTGCAAAAAAACAAGTTTTTCTTTGTCACTGTTAATTTTTTTTGTAAATAAGTGCGTTTTCTTCTTCAATGACGGGCACTGATAAGGCGGCACTAATGGGCACTGATAAGGCGGCACTGATGGGCACCGATGAGGTGGCACCAATTAGGGGGCACCGATGAGTTGGCACTGATGATGGGCACTGATAGGCGGCACTGATGGGCACTGATAGGTGGCACTGATGGGCATTGATAGGTGGCACTGGTATGCGGCACTGATGGGCACTCAGGCGGCACTGACGGGCACTCATAGGCGGCACTGACGGGCACTCATAGGCGGCACTGACGGGCACTCATAGGCGGCACTGACGGGCACTCATGCACACATATAGGTGGCACTGATAGGTGGCATGGATGGGCACTGATAGGTGGGCATGGGTGGGCACGGATGGGCACTGATAGGTGGCACTGATGGACGCTGATGAGTGGCACTGATGACACTGATGGGTGGCATTGCTGGGCATCCCTTTTTGCATCCCTTTTTTTAACTTTTTTTTTTATTAAATATGATGTGCCAATCAGTGCCCATCTGTGGGCACTGATTGGCATATTTTTGGCATTTTTTTTAACATGTGGATGGCCATGGGGGATGTACCTGGCCATCCACATGCTGGGGGCTTCCCTGGTGGTATTGGGGGCTTCCCTGGTGGTCCTGGGGGCTTCCCTGATGGTCTAGTGTGGGCATCTGAGGGGGGGCTGCGCTGATAAACAATCAGCGCATACCCCCCCTGTCAGGAGAGCCGCCGATCGGCTCTCCTCTACTCGCGTCTATCAGACGCGAGTGAGGAAAAGCCGATCAACGGCTCTTCCTGTGTACATCGTGATCAGCCGTGATTGGACATGGCTGATCACGTGGTAAAGAGCCTCCGCCGGAGGCTCTTTACCGAGATCAGTGTAGCGGTGTGTCAGACTGACACACCGCTCCACCGATCGCCGCGATGCGCGCCCCCACGGGCGCGCGGCGGCTGTTATCCTGAAGGACGTCATATGACGCCCAGTCAGGATAACGAAACCACTTCCCGGACGTCAATTTGCTATTGACCGGGCGGGAAGTGGTTAAAGGGAACCAGTCACGATTGGGTGTTTAAAATAATTTAAATGGCACTTCTAAAATGATTATAGATATGTACAGTAGGGAAAATAATTATTTGATTCCCCTGCAGGTTTTGTAAGTTTGCCCACTTAAAAAGAAATGAAGGGTTTATCATTTTTATTATACGTGAATTTTAAAAGATAGAGACAGAATATCAACCAAAAATCCCCCCCAAAAAAAACACAAGATAAATTGAGTTGCAGTTCAGTGAGTTAAAGAAGTATTTGATCCCCAAGCAAAACATGACTTGGCACTTGGTGGAGAAATCCTTGTTGGCAAGCACAGAGGTAAGACATTTCTTGTATTTGGTTACCAGGTTTGCACACATCTCTGGAGGGATTTTGGTCCACTCTTCTTTACAAATCTTCTCTAAATTGGCAACTCGAAGTTTCAGCTCTCTCCATACGTTTCCTATAAGATTAAGGTCTGGGGACTGACTAGGCCACTCCTTTGCTTTTATATTTATGGTCACACAATTTTATCTACACTAGATGGCTGCAAGCTGTATGTGTCCAGCCTCTCAATTGGCTTGGGACTACGTTGCTGTATGTGTCCAGCCTCCTAATTGGCCTGGGTCTATGTTGCGTCCCGTGTATGTTGCGCCGTTAGCGCATGCGCGATTGCCACTCGCGGCCCGCATTATCCCTATGTCCGGCCTCATAGTGAGGCTTGGTCGCGGCCGCGTTCCACACAGATCTTTCTTCCGGGGTGGGCGGGATGGATACGTCGCTCCCACCCCCCGGCGTCATTCGCACGCCGCACATGCGCAGTTGTGAGCCGCGGCTCATGCAAACACCGCACTTGCCTCACATAGAGGCTTGGTTAATACAGCACTCCATATACCGGGACTCTGGGAGATAACTACGACATATCCGCCCCCAGACGCCATTTTCTCGGAGCCCGCGGGCCCGTTCTCCAGCACAATACTGACACTTTTTAAATCCTGGTTTAAATTCCAGGATGACACCATTCATAATATCTACATTCTAATTTAGCACTAAAGGCTGGCATGTGTTATACACACTTATACTTAAAGGCATGTATTATATATTTTTTAGTTTGCTATCATTTGTTCAGAAAGGGGATCTTTACCATAGTAAACTCATAATGAGGCTTGACACTCAAGCCATAGGCGCCATCTTACCCTAACAGGAAGTGGTTTAATCATTGAGCCAGCATTGATGTCAGGTTGATCTCATCTACAAACACCCCTGTACCTATATATAAGCGGTGGCTCCAGTGAATCAGCACCCCCAGATGATGCCTTATTAAGGCGAAACGCGTCGGGAGACTATCGTGCTGATGCCACTGCTGCCAATTCCTTTTATACATGCCTTTTAAGCCTTTGTACATGTGAGTACTCATTTTTATATTTAATAAATTTTGTTTATTTGACGGTATTACGCTATTTGGTCTCATCTCTCTTTGCCGGTAATACCATTGGGGATGAACCACATGCTACACTTGCCTACCATTCCATTCTGAGCTCCCATCAACCATCGCACGTACGGTCTTGTCGTTGATCACCAGATATTGGAACCACTGCCCTCATCTGTGTATTATAAATACCACACAGCATTTTCGACTCATATGGCGTAAGCCTACCTGAGTCCACGATAGCTGGTAAGCCTCCCTTCAACTGGTGACGGAGTACATCAGACAAGCCGCACAAGTCACTTTATGTTATATTTTATTCACTCAAGTCACTATGGTGTATTATTAATGGACTTTTAACGATTAATTATTTTTCTCTTAATAGTCATTGTTTTGTTATTGTTTATATATGAATACACAATATCATTTGGTGATAGTTTATTTTAGTCACATTATGTTTGCAATTAGTTGGTTTCATTACCCTAAACATATTTGACGCCCTATACAGAGTTTAAAAAAATTTTTTTTTTTTTTTTTTAGTGATATATAATTTTATTATTATATAAGATTTCACCACACACGTTCAATAATCACAAATTGAACATTGTAAGCGCCGCACTATTTATTTATTCACTCCATGACCTTAATGTGCTTCTTCTTGAACCACTCCTTTGTTGCCTTGGTGGTATGTTTTGGGTCGTTGTTGGGTCATTGCTGGAAGACCCATCCACGACCCATCCTGAGTGTTCTGGCTGAGGGAAGAAGGTTCTCATCCAAGATTTTGCAATACATGGCCCTGTCCATTGACTCTCAATGCGGCAAAGTCTGCCTGTACCTTTAGCAGAGAAACCGCCCCAAAGCATGTTTCCACCTCCATGCTTGACTGTAGGGATGGTGTTCTTAGGGTCATAGTCAGCATTTCTCTTCCTCCAAACATGGCAAGTTGAGTTAATGCCAAAGAGCTAATTTTTGGTCTCATCTGACCACAGCACTTTCTCACAATACTTCTCCCAATTATTTAGATGTTCATTGGCAAACATCAGACGGACCTGTACATGTGTCTTCTTGAGGAGGGGGACCTTGTTGTCGCTGCAGTATTTCAATCCATGGCGGAGTATTGTGTTACCAATGGTTTGTTTAATGACTGTGGTCCCAACTGCCTTGAGATCATTCACAAGCTTCTCCCTTGTAGTTCTGAGCTGATCCCTCACATTTCTCATGATCATCCCATGAGGCGAAATCTTGCATGGAGCTCCAGACCGAGGGCGATTGATGGTTATTTTGTTTTTCTTCCATTTGCGAATAATCGTTCCAACAGTTGTCTCCTTCTCACCAAGCTTCTTGCTGATGGTCTTGTACCCCATTCCAGCCTTGTGCAGGTCTACAAACTTGCCCCTGATGCCCTTTGACAGCTCTTGGGTTTTGCCCATGATGGTGAGGTTAGAATGGAAGAAAGAGATTCTGTGGACAAGTGTATTTTACACATGAGCACATATTGGAGCCAGTCTGTGGGAGCCAGAATTATTGTTGGTTGGTAAGGGATCAAATACTTATTTTATTCACTGAACTGCAACTCTTTTTATAACATTTGTATCATGTGTTTTTTCTAGATTTTTGGTTGATATTCTGTCTCTATCATTTAAAATACATCTATGATGACAATTATAGACAGTTCATTTCTTTGTAGGTGGGCAAACTTTCAAAATCTGCAGGGGATCAAATAATTATTTTCCCCACTATAAGCTCACGTATTTAAAGTGGTTGTAAAGCCTTAAAGGGTAACACCACTTTTGTGAGGAATAAAAATAGAAAATAAAGAAAAAATAATATAGTGCATATGATTGCGACACTAATCATTTTATAATTGAATGTTATTAAAAATTACCTTTTCTTTTCAATGTAATTTTCTGAGAATACATTGCAATATGACTACCTGGAGTTTTCAGTACACAGAGTGTGTACTGACCACTCCCCAGAAGCATCATCCTGCCTGTGTGATTGGCTCATCAATTTTCCCAGAAGTCTGCCTAAGATACAAGACAGATTTCAGACATCCCTTGCAACAAAAATGTAATTTTTTGAGAGATACTTTCAACAGGAACCCATCTAATGCCGAGTACACACGATCAGAATTCTCGTCGGAAAAAGCTCTGATGGTTTTCCCATCCATAACACAGCGACATACAACGCGTTCGATGGCACTATAAAAGGGAAGTTTAATGCTTCCGAGCATGCGTCGAATTGACAATCCATAATGTGTGGCAGGTGACGTGGCAAGTGACAATCCGTAATGTGTGGCAGGTGATGTGGCAAGTGACAATACGTAATGTGTGGAAGGTTGACGTGGCAGGTGAAAATCCGTGACGTGGCAAGTGGCAATCCATAATGTGTGGCAGGTGACGTGGCAAGTGACAATCCAGGACATGGCAAGTGGACAATCCACAACAAATGCAAGGTGACACTCCGCAACGTGTGACAAGTGACAATCTGCATCTGGTGGCAGGCGATGGTGGCAAGTGACACGCTCAGGGCTCCCACTGATTCTGCATTATGGTGAGTTGAACCAGGGCTCAAGTCCTGCGGGAACGCATGGGAACGGAGTTCCTGTACTTTTTCCACAACAGGAACTCAGTTCCCTTTAGCAGCCGTGTCCTGCAAGACTTTGAAGTATGCGAGCTGTGTGGCAGGTGCTACACCAGCAGCTGCCAACACAGCTCGCAATAGTAAGTGCCGCACACCAGACCATTCAGGCATTGCCAGTAGGGGGCCAATTGACAGCTTCCGCTTCAATCTACCTGTCAATCACAGCTAGCTGACGGGTAGATCAGGTCCCTGCTGCTAAGAGATTGTATTTAGTCAGACCTCTCGTAATGCGCTCCTCCCCGCCGGCCCCTCCTGATTTTCTGTCTTCCAAAACCCCCCCCTCCTCTATCTTCAGTGCCATATGATGAGAGAACCCAGTGGAGGAGCACAGCTATTTTGCTCACAGGACATGCAGGGAGAGAGGTGAGCTGAGGGAGGATCATCAGTTTGGGGTGGTAAGCTGAGCACAATACCCGGCAAAGTTTAATGCCAGGAGGGAAGTTTATGTGGAAATATGTGAAGGGTTGGAATAGCAGCGAGTGTGTGTTGGAGCCCTGCAGAGTTTGCAGCCCCCCAAGCTAACATACATCTCCTAAGCAGGAACACATCACTATCTCCCCAAGCATTCTGTCCAGATAATGTGCAGTTAATTTATGACCTTTCCGTTTAACCCTGTGTTATCCAAACTCTGTTCAATGAAAAGTGTAAACTCACCACATAAACACTCTATATACAAAATAACATTCTCCAATAAAGATCAGAACATGATGTTCACATTTGCATGGAAGCACAATTGAATGAATGCTGTTTATTCATAGAATTACCGTATTTATGTTTATTTAGGATTGTGTTTTTTTTTTTTTTATGTACTAACAGTTAAGCTTCATACACACAATACGAAAATTGGATGAAAAATACCACTTTTGAAGCATTCGTGCATATGAGCGTATCATTTATTTATTTTTTGGTGGGGGAGGGCATCTTGGGTGCAAACATGAATACAAGCTGTTGCCTGGGTACTGTGCCACATGGGTGTGGTATTCTGTTGTTCAATGGCATTAGTTAATTTTTTTGTGGGGGGGGGGGGGTTGTTTGCAGGGGGGGCATATAGCATTTTGCTATGGGGCCCTGTGATTTCTAGTTACGCCCCTGACAACAGCAGAAGCTTCTGCTGCTGTCTCCCTCCTCATTGGGCAGCTTGATAGCAGTGGAAGCCATTGGCAGCTGCCCCAGCACCCCCTAATACTTACCTGAGCCCCATCTCTGTCCAGCGATGTTCACGAGTGCCTCGGCCGTTCAGGATTCTCCCTCCTGATTGGCTGAGACACAGCAGCAACGCCATTGACTGCTGTCAAAGTCAGTTAGCCAATCAGGAGAGAGGGGGCAGGGCTGAACCGGGGCTCAGTGTCTGAATGGAAACAGGGAATTGCAGCTCGGTTCGGGTGCCCCCAGAGCAAGCTGCTTGCTCTGGGGGCACTCGACAGGAGGGAGGGACCAGGAGAGGCGAAGAGGGACCTGAGAAGACGAGGAACTGGGCTGCTCTGTGCAAAACCACTACACAGGACAGGTAAGTATGACATGTTTATTATTTTTATAGAACTTTACAATCACTTCAAAGACTTTACAATCACTTTAAAGCGTTTGTTAACCCCCCCAAAAAACACAGATTCTGTTCCTTTAAAGAATGTAATACAGCACAGTGCTTGTGCTGCGTAATTTGGCACCCTGTAACACCTGGTTGGTTCTGCCTGGCTATATAACAGACCATGATAATCATGGCTGCTGAGCCCCTGACATCATGGTCTGTTTGCATGCCTCCGTCATCCGCAGCCTACTCTCCTGTGTCTGTCTCCACAGGAGCTATTCATTTAACCTACAGGTAAGCCTTAGTATATGCTGTAGGTAAAAATTAAAAAAAAGGGTACACAACCGCTTAAACAACCTCAATACAGGGCACTTACACCCCATCCCGCCCCGGCCATTTTTCAGCTTTCAGTGCTGTCACACTTTGAATGACAATTGCGCGGTCATGCTACGCTGTAACCATGTGAAAGTTTTATAATTTTCTTCACACAAATAGAGCTTTCTTTTGGTGGTATTTAATCACTTCTGGGGTTTTTATTAAAACAAAAGAAAAAAAATAAAATTTAAAAAAATATATCATTTTTTTCTTAGTTTCTGTCAGTACATTTTGTAAATGAGTAATTTTTCTCCTTCACTGATGGGCGCTGATGAGGCGACACTGATGGGCATTGATAGGCTGCACTGATGTGCACTGATGAGGTGGCACTTATAGGCGCTGATGAGGCGGTACTGATTAGGTGACACTGATGAGGAGGCACTAATATGCCGCACTTATGGGCACTGATATGTGGCACTGATGGGTGGCACTGGTGGGCACTGATAGGCGGCACTGGTGGGCACAGATAGGCGGCACTGGTGGGCACAGATAGGTGGCACTGGTGGGCACAGATAGGTGGCACTGGTGGGCACAGATAGGCAGCGCTGATGGGAACTGATTGGCATTGATGGGTGGCATTGATGGGCAGCAGTGATGGCCATTGATGGACAGAAGTGATGGGCATTGATGGGCAGCACTGATAGCCAGCACTGACTGGCATCACTTGTGGGCACTAATTGCTGGCACTTGTGGGCACTGATTTCTGGCACTTGTGGGCACTGATTTCTGGCACTTGTGGGCAAAGGTGGGCACTGTTTTCTGGCAGTGGTGGGCACACATTTCTGGCACTGGTGGGCACTTAATTGTAATCAGGGCACTGATGATCAGTGCCCTGATTACATCCCTAGATGTCCTCTGTGAGGAGATGCCGCTGATTGGCTCTCCTCTCCTCACACTCTGTCAGTGTGAGGCGAGGAGCGCCGATTATCTCTGTGTTTACATGTGACCGGCTGTGATTGGACACAGCCGATCACATGGTTAAAGAGCCGCGGCTGTGGCCGCACGCCCATCCATCATTTGACGGTGGGCGGGCGTCAAATGGTTAAGCTGGAAATACACTATACAATTTTCTTACAAATGTTTCCTTTAGGTTTACCAAAACCATATAATATGAGGTCAAACCTAAACACGTTCAATTTGTATGCAATCAGGCACTACATATTTGAAGGTAAATCTAAAGGAAATCGAACAACAAAACTCGTGCAGTGCCCTCCTAGGTAGGTTCTAGAGTGAGTGTATTTAGTTTTTGGTTTCTCCGCCTAACAGGGAGACAGCTAGGCAAATGTATGTGATGTCTGCTTAACAGCTGTGATTGTTTGGTGAGGTCTGCTCAGTGAGCTCTGGTGCTGCTCATGCTGTCTTGATGTTTCACACTGATCCAATAGCTATAGAGTATGTTGGACAGTGGGTGGAAACCTGGCAGATGAGAGCATGTAGGTTGATACAGCCCTGACCAATTGTGCCCCAAAGCATTATGGGTACCTGTATTTATATCTGAAGAGCATAAGGGCTCGGAGTCCAGTCTTCCTCTACAGAGAGAGGTCCAGGTGGGGAGGGGGCTGCTGCCACTCCTAAAGCGCCCCTGCTTATTGAAATCAATAGACAGTCCCGCCAAAGTGCCTGCAAAGCACCTTGGCAGCGATTTTAACCATTTATTTGGCCGCTAGTGGGGTTAAATGCACCCCACTAGAGCCCGAAAATCGCAGCAAAACCAACGGTAAAGCCGACACTTGGGCGCTGGAATTGTCAAAGGGCTCTTAAGCAGACAGCACATAGACTTGCCTAGCTGTCTTCCTGTTAAGCAGAGAAAACTCACTGTAGCACATACATAGGAGAGCACTACAGTTGTATAGTGTGTATCCAACTTTAAACCTTCATGGCCCAGAACAGATGTTTGCATTTAAATCTCTGGGCTCTTGCCTAAAGTGGCTGTAAAGCTATATTTTTTAAATGATAATAATAAACCTGGTATACTTACCTGCTTTGTGAAATGTTATTGCACAGAGCAGCCCTGAACCTTCTCTTCTGGGGTCCCCCATCTGCACTGTCCGCTCCGCCCCCTTATCTGTGTCTGCCCCCATAGCAAACTGCTTGCTTCGGGGGACCATACTGGACCAGTATATGTATGTCCACTGACACATACAGCGTGGCTCAGCCCCTCACTGCCGTCATTGAGCCTGTCAGAGAAAAGGAGAGAAAGCTTCGCTGCCTCTCTCGCACACATCGCTAGATAGAGATTGGACTCAGGTAGGTATTTAGGGGGGGCTAAAAAAAACGTCATGCCTTTAGAACCACTTTAACATCGAAACTATGAAGGAATGCTAAAAGATTTATGTAAGAGCTGGTGACTCACAAGCCTGTTTATATTAAAACAACTGGTGGGGCTTCCACACCTGTGTTTAAAGAGGAGATCCAGTCTCCTCTTAAAAAACAGCCACTCACCTGTCCCACGATCCAGCGGTGTTCTCACTCCTCAGCACCGGCACCTTCACTATGGGCACCTGGCTGTGACAGCTTGTAGCTTCACAGTTGGGTGGCCACTGCGCATGCTCAAGCAGTGCTGCCCATCATGAGTGGCCAAGCAGTCTTCTGGGACCTGTCACGTGTCCCAAAAGACTGCAGGGAGGGAGGGAGAACTTCCACCCTCGAATGAATAGGCGGTCGGAACGGTAGGACATCATATGGCGGCGCACCCGATCGGCCGCTCCCGCTTGCTAGGACACAGCGTGACCACGATCTCTGTAAAGAGCTGTGTTTCCGAGTGTGTGGCGAGGAGAGCCAAGTAGTGGCATCGCCTTGCAGAAGACAACAAGACAGGTAATCAGGACCCTGATCATCAGTGCCCTGATTACAATAAAGTGCCAGCAGTGCCAGCAATCAGTGACCACCAGTGCCAGCAATCAGTGCCCATTAGTGATGCCAGTCAGTGCTGGCTTTCAGTGCCCATCAGTGCCACCTATCAGTGCTGCCAATCAATGCCCATCAGTGCCACCAATCAATGCCCATCAGTGCGGCCTATCTGTGCCACCTATCAGTGCCACCAATCAATGCCCATCAGTGCCACCTATCTATGCTGTCTATCAGTGCTGCCAATCAATGCCCATCAGTGCCGCCCATCAATGCCACCCATCAATGCCCATCAGTGCCACCTATCTGTGCCACCTATCAGTGCTCACCAGTGCCACCCACCAGTGCCCATCAGTGCCACCTATCAGTGCCCATCAGTGCTGCCTATCTGTGCCACCTATCAGTGCCGCCAATCAATGGCCTTCAGTGCCACCTATCTGTGCTGTCTATCAGTGCTACCAAGTGCTACCAATCAATGCCCATCCGTGCCACCCATCAGTGCCACCTATCAGTGCTCATCAGTGCCACCAATCAGTGCCCATAAGTGCGGCATATTAGTGCCTCCTCATCAGTGCCCATAAGTGCCACCTCATCAGTGCCCATCAGTGCAGCCTCATCAGCGCACATCAGTGAAGGAGAAAAATTACTTCTTTACAAAATTTACTGACAGAATCTAAGAAAATATTTATTTTTTCAACATTTTCATTTTTTATTTTTTTTTGTAAAAAATTAAAAAAAACAGCAGTGATTAAATTATCAACAAACGAAAGCTCTATTTGTGTGAAGAAAATTATAAACATTTCACATTATTACAGTGTAGCCCGACCGCGCAATTGTCATTCAAAGTGTGACAGCGCTGAAAGCTAAAAAAATAGCCTGGGCAGGAAAAGGGTGAAAGAGTCCTGTATTGAGGCGGTTAAAGCAGAACATCCTCTTTTGGGTGGAACTCCACTTTAAGGAGGTAACTGTGACGTTAACATGCTCCAGTGACTATCACTCTCATTTTGTGGGTGCCTAAATTGTCTTGAAAACTGGAACATTTCTACACAGGATGATGCTGAGAGTGAAACCATCACATCATCCACTTATGGTTTAGATCCACTTTGAAGAGTACTTTAAGCAAAACTCCAGGCACAGAGATTTTTTTTTATCTTTTTAATGTGAAATTTTTTTTATAAATAAATAAAAAGTCACACAAAAGTTTGCTGAACTTTCGACCGTCAAGAACGCGGTGACGTACAACACTACGATGAGCCGAGAAAATTAAGTTCAATGCTTCTGAGCATGCGTAGGAATTTTGTGCGTCGGAATTGGTACAGACGATCGGAATTTCCGATCAAAACTTTTTCCGACCGAGAAATTGAGAATCTGCTCTCAATCTTTTGCTGGCTGGAATTCTGCCAGCAAAAGTCCCAAGGAACATACACACGGTCGCATTTTCCGATCAAAAGCTCTCATCGGACTTTTGCTGGCGTAATTTCGGATCGTGTGTACGGGGCATTAGAATTTTCAACAAGGGATACAATATACCATATGCCTTTCAAAGCACAAGTGTATCCATATACTTTCCCTCTCCTGTCCTTCTATACATATTCAGCATGTGTGAATAATCTTCTATGTAAAGTCCTTTAAATCACCAGGAAAGAGCTTATTGTAGTAAATTACTGTGCAATTTAAAAAGCCTATTCAATGTTTGTGATCTAGAAAAAGGATTGTGTTCATGTGCAATCTTCTCTGGCATTTTGCTTGCAAATGAAAAGCTCAGTAGGGTGACAAAATCGTGTCTAGACAGATAAACACCTTTCTATACCTTCTGTGTTTAGATGACAACTGGCCTTCAACTCTACAGGATTTTCTATAATGGTTTACTGGACAAGGGCTGTACTTGCCATAAGAGCCATACACACTGAGGGCCAAGGGCGTTGCTAGGTGGCAAAAAAAGCAGGGGCTTCAGCCTAAAGTCCGAGCCCAGCACTGGGCGGTAGTACCTACCTGACGTGCGCTGACCTACTTTACACTAGACATGTGCGATTCGTTTCGTACGAATTCGTAATTCGTACGAATTTTTCGAAATTCGTACGAATTCACGAATCTGTAGTACGAATTTTTTTTTTTTACGAATTCCGTACGGAATACGAAATTCCGTTTACGAATTTCGTCGCCGAATGATTCGAATGAATTCGAATGGATTCGAATGAATTCGAATGACAAAGTGTCATTTTTGCATGAAAAATTTCGTTTTTTCGAATTTCAGCTCCAAATTATTCGAATCCAACTACCAATATCAAATTTCAACTAATTCAAATGAAATTATTATAGCAGATATAACGAATGAATTCGAATGATTCGAATGACAAAGTGTCATTTTTGCAGAAAAAAAAGCTATTTAAAAAACAGTCATTCATTGATATAAAAAAAAAAAAAAAAAAAAGCGTAGGGGTCCCCCCAAATTCAATAACCAGGCCCTTCAGGTCTGGTATGGATATTAAGGGGGACCCCAGCCAAAAAAAAAAAAAAAAAAATGGCGTGGGGTCCCCCCCAAATATCCATACCAGACCCTTCAGGTCTGGGATGGATTTTAAGGGGAACCCCGGCCAAAAAAAAAAAAAAAAATGGCGTGGGGTCCCCCTCAAAATCCATACCAGACCCTTTATCCGAGCACGCAACCTGGCAGGCCGCAGGAAAGGAGGGGGGGGACGAGAGCGGCCCCCCTTCCGCCTGAACCGTACCAGGCCACATGCCCTCAACATTGGGAGGGTGCTTTGGGTCCCCCCCAAAGCACCTTGTCCCCATGTTGATGAGGACAAGGGCCTCATCCCCACAACCGTGCCCGGTGGTTGTGGGGGTCTGCGGGCGGGGGGCTTATCGGAATCTGGAAGCCCCCTTTAACAAGGGGACCCCCAGATCCCGGCCCCCCCCCCCTGTGTGAAATGGTAAGGGGGTACAAAAGTACCCCTACCATTTCACCAAAAAAGTGGCAAAAATGGTAAAAATGACAGGAGACGGTCTTTGACAATTCCTTTATTAAAATCTTCTTTCTTCTGGTCTTCCTTTCTTCATCTTCTCCTTCCGTCATCTTCTTCCATCGTCTTCTTCCTTCGATTCGCTTCTTCTTCCTCCGGTCTTCTCGTCCTTCTCGTCCGGCATCGTCCTTCTCGTCCGGCATCGTCGTCTCTTCTCGCAGGCCGCTCCTCTCAATGGGAGGCTCCCGCTCTGTGAGGCTCCGCTCCGGGTGACAGGTCTTTTATAACGAAGGCACCTGGTGACCCCGCCCCCTCTGACGCACGGGGACGTCATGTGGAATTCCCTATGGCTTTCCCCATGACGTCAGAGGGGGGGCGGGGTCACCAGGTGCCTTCGTTATACAAGACCTGTCACCCGGAGCGGAGCCTCACAGAGCGGGAGCCTCCCATTGCGAGGAGCGGCCTGCGAGAAGAGACGACGATGCCGGACGAGAAGGACGACGCCGGACGAGAAGGACGAGAAGACCGGAGGAAGAAGAAGCGAATCGAAGGAAGAAGATGGAAGAAGATGCCGGAAGGAGAAGATGAAGAAACCGAAGGATGAAGAAAGAAGAAAGAAGATTTTAATAAAGGAATTGTCAAAGACTGTCTCCTGTCATTTTTACCATTTTTGCCACTTTTTTGGTGAAATGGTAGGGGTACTTTTGTACCCCATTACCATTTCACACAGGGGGGGGGGCGGGGGATCTGGGGGTCCCCTTGTTAAAGGGGGCTTCCAGATTCCGATAAGCCCCCCGCCCGCAGACCCCCACAACCACCGGGCACGGTTGTGGGGAAGAGGCCCTTGTCCTCATCAACATGGGGACAAGGTGCTTTGGGGGGGACCCCAAAGCACCCTCCCAATGTTGAGGGCATGTGGCCTGGTACGGTTCAGGCGGGAGGGGGGGGCGCTCTCGTCCCCCCCTCCTTTCCTGCGGCCTGCCAGGTTGCGTGCTCGGATAAGGGTCTGGTATGGATTTTATGGGGGACCCCCACGCCATTTTTTTGGCTAGGGTTCCCCTTAAAATCCATCCCAGACCTCAAGGGTCTGATATGGATTTTGAGGGGGACCCTACGCCATTTTTTTTTTATTTTTTTGGCTGGGGTCCTCCTTAATATCCATCCCAGACCTGAAGGGCCTGGTTATTGAATTTGGGGGGACCCCTACGCTTTTTTTTATCAATGACTTCAATGAATGACAGTTCTCTGTATTACGGATCCGACAATTCATTTGCCGGCAATAGCTGCGAGTGATTTTAAATAGTTTTTTTTTCCTGCAAAAATGACACTGTGCGGGAACATTTCTCTATATTAGATATACTGAATCTCGAAGCATTCGAAGCATTCGTTATATCCGCTATTATAATTTCTTTCATATTAGTTGAAATTAGATATTTGTTAGGTGTTGAATTCGAATTGTTCTCTGTATTACGGGAATCGGCAATTAGCCGCGAGTGATTTTAAATGTCTTTTTTTCCTGCAAAAATGACACATTGTACAGAGAGAGTTCTAAACACGGGAAACATAACCCCATTCATAGACATACTATAGAGTATATAGTATCTATGAAGGGGTCATGTTTCCCGTGCTTAGAACTCTCTCTGTACAATGTGTCATTTTTTGCAGGAAAAAAAAAATATTTAAAATCACTCGCGGCTAATTGCCGATTCCCGTAATACAGAGAACAATTCGAATACAACTACTAACAAATATGTAATTTCAACTAACATGAAAGAAATTATAATAGCGGATATAACGAATGCTTCGAATGCTTCGAATGCTTCGAGATTCAGTATATCTAATATAGAGAACTGTCTCTGTACAATGTGTCATTTTTGCAGGAAAAAAAAACTATTTAAAATCACTCGCGGCTATTTGCCGGCAAATGAATTGTCGGATCCGTAATACAGAGAACAGTCATTCATTGAAGTCATTGATAAAAAAATGCATAGGGGTCCCCCCAAATTCAATAACCAGGCCCTTCAGGTCTGGGATGGATATTAAGGGGGACCCCAGCCAAAAAAATAAAAAAAAAATGGCGTAGGGTCCCCCTCAAAATCCATATCAGACCCTAGAGGTCTGGGATGAATTTTAAGGGGAACCCTAGCCAAAAAAAATGGCGTGGGGTCCCCCATAAAATCCATACCAGACCCTTATCCGAGCACGCAACCTGGCAGGCCGCAGGAAAGGAGGGGGGGACGAGAGCGCCCCCCCTCCCGCCTGAACCGTACCAGGCCACATGCCCTCAACATTGGGAGGGTGCTTTAGGGTCCCCCCCAAAGCACCTTGTCCCCATGTTGATGAGGACAAGGGCCTCATCCCCACAACCCTGGCTGGTGGTTGTGGGGGTCTGCGGGCGGGGGGCTTATCGGAATCTGGAAGCCCCCTTTAACAAGAGGGACCCCCAGATCCCGCCCCCCCCTGTGTGAATTGGTAAGGGGGTACAAAAGTACCCCTACCATTTCACCAAAAAAGTGGCAAAAATGACAGGAGACGGTCTTTGACAATTCCTTTATTAAAATCTTCTTTCTTCTTTCTTCATCTTCTCCTTCCGTCATCTTCTTCCATCTTCTTCCTTCGATTCGCTTCTTCTTCCTCCGGTCTTCTCGTCCTTCTCGTCCGGCGTCGTCCTTCTCGTCTGGCATCGTCGTCTCTTCTCGCAGGCCGCTCCTCGCAATGGGAGGCTCCCGCTCTGTGAGGCTCCGCTCCGCTGACAGGTCTTTTATAACGAAGGCACCTGGTGACCCCGCCCCCCTCTGACGTCATGGGGAAAGCCATAGGGAATTCCACATGACGTCCCCGTGCGTCAGAGGGGGCGGGGTCACCAGGTGCCTTCGTTATAAAAGACCTGTCAGCGGAGCGGAGCTTCACAGAGCGGGAGCCTCCCATTGCGAGGAGCGGCCTGCGAGAAGAGACGACGATGCCGGACGAGAAGGACGACGCCGGTCGAGAAGGACAAGAAGACCGGAGGAAGAAGAAGCGAATCGAAGGAAGAAGAAGATGGAAGAAGATGACGGAAGGAGAAGATGAAGAAAGGAAGACCAGAAGAAAGAAGATTTTAATAAAGGAATTGTCAAAGACCGTCTCCTGTCATTTTTACAATTTTTGCCACTTTTTTGGTGAAATGGTAGGAGTACTTTTGTACCCCCTTACCAATTCACACAGGGGGGGGGCGGGATCTGGGGGTCCCCTTGTTAAAGGGGGCTTCCAGATTCCGATAAGCCCCCCGCCCGCAGACCCCCACAACCACCGGCCAGGGTTGTGGGGATGAGGCCCTTGTCCTCATCAACATGGGGACAAGGTGCTTTGGGGGGGACCCCAAAGCACCCTCCCAATGTTGAGGGCATGTGGCCTGGTACGGTTCAGGCGGGAGGGGGGGGCGCTCTCGTCCCCCCCTCCTTTCCTGCGGCCTGCCAGGTTGCGTGCTCGGATAAAGGGTCTGGTATGGATTTTGAGGGGGACCCCACGCCATTTTTTTATTTATTTTTTGGCCGGGGTTCCCCTTAAAATCCATCCCAGACCTGAAGGGTCTGGTATGGATATTTGGGGGGACCCCACGCCATTTTTTTTTTGGCTGGGGTCCCCCTTAATATCCATACCAGACCTGAAGGGCCTGGTTATTGAATTTGGGGGGACCCCTACGCTTTTTTTTTTTCTGCAAAAATGACACTTTGTCATTCGAATTCATTCGAATTCATTCGTTATATCTGCTATAATAATTTCGTTCAAATTAGTTGAAATTCGATATTGGTAGTTGGATTTACTAACGATTCGTAACTATTCATAACGATTCGTAACGATTCGTAACGATTCGTAACTATTCATAACGATTCGTAACGATTCGTAACTTGAAATTGAAATTCGATATTTGTAGTTGGATTCGAATTGTTCTCTGTGTTATGAGAACCAACAATTCATTAGCCGCGTTAACGATTCGTAACGATTCGTAACTTTACTAACGATTCGTAAAAAAAATTACGATTCGTCCGAATTTCGTATTTCGTACGAATTCGAACGGAATTTCGTACACGAATTACGAATTTTTTTATATACGAAACGGGACGAAACGAAACGAAACAAATTTTTTGACAGTTCCCATGTCTACTTTACACTGACCTACCTGACACACACTGACCTACACTGACCTACCAGACATACACTGACCTACCAGACCTACACTGACATACACTGACCCATCTCACACACTGACCTACCTGACCTATACGATATACACTGACCTACCTGACCAGACTTCAGGTGCCCTCCTGCAGCTCAGTGGCATGCCCATCACACAGTAGAGTAGACTCCAGGCAGCCAGAGCCATGATGAGGAGAGGGGAGCTGCCCGCCCGAGCACCGAATGGGGTCGGGATCTTCTGACAGTGGCGCATTTTAATTCCCGCCTTCTGGAGCCTGCAGCGCCTATGATGGATGTCACGTCCCGCGGTCCCAGCATTGGACCAGTGGGACGTCCATCAGCGCTGCAGGCTCCAGAAGGCCGGACCTGCTATTACTTTTGGCCACACTTGGCTGCACTCAGGATCAGATCGGTCCCCACTCAGCGGTGGCGCTCGGGGCTAATAATAGATGGGCACTGATAGGTGGCACTGATGTGCAGAACTGTTCAGGCACTGATTGTGGGCACTGACAGATGGCACTGTGGGCACTGACAGGTGGCGCTGGTGGGTACTGACAGGTGACACTGGTGGGCACTGGTAGGCGGCACTTGTAGGGGGCACAGGTGGGCACTGAGGAGCTGGGGCACATGGCAGTGATCGGGACTAATGTCCCTCTCCCTGTCGCCGGTGATCAGGCTTTTTTTTCCCTCCTCAATAGGCGTAGTCCCGGCAAAGCAGGTCCGCGCTGTAGCTGTCATTCGGCTATAGCGCGGATCTCTAGAGGTGCCAAGTTTTAAAATGGCTGCCTGGTAAAAAATGGTCAACAGAACACATGGTTAAAGTAAATCTCTGTGACAGGGACACAGATAGCAACAGAACCCTGACACAGGTATTCCCCACTCTACCCAAAGGTCAACAAAACATTTTTGCTGGAGTTTCACCTTAAAGAGTAAATCCACTTTTGTTGAGAAAAAAAAATCATTCCCCTCTGGGTGATCTATGTACATTGCAGGGTTTTTACCAAACTTTGTTGCAGATGCTTACCTTTTTCCGCTCTGAAGAAATATCTGTTTGCTTGACCATTTCCTAGGGAGACTGATTTTTAAAGGGATGGTTTGGTTCATTATAATCACTTGGTGCATTCTAAGTTTTCTAATGAGAAAAGTTGCAGTGTCTGCATCCCTTTAGAACTATTTAACCCTTAGGGAGCAAAAAGCATTTCTGTTGCAGAGGATTCCTAAAATCTAACTTGCATCTTAGTGCAGAAAATAAGTGAGCCAATCACAAAAGTGGGAAATTAAATTTTTGGAAGTGTTCTGTACATCAAGGGTGTAAGCAATGCATCCAGACTGCGATATTGCATTGAATTGTTACATAAAATTGCATCTTCAGATGCAGATGGAAATGGAAAGGTAATTTTAAATACCTAGGTCAGTGATGGCGAACCTTGGCACCCCAGATGTTTTGGAACTACATTTCCCATAATGCTCTTGCACTCTGCAGTGTAGTTGAGCATCATGGGAAATGTAGTTCCAAAACATCTGGGGTGCCAAGGTTCGCCATCACTGACCTAGGTCTCCCTTTCTAGTATAGAGGCTGCCTGCCACAGTCACAGTTCCAAGCACACTGACATCATAGGCTCAGTTTAGGGCAGGGGTGCCCAACATTTTGACGAGTGAGGGCCACTTAAAGTGGTTGTAAACCCACTTTGATAAAAAAATAAAGATGAAATAACACCTGCAAGACAAAGGCATAATGAGCTAGTATGCATAGCATACTAGCTCATTATGTAATACTCACCCGAGATCAAAGCCCTCGATACGGTGCTCGTACACAGCACAGGCCGGCGACATCACTCCCGGTACTTCCGGGTACCACGGCTCCAGCGCTGTGATTGGCCGGAGCCGTGACGTCGCCACTCCCGTGCATGCATGCATGAGCCGTCGGTAACCGCACAGTCTAACTGAAGTGGCACGTAAACTGAGGAAGAAATTTGTTTTTTTATATATATATTTTTTGGGGATATTTATTATCGCAAAAAGTAAAAAATCGCTCTTTTTTTATAGCGCAAAAAATAAAAAACGCAGAGGTGATCAATACCACCAAAAGAAAGCTCTATTTGTGGGAAAAAAAGGGCATTCATTTTGTTTGGGTACAACGTCACAAGACCACGCAATTGTCAGTTAAAGCGACACAGTGCCGAATCGCAAAAAAGGGCCTGGTCATTAAGGGGGTAAATCCTTCCGGGGCTGAAGTGGTTAAGACAATAAGGAAGAAAGGTTTCAGCAGAGCAAGACTAGGAGGTGGTAATTATTTGGTGGTTATCTATAAATATACATATGCTGGTGTTGATATCTTTTAAATTAGGTTTTAATGATTTTGTAATATAACATTATACAACGTCATTTTTTTTTATACAACACTTATGTATGTTTCTTCATTTGGCTATACACCCTGTTCCAAATTATTATGCAAATTCTATTTCAGTGTCACAAAGATTAAATATTAGTTTTTTCAGTTAACTCATGGGTGGCACTGTGTCTCAGGGCTCTTTTGATCACTGAACACAATCTCGGACACCTGTGATAATTAGATTGCCAGGTGAGCCCAATTAAAGGAAAAACTATTAAAGGAGGATGTTCCACATTATTACGCAGAGCACCATTTTCAAGCAATATGGGGAAGAAAAGGGATCTTTCTGCTGCCGAAAAGAGGGAAATAGTTAAATGCCTTGGACGAGGTATGAAAACATTCGATATTTCACGAAAACGTAAGCGTGATCATCGCACTATTAAGAGATTTGTGGCTGATTCAGAGTTTGACGGGTTTCTTGCAGATAAAGGCACATTGTGGAAAATTGAGATCCATGCCTCGGGTCAAGAGAGCAGCTGCTAAAACCCCATTACATAGCAGCAAACAGACATTTGAAGCTGCTGGTGCCTCTGGAGTCCCACGGACATCAAGGTGTAGAGTCCTCCAGAGTCTTGCAACTGTGCATAAACCTTCCATTCGGCCACCACTAACCAATGATCACAAGCAGAAACGGCTGCATTGGGCAGAAAAATACATGAAGACTAATTTTCCAACAGTTCTGTTCACTGATGAGTGCTGTGCAACCCTGGATGGTCCAGATGGATGGAGTAGTGGATGGTTGGTGGACGGCCACCCTGTTCCAACAAGGCTGCAACCTCAGCAAGGCGGTGGTGGAGTCATGTTTTGGGCCGGAATCATGAGAAGAGAGCTGGTCGGCCCCTTTAGGGTCCCCGAAGGTGTAAAGATGACCTCTGCAAAGTATGGGGAGTTCCTGACTGACCACTTCCTTGGCACAGAAGGAAGAACTATGCTTTCCGTAATAAAATCATCTTCATGCATGATAATGCACCATCTCATGTTGCAAAGAATACCTCTGCATCAATGGCTGCTATGGGGATAAAAGGAGAGAAAGTCATGGTGTGGCCTCCATCCTCCCCTGACCTCAATCCTATTGAGAACCTTTGGAGCATCCTCCAGCAAAAGATCTATGAGGGTGGGAGGCAGTTTACATCCAAACAGCAGCTCTGGGAGGCTAATCTGACATCTTGCAAACAAATTCAAGCAGAAACTGTCCAAAAACTCACAAGTTCAATGGATGCTAGACTTGTGAAGCTGCTATCAAATAAGGGGTGCTATGTTAAAATGTAACATGACCTGTTAAAATGTTTAAAAAGTTAAAATGTTGTTCAAAGTTTGATTGAAATGGCTTTTGATTTCAGTAAATATAATGCAAACACAACAAATTACAATTTTCAGTTGTTTACAATTACAACCTATAACGTACTGTGCGTAATAATTTGGAACAGTGCATTGTAAGTTTTTTATTTAGAAAAAAAAACTGTTATCATTAGGAGCTTTGTTCAATAAAATTTAAATTATACTCTTAACCACTTCCCGACCGCCTCACGCCGATATACGTCGGCAGAATGGCACGGCTGGACAAAACCACGTACCTGTACGTGGTCCTTTAAGAGCCCAGCTGTGGGTCGAGCGCGCGCCGGTCGGGAGCTCCGTGACCACGGCCGTGGGACCAGCAGACCCGATCGCCGCTGGTGTCCCGCGATCGGGTCACAGAGCTGAAGAACGGGGAGAGGTCTGTGTAAACAAACCTCTCCCCGTGCTTCCTACACTGCCTGTCATTGATCGGCTGTTCCCTGTCATCGGGAAAGCCGATCAATGACGTCAGACGTCAGCCACACCCCCTAATGTAAAAAAAAACACACACGTCACAGACCATAACCCCTCCCCGCCCCCTAGTGGTTAACTCTTTCACTGCCAGTGTCATTTATACAGGAATCAATGCATTTAAATAGCATTGATTGCTGTATAAATGACAATGGTCCCAAAAATGTCCGATGTGTCCGCCATAATGTCGCAGTCACAATAAAAATCGCTGATCGCCGCCATTACTAGTAAAAAAAAAAATATTAATAAAAATGCTATAAAACTATACCCTATTTTGTAAACGCTATAACTTTTGCGCAAACCAATCAATAATCGCTAATTGCGATTTTTTTTTTTTTTTTTTTACCAAAAATATGTAGAAGAATACGTATCGGCCTAAACTGAGGAAAAAAAAAGTTTTTTTATATATTTTTGGGGGATATTTATTATAGCAAAAAGTAAAAAATATTGCCCTTTTTTCAAAATTGACGCTCTATTTTTGTTTATAAAAATAAAAACCGCAGGGGCGATCAAATACCACCAAAAGAAAGCTCCATTTGTGGGAAAAAAAGGACGCCAATTTTGTTTGGGAGCCACGTCGCACGACCGCGCAATTGTCAGTTAAAGCGACGCAGTGCCGAATCGCAAAAAGGGGCCTGGTCCTTTGGCTGCAAATTGGTCCGGGGCTGAAGTGGTTAATAGTTGATAACATGAGAATTATGCTGACTGTTGTTTACATCAATTATTTAGGTAAATGAGAAAAATATCATTGGCATAATAATTTGGAACAGGGTGTAGAGGTAATAACCACTAAAGTCCCATTTTCATAAGTCCTTGTCATAAGGTGTACAATTTAGGAATGTAGGTACAGAGCTACAGCTCATTGCTTTACGATCCCCATGCCTTGAATTTAATTATCCTCTTGATTTTTACATTACAGGTGCACTTTGGAGCCCTCAAAATATATACTCAGCTGCTATCAAATCCTATAATGCATCTTTACAAAGAAGCTGAAGGAAGGGTTACCAAAATGTGAACTGTTTTTAGAAAGCTGTGTTATTCCGCTGGCGGAAAACAATGAACAGCCAGATGGTCCTTTAAGTGTCTGCAAAGGTTAAATTAGGTTTCTATTTTTTTTTTGTGCTGCCAAATTTCATGCCTGCCCACTCCGCGGTCCAACTTTCCGACCTCTGAGTCACTGTCTGAAAGCAAAACAAGCAGCTGGACCTCATAGAAGTTTGCTCTGTGGGAAAGTATGGCTCAAAATGGCTCCCATTGTTCCAGAGTAATTTTATACGGCGTGTTTAATATCCTCAGCAATTCACAGAATTCTCAGAATTGTGCCGGCCTGTCAGCCATGGGAAACACAAAACGCAATGTAAATTATAAGGGAAAGTGTTACAAAGGAAAACATGAATTGACCATTGTATACATAAGTACCTCAATGTCTACCTTTAACCAGCAGCCATCTTAAGTAATAAACAAAATGGTAAATAAGTAATACTAAACACTGTATTGGGCAATATTATAATGGGGCTCATTCAAATGGATAGGTACACAGATATAAATGCTAGCTGAGTTTTTAAAGCATTTCCAAAACACAAATTTAATAGATTGCAGCTCATCAGTCCTTAGATGCAGTGGCTGCATTAGTTTCCTTTTTTTCAGACTTTTTTCCTTTATTTTAACTTGGTGATCCTGCACTTCCTGTCTTTTATCTATGGAAGGGCAGAGTTGTAACCCCAGGCTGCTCTCCTGACCTGGACACAGTAGTGTATTTAGGTTTTGTGCTGCCCTAGGCCTGACTAAACTCGTGTACCCCCTAATTTAAATATGGCCCACCCCTTCCTGTCAAGGTCACACCCCTTGCTGTTTTAAGACCTGCCCTGAAATTTTCAAATGAGGACACTAGTTCTAAAGGGCCTGAGGGGGGGACAATGGATTCCCTTAATTTGCATAGATTTCCTCTCACTTCCTGTTTGGCTATGGGACAGGAAGTGAAGGGAAATCTCTGCAATGGGACAGGGATGGTAAAAAATAAACTGACAGGGGCTATAACCCTCCCTTACCCTATCCAAAATGAAAAAAAAAAAAGTGTTGCCTTTTAGTTCTACTTTAAGCACAAATTTCTGATAATTTTATGGCGAGGACTAATGCCCCGTACACATGGTCAGAAATTCCGACCACAAAATCCGTCGGTTTTTTTCAGACAGATTTTGTCCGACACTGGTGTTGCATACACACGGTCGGACAAAGTTGTCGGAAAATCCGATCATTCTGAACGTGGTGACTTTCGTTGCGTACGACGGAACTACGTAGAGGCTAGTAGCCAATAGCTTTGGTCTTGTAATGTGATCTGAGCATGCGTGGCACTTTGTCCGTCGGAATTCACTACACACGATCGGAAAAAGTCCTATCGGACTTTGTTGTCGAAAAATTTGAGAGCAGGCTCCATCGGACGGAAAAAGTCCGATGGAGCCCACACACGGTCGGATTTTCCGACAACATGGTCCGATAGGACATTTTCCGTCGGAAATTCCGACCGTGTGTACGGGGCATAAGAAGATATAACCATGCCAATGGTGCTGCAAAAAAAATAGCACAGTGAGGAAGGTTTGTGGTCCAGGATGATAGGACAGTCAAAATTAGAAGCAGCGCCCACTCCCCCCCCCAACAGTTGTGGAATGCCGGCCGCCCACATACCGGAAGCAGTGCGGGCGCTTTATGGGGGCACTAGACTAATTTGCCTCTCAGCTTAGTCTGCCCCATAAGACTGGTGCTACACTAACAGTGTAGCGCAAGCCGGCGGGTACTCTTTCTGTGCTTGCCCCCCTGCTGGCCTAGGCCAGGATACAGCGTTGCCTGGACATCATCTAAGGACAGGTAAGCTACAATATATTAAATTTTTGTTTTTGGGTTTAGATTATTATTATAGCTACACATGAAGAGATAATGTTATCGATATGTATTCATGTTTTTAAAAGGTTGGTTGCAGGCATAGTTTGTAATTAAGGCTTCGTTCACATGGGTGTACTTAAAGTGGTTGTAAACCCCCCTGAGACATTTTTACATGTAGGTAAGCCTATAATAAGGCTTACCTATATGTACTGAAAATATCTCCTAAACATGCGCCATTTAGGAAGTATTTACCTTGTAGTGCGACTGATACGCCCTGCCTGTGCTTTACTGCACCATGCAAGTCTATGAGTCAGCCGGCACCACTGAAACACTGCAGTCCCTATGAAGGAGGCTGGGTGACTGCAATGAAAAAGAGATCTCCCTCTGGTGTTTCATTTAAAATTATCAATATTTATGAGAAAAATACGTAAAAAGCCGGACTGTAAAAATATTCTTACTGCAGAGCCAAACTCCATTACATTTTTTTAAGAAATGTCCTGCAATAGTTACAATAACACATCTAGCTCTTGCTGCAATTCTCCACACAATCTCTGGTGCTGTCCCCTGTAGACTTACTGCTCTGCAATTCATTCGGATTTAATGATACCCAGCATCATTCTACCCACTTGCTGTGAGCCCAGGGCATCAAGGACATGCCCCCCGGGAAGCCCATCGTCAAGCTGCCGTTCTCTGCAGCATCTAATGCCCTGTACACACGATCGGAAATTCTGGCCAGCAAAAGACCGATGAGAGCTTTTGGTTGGGAAACGCGACCGTGTGTATGCTCCATCGGACTTTTGCTGGCCGAATTCCTGCCAGCAAAAGATTAAGAGCAGGTTCTCAATTTTTCAGTCGGAAAAAGTTTTGATCGGAAATTCCGATCGTCTGTACCAATTTCTGACGTGCAAAATTCCTACCTGTGCTCGGAAACAATTTGACGCATGCTCTGAAGCATAGAACTTAATTTTATCGGCTCGGCGTAGTGTTGTACGTCTCCGCGTTCTTGACGGTCGAAAGTTCAGCAAACTTTTGTGTGACCGTGTGTATGCAAGCCAAGCTTGAGCGGAATTCCGTCAGAAAAAACATCCAAGATTTTTCCGACGGTAAATCCGCTCGTGTGTTCGCGGCATAAGACCTGCTCACCTCCAGAGAAGGAAGGAAGAAGACCCATGACATTGCAGGACAGGACCACGGAACACAATTTTTAAGGAAAGCAAAGGTGGCAGGGGGTGTCTCACCTGGAGTTTTGTTTTAAAAGAAACCAAAACTAAGATATGTAGGCTGCTATTGCTGTCCTCCTTTTAAAAATGCTCATTGCCTGGTTGCCATGCTGGTTAGAAAAGTCAAAGTGAAGTTAGATCTCCTGATCTACATACCTCAAATTCAGGTAGGTGCCATAGAATAAACGAATGCAATTGAATTATCAAGATAGCTATGGCTGCCTTTATGATACCTTAGTTCAGCTTTCCTTTAAGGCAAACAGTACAGTTGTAACTCAAAATAGATGCTCTGTAAAAATGCAGTGTCCTTTTTTTTCTTTAAGGCCTGGTAACATTGAAAAGCCAAATGTTTCAGACACAGAATCCAATGCTGGACCTGATGCTCGGAGACCCATGCTGAGCCTGTTCCATCTGGCCCCAACGCTGTAGGGTGTGGTGGAACATTCCTGTGGTCTGCGAGCAACTCACTCTGTCCTCCTGGATTATGAAAAATGTATTCTTAGAATTCAGCTCTGAGTTACATAACTTGAAACACACTTTGTAATGAACTCAGGGAACTTCATTTGCCGTAAAGGCAAACTAGGCAAGTGCCTAAGGGAGAGCATTTTAAAGGACTACTGTCCCTCTTGTTCAAGTGTTTTTGGCCCAATTGCCAGCACAGATTCTTATATAGGACATTTTGGGGTTGATTTACTAAAGGCAAATGGACTGTGCACTTTGCAAAGTTGCACACTGCAAGAACAATTGCTCCAGAGCTTTGTAAATGAGCAGGAGCTCTGCTGACTTCCATCATCCAATCATGCGTTTTTTTTTCCCCCTAAAACGTGTATAATCTATTTTAAAACCTGTACTGAAAAGATACAGAGACTGCAATTGCTGAACATTCCTCCTGAAAAAGTTTGTTGCCTTATTGCATTGAACATTTCTCAACTTTTTTTACCCCAGAGGAACCCCTAAAATAATTTCAGTTCTTTGGGAACCCTTACTAAAGTGAATTCACCAGGGGTCAACGATAAAAATCCCCCTTACATTGGTGGCCAATTGGAAGAATGCAACACTTAAAGGTCAGAATGCCACCCTTGCATACAGCTAAAAAGATAATTGGTGTTATGTTGCTGGCTTTGTCAAGTGGCATTGACCCCTGAACTATGCAGGCACCAATAAATTGCAAGCAAATCAGCCACAGCTCAAGGAAACTCCTCATAGAAATGTCTGGAGAAACCACGGGGTTCCATGCAACCCTAGTTGAAATTGACTGGTTAAGGCAAAGGCTTCAATATTCTTTGAGCCACTGGCCTAGAACAAGCATGGCTAATGTAGCCAGGTGCTTGGCGGAGACAGGGGGTGATTTAGGTCATTGTGCTGCAGTGCCCTTTGTGCTCCCAATGGACTTCAGCTGAATGGGTTAACACTACCTTACCTTCATCCACCAGGGGGACAAGCAGAAAGAACTCAAGAGACTTGAGACTCAAGAGTTGATCCGGGGAAAATCCGATTGCCTCCGGGGGGATCAGGATGGAATTTTTTCCCCTGCTTTAGCAAATTGGAGCATGCTCTGCTGGGTTTTTTTTTTGCCTTCCTCTGGATCAACTGTGGGTATAGAATGGGGTATATGGGATTAATGATATATTTATTTATTTTTATTTGTGGTTGAACTGGATGGACTTGTGTCTTTTTTCAACCTAACTAACTATGTAACTATGTAAGACTTGATTGTTGGCAGCATTAAATGAAGTTGAAGTTCGGGACCCCCCTATTGTTTTCAGCCAAGGAAGCTGCCATCTTTGCCTCTGTTTAATCTACAACTGCCATGATGCTGCACATGTGGTCAGCTATGACACCAGCCATTGGATGGTTTGACAGTTTCGTTGAGAGCACAACCAATAAGAGTGTTACATTTCTGGCACATTTTATGGATGGGTTTACTTCCACTTTAATGGACTTTGACTATAATTCCCAATGCAAGCTTGGTATAAAGAGAAGAGAGCTGTATTTTTACAGGCGGAATACCAAGGGCTTTCCTCTTTGCTGCGAGGTGACCGAGGTGTACACATTACTGCTCCTGTTTGTACATAAACCTGCTACAAGCCTGATGTCGTGTGCTGAGGACCAGAGTTGCTCCAGCCACATTATTTACTGCATGCAGACTTTACTGGGACTCTACTCATGTCCACTACCATAAAGACTGGGCCCCAACTCTAGCCGGCTGAAGAGCAAGGGCTGGAGACTGCTCATTCAGATAGCTGCTTCACAAGAACTTTGCCTATTGCCTACAGTACGTACCTTATTGGGGAGTCCTAAATTTCTTCACTACCATTCATATAGAGTGCACTCCAAATTGGATATAGCCCACTGTTTATAGAGGAGTCATTGCAGTATTGATTATAATGACTGTTACTGTTTTCTAATGCCAGAAATAATACTTATTGCTGATTTTGTAGATTACCAGGTTTACTCTTATTCAGCTTCATAGAACTTCATTCTATGCTGAGTTAGTCTAGTGAACATATTGGGGGTTATTTACGAAAGGCAAATACACTTTGCACTACAAGTGTGAACTACAAGTGCAAAATGCACTTGAAATTGCACTGAAAGTGCACTTGGAAGTGCAGTCGCTGTAAATCTTTCAGTGCAATTTCAAGTGCACTTTGTAGTGCAAAGTGGATTTGCCTTTCGTAAATAACCCCCATTGTATAGTGAACTGTAATTGACTTAATACTTTACTTATTTATGTGCATAATGCTATTTACAGCAACCTGTGACAATAAACTGGGTTAATTTACCACTAACCAGTCTGGTGTTTGCTTTTCGATACTGGACCTTAGTTTTGTGCAGCGTATCTATATTTGTGCTCCAAATAGCCGTGCATTTACCATTTGACTTAACCTCGGCTTTTTTTTATTCTAACTCTATGTCCACTTGGATGGTGGGGCTTGAACCTGGACTCACGGCACAGGCGCGGTTCATCTTCGGATATTTTCGGAATTTGCTTGTGCATGTGCAGTACACAGCGGACACTATCCGATGGGGACACAATGTGACAGGACACCGACCATGACTAATCCCCAAGAAAAGCCACAGCTTTTCAAAGAACTACTACAGGCAGACATGTAGAAACACCCTTTAGCTAGGATCAGTGGCTTTAGTGCTGGGAATGTCAACACTGTGTGATTTTTAGTAGGGGGTCAGTGGCCTAAGGTGTTAGTATTTTTGGCGCAAGTTAACCGCTTCCCGACTGGCGCACGCCGGTCGCGGGTCCCGCAGACTCGATCGCCGTGGGGACACCCGTGATCGTCTCACGGGAAGGCTGAATGGGGAGATGCGGAAATAAACAGCATCTCCCCGTTCTGCCTAGCAACTAGTGACGCCGATCTCTGCTCCCTGTGATTGTAGCAGAGATCAGCATTCACTAGCTGACAGCCATGCCCCCCCACAGTAAGAAACACACCCCTAGGCATACTTAACCCCTACACTGCCACCTAGTGGTTAACCCCTTCACTGCCAGTGTCATTTATACAGGAATCAATGCATTTAAATAGCATTGATTGCTGTATAAATGACAATGGTCCCAAAAATGGCCGATGTGTCCGCCATAATGTCGCAGTCACAATAAAAATCGCTGATCGCCGGCATTACTAATAAAAAAACAAATTATTAATAAAAATGCTATAAAACTATCCCCTATCTTGTAAACGCTATAACTTCTGCACAAACCAATCAATCGCTTATTGCGATTTTTTTTTTTACCAAAAATATGTAGAAGAATACGTATCGGCCTAAACTGAGGAAAAAAAAACGTTTTTTTTATATATTGTTGGGGGATATTTATTATAGCAAAAATAAAAAAGAATGCGTTTTTTTTCAAAATTGTCGCTCTTTTTTTTGTTTATAGCGCAAAAAATAAAAACCGCAGGGGCGATCAAATACCACCAAAAGAAAGCTCTATTTGTGGGAAAAAAAGGACGTCAATTTTGTTTGGGAGCCATGTCGCACGACCGCGCAATTGTCAGTTAAAGCGACGCAGTGCCGAATCGCAAAAAGGGGCCTGGTCCTTTGGCTGCAAATTGGTCCGGTCTGAAAGTGGTTAAAGTAAGTATGCTGCTACAGGGTAATTCACAGTTAATGGTTAGATTAGGTTATTGTCAAGATTGGGTTATTGCAGGAAATTGAATATTCAAACGTTAACCATTATAACTGTGCAGGCTTATCGAAGGTTTATATTTCCCTCTTTTTCAGCTGTATTTATTTGTGGCGCTTCAGGTATGTGCAGGTACAATGAAAAGTAGCCGCTCAGAGCATACACATTATATGACAAATAAAATGTCAAATATACTTGGAAAAGGTAGAGCTGGAGAAAATATACAAGTACGTCCAACCAGAAGTGCAAGAAACAAGTGGCGGCAGGGAAAGCACAAGAGTATGTGCATTGGTTGGTTGGGGACAGGGGAGGAAGCAATGGTAGAGAGGTGCCTTTAAATATAGCTGTCAGGAAGCAGTGAGTATTGTTTGGCATGAAAGTGAATTTTTCATAGATCATTTTGCCCACCACACTCTGTTTCACCTCTATAAAGTTCAAAATAGGTTGTCTCCAAGCTTTGGGTAAGATAAAGGTTATTAGTTTTTTCATTCACTTCTGGTGAGCTCAGAAACTGGTCTAATAAAATAAAGCCTTCCATGGGTTGCAAACCAGGTTTCTATTGAGGATGGTTCAAGTTGTATAACTGCCTTTAGGAGGTTTAGGTTTAGGAGTGTGTCTATGGGAATGTTTGACCATTCTTCCACAAATGCATTTGTGAGGTCAGGCACTGCTGTTGGACGAGAAGGCCTGGCTTGCAGTCTCCGATCTAATTCATCCCAAAGGTGTAGGCCAGTCAAGTTCCCCCACCCTAAACTCGCTCATCCATGTCTTTATTGACCTTACTTTGTGCACTGGTGCGCAGTCATGTTGGAACAGGAAGGGGCCATCCCCAAACTGTTCCCACAAAGTTGGGAGCATTAAATTGTCCAAAATGTCTTGGTATGCTGATGCCTTAAGAGTTCCCTTCACTGGAACTAAGGGGCCAAGCCCAACCCCTGAAAAACAACCCTACACCATAATTCCCCATCCACCAAATGATTTGGACCAGTTCACAAAGGTCCATAAAGACATGGATGAGCGAGTTTGGGGTGGAGGAACTTGACTGGCCTGCACCTTATCCCGATAGAAGACCTTTGGGATGAATTAGAGCAGAGACTGCAAGCCAGACCTTCTCATTCAACATCAGTGCCTGACCTCACAAATGAGCTTCTGGAAGAACGATCAAACATTCCCATAGACACACTCCTAAACCTTGTGGACAGCCTTCCCCAAGAGTTGAAGCTGTTATAGCTGCAAAGGCTGGGCCAACTCAATATTGAACCCTACGGACTAAGACCGGGATGCCAGTAAAGTTCATATGTGTGTAAAGGCAGGTGTCCCAATAATTTTGACAATATAGGGTATATTGTATTTGTGTACTGAGCTGCTTGCTTCGAGTTCTACTTAAAAGGCCTCAAGTTCAGGTTAATCCAGCACCCTCTGCCTATGAAAGTGAAGAAGTTTCCATGCAGTAGAAAATGTCACAAAGCTCTATGCCTCCGTACACACGGTCGGAAATTCCGACCACAAAATCAGTCAGATTTTTTCCGACGGATTTTGTCCGACACTGGTGTTGCATACACACGGTCGGACAAAGTTGTCGGAAAATCCGATCATTCTGAATGTGGTGACGTTCGTTGCGTATGACGGAACTACGTAGATGCTAGCAGCCAATAGCTTTGGTCTTGTAATTTGATCTGAGCATGCGTGGCACTTTGTCCGTCGGAATTCGCTACACACGATCGGAAAAAGTCCGATCGGACTTTGTTGTTGGAAAATTTGAGAGCAGGAGATAAATCTTTGTCCGTCGGAAAATCCGACGGAAAAAGTCAGATGGAGCCTACACACGGTCGGAATTTCCGACAACATTGTCCGATAGGGCATTTTCCATCGGAAAATCCTTTCGTGTGTATGGGGCATTAGAGTGCAGAAGTTCCAGCTGAGACCTTAGGCCCAGTGCTGATCGTTGGACTGGGCAGCTTTGCAAGGGTCAGATATTACTACTAGGGGGCCCCTTTATACAGAGACTTAGTGGAGAAATGAACTTGCCTCAGGATACCAAGGAATCCAACATATGGACGAAGCAAACTTGAAGATAAATGTTTTACGGTCAGACAGACCGTGCAAATGATCGATTTGCAATGCAGCTACTGAGTCTTCAAGACCTCCTGAAATATGATCGTGACCAAAAGGAGATTTTTTTAAAACAGAAGTTGTGTTTCACAGTGTTCAGTCTCCTGGATTAAACTAACAACTGCATCACATTCAACAATGACAATGTGGATTCTTTATTAATCTGATTATTGTGCATGTTGAGCCAGCTACTGCAGCTGCGAGATGCCCACACCACCCGACTGACAGGTTTTTATATGTAATACTAAGAGGAGCAGAAAACATAGGACTTTATAGGCACCAAAGTACACATGATTTAAAAGTTAATATCTTTATTACAAATAATTTTGGACAGACATATTTAAAAACTTTAACATAAAATGAATGCTTAGTATGTATAGAACATTTACACCAGGTAATTGTTTCCTGAATAGTAAAGAGAACGTCTTGAATCTGACAAATGTCAAAAATCCATCAGGCTTGGTGCAGGCTGGTTAAGGCACATTACAGGTAGGCTCTACATGTTACACACGGAGGGGCTTCTTCAGGAGCTTAAGCATAACTTAGAATGTTGTTGTAGATAAATTATTTGACTTGGTAGAAACGTGGACAGGTATCCAGAACAACAATAGAGGCTGCGGCGTTATGTCACCAAGTATAAGAAGTCTCCATGGTCATTTGAAAGTTATAATAGGGTAGCGGCCATAACCCTCGTTGAGGCAGCCTTGACTTTTGGGCTTACCGGTTACCTCCGCTTGTCTTGTTCTTCCATGTCTAGGGGTTCCCAGGGTTAGTACCCAACAACCTTGGACGCTGACACCATAAAAGTCCTTTTAGAAGGTTTTTATTTGCAGGGGTAACATCCAACAAACACAGTCTTGTATGGGAACAGAGGGCAAAGGTGAAGAAACTCAGGCACCTTGAACTGCAGACTATTCGAAAGTCTATATTGCAAACCCAGAGAGTAGCCACTCGCAGCTGGGCGCTTCAAAGCTGAACGAATCTCTATATTGCAAACCCAGAGAGTAGCCACTCGCAGCTGGGCGCTTCAAAGCTGAACGAATCTCTAGCCAGAGATTATGGCAGTCAGCACTTGAATTCGGAACTTGCAAAGTCTCTGACCTTGAAGAAAATTTGCACGCAAAGTGAACAGGAACCTTTCCTCAGTACCTGGAACGTTCTCTGTCTCCTTGGCAGTACTGGGAAAGCGTGGATTCGTCAGTGTCCTTGACAACCCAGCAACCAGGCACTTCTTGGGATGCCAGCTTGTTGGCCCTCCTCCGAAGAATCCTCCCCCGGTTGCTTACACGACCTGCGGTGCCCCTCCAAGTTGAGAGCGCACCCGGACGCCTTGAATCCTCCCTCAGTTACTGCGCCTCGGACCAGCATGTGCCGAGACTCTGGAACAGATGGATCCTTACCCCAGACCAAGCGGGTCCAATGAGGTTAGCCAAGCTGACCATGTTGCGGGGTGGCCTTTGCTCCGTGACCGGGACCCCTCGCGGGGCTACCCCAGTCCAGATACAGGAACAGGCAGCTCCGGCCGAACGAACCCCGAACACGTGACTCCAGCATTTTAAGTACCCTTCCACAGACTCCTCAGCGGGGCCAAACGCACCTGCCGATTGGCTCCGGAGAATGTTGATACCCAAATCGTCCAACCAGGCCTGGTTCTAAGCCTGTCATGTGCACCTAACAGTACACATGACCAGGCAGAACCCTTACACAGCCCAGCCAAACTGATGCCAAAGTTAACCTACACAATTAACCCCCAGAACCTTCTTACCGTTCTGAGAGAAAATATACTAAATTTAAACATAGCGGACACCTTGCAAAAGTGTCCCCGCTACATTAGATTAACTTAAATCAATAATAGTTAGACCTCGACATAAGGTAGACGAGAGGGGGCAGGGTTCTCTAAGAGGATAACCACTGTAGAGGGATGGTTCCTGTAGAATGACTAGAGCCTTGGTGATGTAGACATAAGGCTTCCTTATTGCCTATGGTAGTAGAGGCTCTGCAACAGGTATTAGAGACGACCAGCCCAAGCCTCCTGTTTGCATGTTTCTGGTGTAACGATAATTTTTTTTGTAATAAAGATATTAACTTTTTTTGTGTACTTTGGTGCCTATAAAGTCCAGTGTTTTCTGCTCTACTTAGTAGTCCAAGTTAATAGGACGTGGCACATCTCTACCAATCTTGCAACCGCAGTACCACCCTGTGGTGATGCAACTAGCTGTTTTCTAATTGGGTTTTATATGTAAATATTCAGTCTGGGCTGTTGACATAATACAACATAGTTACATTTGAAATATAATAGGTGCACTGTGGATTTCACTGATTAGCTGAACAGAAAACTGAAATATTATATTCCATTTTAGGCTGGCAATAACACTTGCATAGTCTGTATGCGTTTTACAGCTAGAATTCACCCTAAACTCTTCACTATTTCTAGTGTTGGGGTGTGATGGGTGCGATGAAAACTCATACCTCTCATACCAAATTACAGTCTGAAGATTTCAGACTGTAAAGTTTCTTGCCTCCTATCCCTGAGGTTTGCCCATATGTGAAAATGGATAAGACCCAAGTAATGACCATCACAGGCCAATGTTCACCTTAATGGAATCCAAATCGAGCAGGTACAAGAATCCAAATACCTGGTATTACTGGTGCAGGAGAAGATGGTGACGTTCACTATTAAGGTCCACTGTAGGTATGGGCAGGCAACAGTAGCAGTTGCCTCATATAGATGGTGCTTCTGTAAGAAGGCTTATATCTCCACCAAGACCAAAACTGTCCTCTTCTGAACATTGATCCTGCCAATCCTTCATGCCAACATGGACTCTGCTCAAACCTGACATGATTAAGCTCAAGGTCTTCCAAATGCAATGAGTGAGACAGACCTTGTGTGCCTCTCTTCATGATTGCCATCAGAACGAGACAATTTCAGACAATTTCGACTTTCAACCTTTAGGCAAAAAACAAATCCCAAAAAAACGGACTTCTATGATTTGGCCATGTTTGCAGGATGAACACCAGTTGGCTGCCATGTAAACTCCCTGACTCTTTTACACTTGCTTCGACTTCAACACACATTAAAGAACCCACCACTTCAACATGCTTTTTTGATGTGTTTTTGATGCTTCGGAGGTGCTTTGATGATGCTTCAATGATGCTTTGATGATGTTTCGTGGTGCTTTTTTGAAGCTGTGCTGTGCTCATAAGTTTACATACCCCAGTTCTTAACCCCTTTAACATCAATGAGAGCTTTAACTATTTTGTGCTACTTGTGGATGAGGCTCTTTATCTTCTCCGATGGTAAAGCTGCCCATTCCTCTTGGCAAAAAGCCTCCAGTTCCTGTAAATTCTTGGGCTGTCTTGCATGAACTGCATGTTTGAGATCTCCCCAGAGTGGCTCAATGATATTGAGGTCAGGAGACTGAGATGGCCACTCCAGAACCTTCACTTTATTCTGCTGTAGCCAATGACAGGTCGACTTGGCCTTGTGTTTTGGATCATTGCCATGTTGGAATGTCCAAATACATCCCATGCGCAGCTTTATCATTAAAGCAGAGTTCCCACCTAAAAAAAAAAACTTAAAACAGCAGCTACAAATACTGCAGCTGCTTACGTTTAATAATCGGACACTTACCTGTCCCAGGGTTCAGCAATACGGGGGGTTGAAGCCCCGCTCGTCTCCCCCTCTGCTCGGCAGCTCCAGCATTTTAACTGTGGGTGTTGCACGCCGTGACTGGCTGCACAATCATGTGGGACCTGTCACGTGTCCCAGATAATTGCCTAGAGGGAGGGGGGAGAGGCCATCTCCCTTCCTGCGCTGAGGGAAGTGACGTCAGGAGCCCTGGTGCCGAAGGAGGCAGATTACGAGGGACCCCCTAGCAACAGGCATTAAAGAGGTGAGTAAAAAAAAAAATTTTATTTTATTTTTCCTGCACATTGATGATTTTTTTTTTTGTGGAACTCCACTTTAATAAAGGAGTGGGGAAATGTGAAAATGTTTTCAGGGTGAAACTCTGCTCCAGTAACTGGTATCATTTCTCAGCCATCAAGTCCACCTGTGCACAGCTCATTTCATCTACAGAATCACACCGGTCACATCAATGTGGACAACTATGCCCAGCTTGCTAAGTCTTTCTTTTTCAGGATCTAAGAATAGTAACTGTCCAGTTACAATAATGATCTTCTCTATTCGGCTGTGCCTGTTTGCTCACTTTCTGCCAATATAGGGCCACTTGGCATTCAAGTTAATTTCAGTCCTCTACAACCCTCGGGCAATCCTAAAGGAGAAAACAAATAATCTCAGATAATGATGTCTGGTACAGTTTACACCGCAGGAAGTCCCTTTCCTGGCAGAATTATTTTTGTACTGCTTAGTTGCTATCACATACAGTGGGTCTGATAACGTTATATAGCCGTGTTTATACTGTATGCGGAATGGTCAATAGAGACATACAAGAGAAGACATTTGCACATGGGCACCAAAAACCCTATGTTTGCTTCCTTTTCAGCAGGTCCCAGGCTTCCATGTTTCTTGTCTAGACAAGAATGACATCCCCCCTGCCAATAACCTCCTGGGATACTGACTTCACATACTGACACCTGCCCATGCGCCAGCCCAGGCAATCATCACTACCTCACATCATTAGGTACCAGCATAAAGATTGACAGCCCACCTCTTATGATGTCAGAAGAGAAGATGGTGGCATGGGCTGTGGCTTACACCAGACAACACTTGATTTACTGGTGGTTAGTTTATTTTTTCAGGACAACTCATGTGTCAAGGTAAAGAGAAATGAAGTTCCTCCTTAAATTCCAGGTTGCTCTAAGGGGAGGACAAGACAAAGTCTCTTGAAGAACTGTGGCCAGTTACATCTTACATAGTAACATGGTAGGTGAGGTTGAAAAAAGACACAAGTCCATCAAGTCCAACCTATGTGTGTGATTATATGTCAGTATTACATTGTATATCCCTGTATGTTGCGGTCGTTCAGGTGCTTATCTAATAGTTTTTTGATACTATGGATGCCTCCCGATGAGACCACCGTCTGTGGAAGGGAATTCCACATCCTTGCCGCTCTTACAGTAAAGAACCCTCTACGTAGTTTAAGGTTAAACCTCTTTTCTTCTAATTTTAATGAGTGATAATTTAAACTCCCTTTAACAAGAAAAAGTTTTATCCCTATTGTGGGGTCACCAGTGCGGTATTTACAAATTGAAATCATGTCCCCTCTCAAGCGTCTCTTCTCCAGAGAGAATAAGTTCAGTGCTCGCAACCTTTCCTCATAACTAATATACTCCAGACCCTTTATTAGCTTTATTGCCCTTCTTTGTACTCGCTCCATTTCCAGTACATCCTTCCTGAGGACTGGTGCCAAATGGATGAAAATAACTTTCCTGACCCAACATGGCAGTCAGACTGGTTTAGATTTAGGAAAATACAATAGTATCCCTAGTAATGTTAATGTTGGAATCCATTATTTAAAAAAAATTATCCAAACCTTTTTTCAATTCCTTGATTTCACCATCTTCTTTCCTTGGACATTCCACTGCTGCTGATACTGTAAAAACACTTCCTCTACTGATGGTATATTATAAGGTTACTTGGGGGCTAAGCAGGCCCAGATTAACAGTTATGACATGTTAGATATCATATTAATCATCCATGATCAGAATATTTTTTCTCATTTGGTAAACATGATATTTTACATATTAATATATTTGCATTCTTCATTTGAACCAGCAGGTGGGGCTTTAGACTTCTTTTCACATTTCAAAGATTCCCAGTTTGCTCCTTTGATTAAAGAAGCCCCTTGTTTGTGCAGTGCAATGACAATGAGCAGTTTCTTATTCCTTATCAGATGGCACAGTCATTTAGATATTGAATATTGTGTCTCAAAGCAAGCTGCTTCTGCTATGCTGCCTTTGTAACTTACCATTGTGCTCTGGGGATCCTTTTTATGTATCTAATGTTTATTTGTAAAATGATGATTGCATATATAGTAAAATACAGTTTAAAGACTTAAACCTTAATATATTATTTACCCAAAGTGCTACTCCTAAAGTTGCACTTAAGCCTTGCCCAGTCTTGGAGCCTCTCCTATAATGTAATTGCTTACTCTGACTTCACTGCACACTGTGAGCTTTTTATAGTGTGCACTAGAAGCAGCAAGTCACATAGAGCCTGTCTGCATTCAAATACAGCCTGCCTAGGAATCCCCACATCTCCTCATTAAGGCATTTTTATATTTGCATAACTCCTCCTATGAACCAGTTGACTGCTTAAATCAGGGCTGAGGCGCTCTTAAAGTGATTGTAAAGTCTCGTTTTTTTTATTTACTTTTTTAAATACCAAACATGTTATGCTTACCTGCTCTGTGCTGGTTTTTTTTGCACAGAGCAGCCCTGATCCTCCTCTTCTCGGGTCCCTCATCAGAGCTCCTGGCCCCTCCCTCCTGTCGAGTGCCTCCACAGTAAGCAGCTTGCATTGGGGGCACCTGAGCCGAGCTGCAGCTCTGTGTGTCCATTCAGATACAGAGCTGCGGTTCGGCCCGGCCTCCTCTCTCTCCTGATTGACCAACTGACTTTGATTGACAATGGCACCGCTGCTGTGTCTCAGCCAATCAGAAGGGAGAATCCAGGACGGCCGAGGGACTCGTGGACATCACTTGAGATAGGGCTCAGGTTAGTATTCGGGGGCTGAGGGGAGCTGCCGCACACAGAAGGCTTGTTATCCTAATGCTTAGAATGCATTAAGGTAAAAAGGAAGTACCAAAGCAAGGTGTGGAAATGTTTTCAGGAAGCTATTTATAACATCCTGCCAGCACCACCCACCAGCCATGGCCTACCTGTTTTGCATAGAGAAGCACAGACACCCAGTGATGGTATCCCTGGGTCTAAAATAAAGTGTATAATGAAAACAGGAAGACTGTATTTAAAAAGATAATTAACATATTGGTGAGGGGGAGAAGGGAAGGAAAAATATAAGCAGATTAGATGTCAGTGGTAAAGTGATTGTACACCCATCATTTAAAAAAAAAAAAAAAAATGTCATACTTACCTGCTTTGTGCAATGGTTTTGCACAGAGCAGGCCTGGTCCTCCTCTTTTGGGGTCCCCCACTGGCGCTTCTGGCTCCCCCACCCGAGTGTTGTCAGCGAAATTTGGCTGTACGCAGAGCAACAGCCAATTTTCCTGTTTCTAATATAACCAATGATACTTTCCGTCTTAATGATATAATGCCTTAACATTTAGCCATTAACTCCCAACCCCGTAGTCCATCCATACATACATCCTTACCTCAGCCCCTTCATTCAAGCATTCATACCCCATCAGCCAAGCATTGCATACATCACCGTCCCAGCCTGGCCTGGCTGCTTCCTAGCCAGGCCCCATTAAAAGAGCCATCACCAGTATATCTTACATCAACAGCATTATTCTTACGTGTTCCTCTCAGCAAAGGGCAGCCTGACTGACCCTGTTCTTAGCTCAGCAAACTCCTTTATTTCAAATCCATTCAAAAGCCACACCCTCAGGGGTTTGCCTCTGACAGCTAAACCCCTCCTACAAAAGGTTGTGACCTCATTTCATTCACACAGGATGTGAATGACCATATAAGGACATACAATACAATGATGTTACAATACAGGGACAATTGTTTTCCTTCAAAAGAACCAATGACACACATGCATATATTCAAACAGAAATACAGTGTTGACCTGTGCAGACGGTGCCGTGCAAAACTATGTGGCAAGCACCTGGCTCTGAACACCACCGCGTGCACACCTCCACTGCTACCAGTGATGCGAACCATACCAAACTATGGCCCAGTGGGCCACAATATTCTTATAGTTATGCTACAGTTCCAATGAACACAGACATGTTCGCTTGAAGTCATTAATGCAGTCGCCGGGAAGTGGCCAGTCTCCCGGTGAGGCACAAATGAACATCCTTAAAAAGCAAACACATCCGCCGTGTCCAAGGGAAGGTTTCCGCATCCAATGGTCTTCCGCCAACGTCTGCATGTGCGAATACGCTCACATGAGCGCATTACAGCAAAACCGACAATGGGGGGCATCTGACAACATACTTTAATAAAATTTTCCACAACAGTGTCCACCATAGCAAGCTTCCCGCTATGGTGGGCACTTGTGCTGGCTCACTTCCAAGCCACGCTCTGTGTGTCAATGAACTCGGCCTTGCCTCCTGCTCTCTCTTCACTGGCTGCGATTCAGCCTTTACAACCACTTTAAGGTGTATGATCGACCTTAGCCCTGCACATCATGTAAGCACATTATTTTAATCTTTGCCATAATAAAAGTAGAAAACCTCAATACATTCCTTACATTTCTCAAGGCTTCCTAATTTCTGAAGGTTCCTCTCAGGCTGGGAATAAACAGAATGATATTTCACCAACATCTATGAAGATTTGACCTTGTGTCTCCAATCATTTGAACTAGACGATTCAGGAAGTTGTAACACAGAATTAATACCCCCTTCTCGCTGGTTATTCCCACTGATAACATCTGTCGACTTTGATTGCCTGATGACAATGATTTCCTATCCTTTCAGAAAATTTGTTTGTCCAACATATACAAATTATCCTATTTTTGGTGCCCTCCTTTTACTCTGTATCCTTAAGACAAGAGACTTTAAACCAGCTCGGATCACACGGCTGTCTACCTATAAAGCACAATTTAAAAATGATCTTTGTTGTGCTTTAAATTTCATTGCAGTTGGAAAGAGTTTACCTATGTGAGTGTAACAAGCCACCCTGGAAAGAGGTAATAGAATTAGCTTTCATGCTCTTCCAAGGCCTTGCATACCATTTCCTGTCACCACTCTACACAACTAATACAAAACATGTGTTTAAATGCAGGCAGACTGCAGCGCTTACCAAAACCATACACAGGGATTTCATCTTGTAATCTGAAGGAATAAATGAGATCAAGATGCAGCCAAAAGCCCAGTAAACCCTTTAATGGCCTGGATAGCAGAAGGTAAATTAATCAGGGTGCTTGAGCACAACCCATAGGACTCAAGATTAAACATCCAACATTCTTATATGGAAAAAAATCCTTTTGACAACGGGATTTTTGGGGAAAAAGATGAACTCCATAAAGCGAGGGGGAACAAAAAAAAACTTGTGCTGACCATTGCAGTTTTTCACCAATCTGGTACATGACAGAGTCATGGCTAAGCAGTTAGCACTTTTATCTTGCCTCACTATGGGTTTGAAGCACCTTAGGGACGTTCTCTCCAGGTAGTAGGATGAATGGTATCTGGCCAAAATGGCCTAAACTTTGTAAGAGGAGGTCATTAGACAGTAAGAGACTGGAGGTTGGAACTGGGGAAAACGGTATCTGAACAAAATGGCCTAAACTTTGTAAGAGGAGGTCATTAGACAGTAAGAGACTGGAAGTTGGAACTAGGGGAAATGGTATCTTACCAAAATGGCCTAGAATTTTTAAGAGGTAGTCAATAGAATTTAAGGTACTGGAGGTTGGAACTGGGGGAATAGGTATCTAATGCCCCGTACACACGGTCGGATTCTGATCGGATTATGTTGACGGAAAATCCGATCGTGTGTGGGCTCTAGCGGCTTTTTCCGTCGAGCAGGATCTAAAATTTTCTGACAACAAAATCCGATCTGACTTTTTCCGATCGCGTGTAGAGAATTCCGACACACAAAGTGCCACGCATGCTCAGAAGAAATTTGGAGACAAAAGCTATTGGCTACTGGCCTCTACGTAGTCCCGTTGTACGTTTTGTACGTCACCTTGTTCGGAACGATCAGATTTGCCGACAACTTTGTCCGACCGTGTGTGTGCAACACAAGTTTCGGACAAAATCCGTTGTAAAAAAATCAGACATATTTTGTGGTCGGAATGTCCGACCATGTGAACAAGGTATAACTGTAGCAGTCTCTCCCACTTCCAAGGGTCTCATGGTGACCCCCAGAGCCAGGGAGAACTGACATTCCTCCTCAGGGTGCAGGTTACTAGGCATAGTGGGTGTTGAGCCCAAGTCACTTTTTGTAAAAATTAACAAATACATTTTATTTCTCTTAACAGAAACAGGGGGGAGAGGGTTAGGGCACAGGACACCCTTAGGCAAATGCAATAGCATTTAGGTAAACTCCACAGACAAAAATAGGACTAGGCAGACAGAAATACAGAAAGAGGGCCTTTAAGCTGCATGCAGCAATCTGTATCTTGTAGCAACTGCTGTCTCCTATAGCAACAACTTCTCTCACAGTAATCCCACTGTAGACCATCCCTGGCTTGTGAAGCATCTGCTCTGGTACTCCTTCAAAACAGGGCAGCTGGTCAGAGTTGATGGGAAGATGGATGGAGCCAAAAACAGAGCAATCTTAGACCTGTAATGCCGCGTACACACGGTTGGAATTTCCGATGGAAACAGTCCGATGGGAGCTCTTCATCGGATTTTCCGACCGTGTGTATGCCCATAGGTCTTTTTCTGTCGTAATTTCCGACAGACTTTGGATTGAGAACCATGTTCTTAATTTTTAATCGGATTTTCCGATCGTGTGTATGCAATTCCGACAAGCAAAATTCAGACGCATGCTCGGAAGCATTAAACTTCCCTTTTATAGTGCCGTCGAATGTGTTTTATGCCGTGGTGTTATTGACCGTCGGAATTTGGTGTGACCGTGCGTAGGTAAGACAGTTTGAGCGAAATTCCGTCGGAATTCCGACGGGAAAACCATCAGAGCTTTTTCCGACGAGAATTCCGACCGCGTGTACGCGGCATTAGAGTCTGCAAAAGACTTGAGACTGGGGCGAAGGTTCACCTTCCAACAGGAGAACGACCCTAAATATACAGCCAGAGCTACAATGGAATGATTTGGATCAAAGCATATTCATGTTAGAATGGCCCAGTCAAAGTCCAGACCTAAATCTAATTGATAATCTGTGGCAAGACTTGAAAATTGCTGTTCACAGACGCTCTCCATCCAATCTGACAGAGCTTGAGCTATTTTGCAAAGAAGAATGCACTTCCTCAACCCCCCCCCCTCACTTTATGCCGGTTCACCGGCATTTACCCCATCTAGGCGGCAGGCACATTGGGCAGCGGTGGGGGATCAGGCAGCGGGGGGCACAGTGTCGGGGATCGGGCATTTCGGCAGCGGCGGGGATCAGGGCGTTGGCGGACATCAGGCTGCGTAAGGAATCGGGCAGCGGCTCCTGTGTCTTCTCCTCCTCGCTTTCGCCGTGTCTCCTCCCCTCCTCTTAGGTGTCCAATAGGATCACCTGTCCTTTTGGGTATCAGACCCGCTTCCCGATTGGCCGGAAGAAGGATCAGTGTTGCAACATTCATTTGCTGTTGCAACACAACTGGGTGGGCTCCAGATGCAATGCCCTGCGCCCCGAGCCCACTCTATTTCGAAGCCTATTAGAGTCTCTGACTCTAATCAGGTGCTTCAAAAAACACACCCCCGCCATAGGAATTCATGCGCCCGGCGTCCTGAAAGGGGCCAGGCGCATGAATAGGGAGGGCGGCGGTGGTGGATAGGCGAGGCGGCGCCCGTGCGCCCACAATGGATGGGCCACTCCTGCTCCAACTCCGTGGAGGGCGTATGAGTAAATGGGTTAGCCTCAGGCTTTCTACATATGGGGCTATTCATGGGTTCCCTTTACTCACCTTCATTTTCATTGTCACTTTAGAACACAGGTGTCAAACTGGTGGTCCTCAGTTACAAGAATGACTCCCACAGGCAGAGGCATGATGATATTTGTAGTTCAGCAACAGCTGGAGGGCAGTAAGTTTGACACCCCTGCTTTAGAACCTTTTCTAAGCATGTAGCAGAGAGCCCTTTGACACACCCGGCTCAGATGCAGGTGTGGGCTCTTTTAACAAGCTTACCCACAATCCCTTGGGTTCCTGCAAGCCCCTAGGCTTCTGGATACACACAGTGGATATACGTTTGTGTTTAAATTCTCTTCCCCTCTCTCCCTATGAGTTGCTTTATGAATAGAATCTTTAGGCATTAAAGTGAATATTTGTCAATGGCTTACATCCCCCATTTTCAGTCATGGACTCATCCTTGGGGTAAATGCTAACCCACTTTGTCTCTAGAGGTCCCACATGTTGTTGGGGGACAGTGGGGTGTCACATACAAAATTACATGTACATGTTTCGTCCAATGGGGTCACTCCTGAGGAAGTCCTAAAGAAATCCGTTGGACAAAACGTATTGAATGGGCAGGTCTTATGATGTCACTTGATACAAGGAAGTTAAGGCAGACCTGCTCTGTTGGATAAAGATATGTGCTGATACCTAAGGGGTTGTTTAGCACTACTAATATTCTAAAATAAAGTACTGTATTGGTTCTATGCTATGGGTATCTCCTTATCTTACATATAGCACATATAGTCTAAAGTGGAGTTGCATATACCATGGAAGATGTTAAGATTCTTCTATGTGGAATTGCTGTGTGGCAGGGAGAAGATTTGACAAACAGGCATTGGACCAGATACAGTAAGTACTGTATATACTGTCCTACTTTACAGGAGACTTTTGACTGAGATTTTTTTGCCCCTGTCCCTTTTCACAGCCGTTTTTGCACGCATGTTTAAAAAAAATCATTTTATGCCTGAAGATTACATAAACCCCCCAAACATTATATATTTTTTGAAAGCAGATACCCTAGAGCAGTGATGGCGAACCTTTTTGAGCCCGAGTGCCCAAACTGCAACACAAAACCAACTTAGTTTTTTCAAAGTGCCAACACCGCACTTAGTAACAGCCACAGATAATGGCTGCAGGGGCCTCTCACCAATCCCAGGGACACAGCAACAACGCTTCCTCTGAACACCCGCAACTCACAGCGTGCTACTCCAGTCTCTCTCCCTTGCAGCAATGATTCCCCTCTCTCCGGGTAGTGATGCTGGGCATTAAAATCAACCCATACCCTTCTGGGACTACATTTCCCATGGTGCACCTGTCCTGGTTCCTCATTGGTCCCTGGCTGCCGCCAATGCGATCTCTGAAAGCACCGTTCTGTCCCTGTTCAGCGCTGCTCGACAGAAGAACAAACGGGGGGGGGGGGATACACTGACAAACCGCGCTCGCTTCTCCCCTTGTCACAACGGCGCTGCGATTCTCACTCCCGCATCTTCGCTGTGCGGCGGGGAGGATTAGAGAGCGCAGACAGTAGTGACTTCCCAGTATAGCTGGCGTGCCCACAGGGAAGGCTCTGCGTGCCAGTTGTGGCACGGGTGCCATAGATTCGCCATGACTGCCCTAGAGAATAAAATAATGGTAGTTTCATTTTTTACGTTCAGTAAAAACAAACTAAAGTAAATTTTAGGGCAAACAAATGCAATACACTACACAAATTGCGGTTATACTGAGTAAATAGATATCCGATATGCCAAACCTTAAATTTGTGTGCATCCGTGAAATGGCCACAAATTTCAGTGCCCTATATTTTTAAAAGTGATGGTTCAAAAGCCCCCATATAGGTCATCAATTTAGTGTTACAGAGGAGGTCTTGTGCTAGAATTATTGCTCTTACTCTGGTGTGCATGGTGATATATAACATGGTTATCACAATCAACGTTTTTACGCGTAGGTGCTTCTGACGCATGCATTTACATTTGTACCTGCATATATATGGTGGGGGAGGGGTCTTTATGTGCTTGGGTGTAACTTTTTTGCTTAAAGTGGAAGTAAACCCCCCTATCGTTTTCAGCCAAGGAAGCTGCCATCTTTGCCTCTGTTTAACCTTCAACTGCCACGGTGCTGCACATGTGATCCGTTATGACACCAGCCATTGGATGGTTTGACTGTTTGGTTGAGAGCACAGCCAATGTGCAGTTAGCATTCCCGGCATGCCCTTTTTTTTTTAACTGTTAAATCGATGGGTTTACTTCCGCTTTAACTTTTTTTTTATTCAACACATAGGGGACGAAAAGTCCCCTGGGATGATTTTAAGGTGACATGTTCTAAAAGGTCTAAAAGACCCTGCATGTCTCCTCTGGTATTGCAATGGAGATACACAGTATCCCACAGTACACAGAACATCGGAATGCAATCGTTTTAATAAATATAAACTGCTAAATACCTTTTCTCATCGGCAGTATATAGCAGTCTTGCGACTTCTATCAGTTTCTGCTTAAAGCTTGTAGGAGGAGTTTTTATACTGCACTGGGCTGTCCTATCAGGAATGTCTGGACAGTGCTGATTGGTCCTGTGCTGATCACATGCACTCCCCCAAGAAAAATAAACTCTCTAGCAATATACACCAAACTGAGCATGTGCAGCCTGACTCCAGCAGCTCTGTCTTATCCGGACCTGTTCTGAAGTCAGTGGAAGAAGAGGAGGATCTGTGCATAGAGGATCAAATAGCCTTTATACACAATGTGAAGGATTAACCCCTTAGGTTCCACAGTGAGTATAACAAGCATGCTTTACTGCATATACAGACTTATTTTACTGTTGCGGGTTTAGTAACACTTTATATAGGCCGGTAGCATTCACAGAGAGTAAAATACTGTAGATGTACTGTATTTCCATCTTTGAATTCATGGCAATGTCTGCAGATTCTATGAACTTCTTTTCCAGGCAGAGTCTAGTTTGTATTTTAGCTGCACATTCCCATTTACTCAGGACCCAGGATGCAGCCTCTGTCTCTCACTAAGTGATTCTCTTTTTTCTATATAAAACCATTATCGGAGCAATTCGTAGCCAAGACATTACAGAACCAGAATGATTTTCCAGATGCTTAATGGTAATTCTCCTCTTTATGCGTTTTACTGGAAAAACTATCTATTCACAGTTTACTAACACCGAGATAAACACCATGTTTGAGAAGAGTCTGGAGACAGTAAGTTCAGCTAATAATAAAAAGCAGCTTCTCACCAACTGGGCGTATCACGGAAAAAAAAGGTTACGTAAGGGGGGTTCAAGTGTAAGTCCCGCCAATTTTTTTTAATAGTTCTTGGACAGAGTTGGGAAGGGTTAAAACCAAATTTATTTTTTTACTGCTTTCTGGGGCATGGGCGAATGCTGGGCGCTAAAAACAGACAGTTGAGCTGCAGTTTTACAGCATCCCAATGGCATGTCTGAAGCCTACAATACAGCCGCAGGGGGCATTGTGACCACGGCAAATTGAATCTGTTGAGTTGACAGGTGGCACTGCCTCCTATCTTTATATCTCGTATGGTCATAAGCGCCATCTAGTAACCATAACGTGTTTTTTTTAACTGATTGAGATATTTTTTTTAAAATACCACAATATGGCCACTAGATTAAGGTGACCAGATTTTTTAAATGAAATCCGGGGACATATTTTTTTTACTAGTAATAGCGGCAATTAGCGACTCTCTGCCCCTCGCCGCTGCTGCCCGACTCACAGCCTGTCAAGTCTTACTCTCCGGGCCCTGGGTACTACTGGGTGGGGAGCAGAGGAAGATCACTCCACCAGGGAAGGCAAGGAGATGGGCAGGTGACTGGCTGAGATTTGAGCCAAGGCAGAAGAACATGCGAGCAGGAGCAGAACGGGCATGCACCCGAAACTGAAGAAATATTCTCTCCGCTCCGACCAGCACATGATCATCAGAAAGGGGCACAGATAATGAAAAAAATACACCCCCACCCCCTAAGCTTGTAAGAGCGGCAGAGAACGGGGGTTTAATTCCAATTTTTTCTTTTAATTCTGCACTGACTGTCTTTGAAATGGCCTCAGCCCCTGTTTAAATCCAATCCGGGGACAAAACCGGGGACAGACTTGGTTCGGGGACAGTGTCCTCAATCCGGTGACTGTCCCCAGAAACCGGGGATGTCTGGTCACCCTACACTAGATAGCTGCTAAAATCATATTGATTTTTATATCACACAAGATATTTGTTGGGGCTGTGCGTATGTGTTATGCCCCATACACACGGTCGGATTTTCCGACGGAAAATGTCCTATCGGACAATGTTGACGGAAATTCCGACCGTGTGTAGGCTCCATCGGACTTTTTCCATCGGATTTTCCGACGGACAAAGTTTTATCTCCTGCTCTCAAATTTTCTGACAACAAAGTCCTATCGGACTTTTTCCGATCGTGTGTAGCGAATTCCGACGGACAAAGTGCCACGCATGCTCAGATCACATTACAAGACCAAAGCTATTGGCTACTAGCCTCTACGTAGTCCTGTCGTAGGCAACAAACGTCACCACGTTCAGAATGATCGGATTTTCCGACAACTTTGTCCGACCGTGTGTATGCAACACCAGTGTCGGACAAAATCCGTCGGAAAAAATCCGATGGATTTTGTGGTCGGATTTTCCGACCGTGTGTACAGGGCATTACACATTCATGCAGCAGAGTTGTTATACATAGACCTTTCGGTGTGCACCAAATGTTTTTGTAGGAGTGGACGGAGACAAGACCAGTCCCCCTGTACAAGAAGAGAGAGCAGCAGTTATCGGTCTGTATTACAGGAAGCTCCTGCACAGAGGGAAAGTTCCATGCTGGATTACTGCACAGATCTGGAAGAAATACATAAAGCACACCAATATTCAGATAAGAATTCACGGGTTCGTTCCTGAGTCGCTGCTCTGTGTGTCCATTCACACACGGAGCATGGCTCAGCCCCGCCCTCACTCTCTCATTGCCTCACTGGCTGTAATTGATTCCCGCTGTTGTCTCAGACAATGAGGAGGAAGAGACCCGGGTGAGCTGCTGCTCTCATGCACATCGCTGGATTGAGATGGGGCTCAGGTAAGTATTAGGGGGGCTGCTGCACACAGGACATTTTTTACCTACATGCATAGACTGCATGAAGGTAAAAAAAACCTTGAGCCTTTACAACCGCTTTAAGATATATCAATAATATACTGTATATGTAAAGACCATGACACAATACAGAGGGGACTGAATTACTAAAATAATTGGGTGGGTGTTCACTGATCTAACAATCACATACAAGAAAATAATCTTTTTGGCTGAATACATTTTCCCTTACACATGATTGGGTAGTTAAAGAAAAGATAGCTTCACCCTATTTACCAAGCTAAAAGGCATTCTAAAGTTGTACCTGCAAAGCGCTATGAAAGAACCGCTGCTGTGTCTCCAATGTGAAAGCCCCGAGGGCTTTCACACTGGTGCGGTGCGCTGGCAGGACGTTAAAGAAAGTGAATACACCGCTCCTCCACCGCTCCTGCCCATTGAAATCAATGGGGCATAGCGGCTATGCCACCGGCATAGCGCTGCTGTAGCATCGCTTTGCGGTTGTTTTAACCCTTTCTCACCCGCTAAAAATAGCGGTGTTTTACCGCCAACGCACCCACCATCCCAGTGTGAAAGGGGCCTTAGCTATGTGTAATGCCTCTATGCCTTTAGCAAATCAATCCCAATGTCTGCTCCAGTGGCGGCTGGTAGTTTTTTTTTTGGGGGGGGGCAAACAACCACCCCCCTGCGGCACCTCAAAACCCCCCTCCGGGCGGCACATCGGGGATCAGCTGGCACACAGCTTCAGGGATCGGCGGGCACATCGGGCAGGGGATCAGGCTGCCGCGGGCATCTGGCAGCGTCTCCTGTGTACTCTTCTCTTCTGAGATCACGGAAGCTTCTACCTTGCGTCTTCTCCCCTCCTCCTAGGCATCCGATAGGATCGCCTGACCTTTCAGCCAAATGGGAAATGGGTATCAGACCCACGCTTCCTGATTGGCGGAGAGGTGATTCAGATTCATTTGCTTTTTTAAACACACCTGGGTGGGCTCTGTGCCCCGAGTCCACCCTATTTTGAATCCTATTAGAGCCTATGGCTCTAATCAGGTGCTTCAAAAAACACCACCGCCACTGTAATTCAGGCGCCCGGTGTCCTGAAAGGGGCCAGATGCATGAATGGGGGGGGGGGGGCGCGGCAGCCGTGGATAGATTCATACATGAATCTATCCATTAACCATATAGGGGGTGGTGTGGATAGAGGGGGCGGTGCCTGTGTGCCTTAATGGACGGGCCACCCCTGGTCTGCCCCCACCCTCAGTGTTACTGTAGCATAGCCATGCTTAGATGCAGGCGCAGGCCATTTAACTCCTTTTCCCACAACTTCCTGGGTTCCTGGACTTACCCAGGGAAAATAATTTCTCCACTTCCCATCTTCCACAGCTCAGAAAGACCACAACTGATGAGGAAGAAGTAGATGGACAAGTGATCTGCAGCCAGGTGAAAGGCCCTCCACTGTCAGAACCAGCAATGCTGCCAGCTGGGATGGAGCCTAATAGCATGCAGCTTCTCCGGAAGACCAAGCTACTGTGGGGAGACTTTCCCCAATTGCTGCCAGAGTACTGCTCTTCCAGTGGGGTGGCCTTAGTGCTTGATCATTGCATACCATTACATCAGCATTCCAGTTCATGGAGCAAAATTTGCACAATTTTACTTCATAGAAGCTTTAAAAGAAATTTCATGCACCTATTGAACAAATTATTTCCATCTGGTCAGCAAATCCCTAGGTACCAGTATCATTATCTTTAAATGGTATGGTCAACACTAGTCTTCTTTTGGAGCAGTATAGGCAGGAGTTATGGCGTAATGTGTCCTATATAAGCTGGCTCTCAGGGTTCGGGATGCTGAAACTGTGACCTGCTGAGGAGTGTTTTTGGGGTTTCCTCTTTCCTTTCTCTCCCCTTCAGGGGATGGTTGGCTGCTACACTATGCTGTAAGAACTGAGGAGGTTTCAGATAGAAAGACAGACTGCGATTAGAATACCACAATGCTATGAAAATATTAATCGAACTATGGTGAAAAGAATATTGAAGCCACTAATACTTCCATTTATTACAAGAACCTGATCCTACTGAAATGCCACAAATGTCAGGAACCTTATCTTATTGCAGTGCAATTTTGGTGATGAGTGTCACTGGGCACCCGATGCGCGTGCCCGGCGGCCGCGATGTCCGCCGGGCACCCGCGATTGCCCGGGAACACAGCAGGACCGAGGATCTGTGTATGTAAACACACAGATCCACGGTCCTGTCAGAGGAGAGGAGACCGATGGTGTATTCTCAGTACAGAGAAACACGATCGGTCTCCTCCCCTTGTGAATCCTCTCCCCCTACAGTTAGAATCACTCCCGGGGAACATATTAACCCCTTCAGCGCCCCCTAGTGTTAACCCCTTCCCTGCCAGTCACATTTATACAGTAATCAATGCATTTTTATAGCACGGATCGCTGTATAAATGTGAATGGTCCCAAAAATGTGTCAAAAGCGTCCGATATGTCTGCCGCAATATCGCAGACACAATAAGAAAATTGCATATCGCCGCCACTACTAGTTAAAAAAATAAAATAAAATTATAAAAATGCTATAAATCTATCCTCTATTTTGTAGGCGCTCTAACTTTTGTGCAAACCAATCAATATACGCTTATTGTGAATTTTTTTACCAAAAATATGTAGAGGAATACGTATCGGCCTAAACTGAGGAAAAAAAAAAATTTTTATATATTTTTTTGGGGATATTTAATATAGCAAAAAGTAAAAAATAATATATTTTTTTTAAACTTGTCACTCTTCTTTTGTTTATAGCGCAAAAAATAAAAACCGCAGAGGTGATTAAATACCACCAAAAGAAAGCTCTATTTGTGGGGACAAAATGATAACAATTTCATCTAGGTACAGTGCTGTATGACTGTGCAATTGTCATTCAAAGTGCGACAGCGCTGAAAGCTGAAAAATGGCCTGGGCAGGAAGGGGGTGAAAATGCACTGTATTGAGATGGTTAAAGGACCATGAACACTTAGAAAATGAAAATTATATGTAAAACAGTACACATTTATTACAAAAGATAAATGACTTATACAACATGAGTAAAACATAAAACATTTTGATACTTTTGTACTATATGGTGGGGTACTGTTTTTTCTCCCCCTTGTTTTTGTAATTTTAATGCTTGGATACCTTTCCCGGCACTATACAAATGAATACTACATTTGATTATTTTGATCCTAGGTTCACTGATGTCCATCTATCCAGCCAGGCACCCCCTCCCTATATCTGGGGTAGTAACTTTGAAGCATGAGAGGCCTCTATGGCTCCATCCATGGCAAAGTTACACCTCAACATTAGTGGCCATCTGTATTTCATGTGGGTCTGTGAAAGAATGTTTGCTTTGCACAAGTGATAGGTATGTGTATTTTGATATATTGGTCAACTCTACTGAGTGTTCCTTTACTATGTGCATTATTTTCTTTTGTGCATTAGTTCATTACATTACCCTATTACTTTTATTATTGTGTTTCACATTTAGATCTGTGCTGGTCTGTCTTCTGTGAGGGCTCTGCCCCCCCTCTTTTGGGAGGTGTTCCTCAGACACGGGAGGGCTTCACCTGGACATGATTCATTTCCATCTTGTTTTGGCCTGCCCGACACCATGGGCGTCCGCAGAACTTTTTTCAGGGGTGGGCATCATTTTAAGGTCACCCATGCTCTGACCTTTTCAACAATGTCATTATCACATTATCAAGGTAAGAGACTGCAGACGTAGTACAGGTGATGGTCAGAGACTGCAGACATGGACCAAGAGACTGTCAGAAACTGCATACATGTGGGGGGTGACAGAGAGAGACAGAGGGGGGTGACAGAGGGAGAGAGATGGGGTGAAAAAGACAGAGGGGTGAGAGAGAGAGATAGAGAGGGGGTAACAGAGAAGGGTGATGGGGGTCATCATTCCTTATCCGATCCCTGATTCCAGGGGGGCACTTGCCCCTACCTGCGGACGCCCATGCCCGACACCTTTTCAGGTGTTCCTGTCTCCTTTTTCTATGTTGAGTGTATGATCTCCATGGTTTGAAACATTTAACACTAGAGGTCAGTACTGATACTAATATTTACGTCTTTCTATTTGATGTTTATGTACAATGATTCAGTCTATTGAATATAGGATATTTTGGAATTCTATGTGTAATTATGTCTGTATTAATATTGTAGATTGTATTGGATTTACCTGTCTCCTTGACAGTTGGTTTTGGCCTCTTCCATTTATCCATTTTCTTGGACTGTTTTTTGTCATCATGTGTTTTAGTTTTACTCATGTTGTATAATGTAATTTATCTTTTCTAATAAATTTGTACTATTTTACATATAATTTTCATTTTCTGAGTGTTCATGGTCCTTTAGTCCCACTTTTGAGGAAATGTATTTTTACATATTGTATTGGGGATGTGGACATGAACCTCTTTCAATCAGTTAGTCAAATATCCTTTGTCTATATTGATTTATATTACAATGTAATTTTTCCATTAATAGAAACTACTGAGAAAATATATGCATCTCCTTCTCAATACCCCCGAGGAAAGGTTGTGGACCTGAAACATGTCGGAAGAACGGAGAACGCATACCTCAGACGTTTGTTAAGCACCAAGCTGTTCATATAACGAGTCGTTTTTATTATGTGAAGATGCAAATTAAGGACTCTGGACGGCCGCACTCCAAGAAAAATTCAAAAGCCTTCATTGGTAAAATATGGAATCACACAAAAATAGGTCACAGCAAAGCAAGAAAATAGCTAATGCATTTCACACTACCAAGAGTGCTTACTCATAGCTTTTTATCATTTTTATTATGTACTGTATATGTTTTCTTTCATATTTTTGTGCCAAATAATTTTAGCATGTTGAAATAAATGCATATTTTTATACATATATGATTCTAGGCGTACTGTCAGCCTTCAAAGTCCCAAATCCTAGTAGGGGATGTTTTTTTCCAATATATAATCAGGATGTTGGCAAACCGACACCTGACTGTGCATTGGTGGAAACACTTGTATGCCATTATTTGGACAATGTGATACCAGAATTGCAACTGTAGTGCCCTGTTTGGCTTATTTTTGCAACTAAGAGACTCTATGTGATCATATACGGAAGTCATGTGGTAATTACAGCCCATACCTGGGGAAGTGGAGCGGGTGCTCTACTGGTGCAAGCCTGGTTGGTGCAGGAGTGGGTGGCGATGGTGAAAGTGAACCACCTCATGCAGCATGCATCAGCTGGTCTGGGCCCCCATGTCACATGGGCTCAAGGTGACCGGTTGGTCTACTGGAGCTTCTGTCTGGACCATGTGTCACACATATGTTTGAGTACTCCAGGCAGGATAGGACAAAGTGTGAAGTGACCAGGGGGGATCGGGAGAATCGGTCTAAGATCGACATTCATGCATGTTAAAGTATGTGGTTTGGGCTGATCTACTTCGTGAGGCCCTACAACCCTAATTGTTCACAAGAACACGCATGAAGCAATATTTCAGAGACTGCAGCCAATCAGTTTATTATGTAGACAAGTCCCGGGCCTTTCCTGGGCTAATGGTGACCTCCAGGGTTAGGGACAGCTGACATCCTTCTGTGTAGAGTGGGTCACGAGTAGGGATGCACCAATACCATTTTTTTTACAACAATTACGAGTACCGATACTTTTTTTTAGTACTCGCCGATACTTACTGCAACTGTTTTTTTTTCACTTCTGCTGTCAGCTGTCAGCAATGGTACAAAGCATTGAAAAGTTATTTACAAATGAAATAAATATATATATTTTTTTTTAATTTTGCGCTTTTTCAATGTGAAATGTGTTAATATATGTGTAAATATATTCACTAACAAAACAAAAAAAAGTTTTAATTGTTTATCGTTTATAAAATAGACGTGAACAAAAAAAAAAAAGCAGGAAAATAATTAAATGGAGAAGAATAGGGAGTTAATTAAGGCTGATTAGAGTAAATTAAGGGTTTATAAGGGGTTAAACAGAGGAACATTTGTTCATCCCTTTGATCTACAGATGAAGAAACAGAAAGATTCAAAAAGAAACAATGAGCAATGTTGTTAATAAACATTGCCGGCTGCTTTTTCTTTTGACAGCTCCAATTACCGGACTTCTTTAACACTTCAGCTGTCAACAGGGGAGACCCACTGACAGCTCAAAGAACCGAGCCTGAAAGGTCTCAGGTATCGGTGCATTTGCACGAGTGCCGATACTTGTGCAAATACTCGTTATCGGCACCGATACTGATACTAGTTACGGTGCAACCCTAGCTACGAGGCATGGTGAGTGCGATGCAAGGTAGATTAATGGGCCCCAGACACTTCTTGAATGCAAAGAGATTTATTGTCTCTAAAACAGAACTGTGGAGGAGAGGTTTAGGGCCAGGACACCCTTTAGTAGTTGCAATGTTAATTTAGCAGACTTAGAGACTTCTATAGGTAGACAGCCATGCAGGGAAAGGCATCCAGCAAGACACCACATCTGCATGAGTAGGACCGCTGTCTCCTATGGCAACAATCTTAAAACAGTACCTAACAAAGGTTGTAATGAACTTATTCACTTCCTCCTATTGTAGATCCTCACTCAACTGAGCTCCCAGTCTTTCACTAGACTTGCTGATCCACTGCCACTGGATCCCCTGCGCTCTTCCAAACTTCTCATTCAGTATCTTCCTCAAGCGTCATCCCTGCATCCTTGCTGGGTCCCTAGCTTGGTACTCACAGATACTCCTCAAGGGTCACCCCACTAGCCTGCTTGGTCCCTGGCTTGGCACACAATATAGCTCTGCAAGTGTCACCTCAACTGGCTGGGTCCCTGGCTTGACATCTGCTGAAGATTCCCAATTCTTCACTGGCCCCAGTTGGTGAGTATACTGGTCTGGTACTTGCTTCAGATACTCACAGTGGACCCTGGTAGTAAGGTGGATGGTCCCGTAGTGGCGACAGCTTCCCCTTTACCTCTGACCACGTCAGGATCTCCGGGCGGCAGAACCATCACTTCTGGTTGGACTGCAAGCCGCAATCCCAACCCTACACTGCTCTCTTGCTTCTGAATAGGCCCTCAGATAGCCTATCAGCCAAACGTCCCCGGGATAGACCTCAGGCTCTGGCCTAGCAATCCAGGGCAGCACAACACACGTCCACCCAGAAAGACGTCCAGGTGACACATAATCCCGATCAACTGACCGCACCCAAAAAATAGGCTTTCCCAGCAGGTCAAGAGACCCAAGAAAATCCCTGCCCATTGGCTGGGACACCCCATTCATTCCTAATCCGTCCTTGAAATGCCCTTGTCCTATCTAATGCCACCAGATACCCGGCCATCTAATGACAGAAGAGAGAAGTGCAGAAATTCCAGAATTAGAGTGAAATCAATTGACCTCCTATCAATTGGCCAAGGCAACTATCACTTGGCAAATAAATTTACTAGCAACCCTGCCTAAACATCAGGGTGCTACAATTGGATGGCAAGGAATACTTAGGGGCTTATCTATCCAGTCTGGTGATCCATCCTCTGGGATTGGCTAGTGGAAGAATCATTCTAAATAGAGTAGCTTAAACCTTTGCTCTCCTATATGTATTTAAAGTATAGATTTAGTTGTTTTTTGGAGTTTAGCTTTAAAAAATAAAAAAATCTAAATAAAAAAAAATTGAGAAATAACAAGAGAACAGATTTACAGTGAGTCTGAAGAATTCAGGCACCACCCTGGGAGGTGGCTGTCTGCAGCTGGGGGCATATCACTGACATCAGACCTACGGCCAGCCTTCTGGTAGCGTGCCAAGTTAAAGCTGCTTCCCCTGTCCCCACTGAGAAAGGATACAAGCCAGACCACAGGGATATAATGGGAATAGGAGTTACATTCAGCTTTGTAAACGCACTTACATAACCTCCACATCTTGAAAATGTAAAAACCGCGGGAGGATTTTCCACTGCTCTCATATGTTTACTTTCATTGTCGTTTTCCTTAATTGTTCACAGGAATGTGAATGGAGCAATATTTCAGAGACTGCCGCCAATCAGTTTATTAGATGGCATGGAATAATTAGGGGCTTATCTATCAAAAGTGCCCAAACGGGACAATATTTAATTTGCTACAGCTCTGTTTAATGAAAAAAAATCATGGACATTTTTCATAAACAGTTTTCATCTTTTTTATTCTGTTTTGTATCTCGATCCTGCTGATTTTCTCTGTCCTCTTCTAGCTACTTACTGTCTACATGTCAGCTATGTATCATTGGTTGGCATCAGGGCCCACAAGCTTCAAGCCATGGGCGTAGCATAAGGGATTGCAGGGGTCACAATCGCAACCCCATCCCTAGCTCCAGGGAGCCCCTGCAGCCTCCCTGTCATATTATCATATCAACACAAAATCCCGCTCCGATCTGCCCTATGGCCCCACAGCCACTGTGTAGTGTGTGTGTGTGGTGGGGGGGCTGTATACAGTGCTGGGATGGGAAAGAAGCTCTGCCAAGTGACCTGCCAGGGGTCCCTGTCCTCTGCTTCTCCAGCGGTAATCCCTGTCCTCTTCTTCTCCAGCGATAATCCCTGTCCTCTGCTTCTCCCGTGATAATCCCTGTCCTCTGCTTCTCCAGCGGTAATCCCTGTCCTCTGCTTCTCCAGCGGTAATCCCTGTCCTCTGCTTCTCCAGCGGTAATCCCTGTCCTCCGCTTCTAGAGCGATAATCCCTGTCCTCCGATTCTACAGCGATAATCCCTGTCCTCCGCTTCCACAGCGGTAATCCCTGTCCTCTGATTCTCCAGCGGTAATCCCTGTCCTCTGCTTCTCCAGCGGTAATCCCTGTCCTCTGATGTAAAGAGGAACTCTGGGAGCTCAAAACTCTTAAGCCACTTTGAGTATCTTGGCGTGCAGTGGATGTATCTGCATGCACGTTGGAAGTAGTGGGGGCAACTTTTGCATCGGGGCCCACAAGCTTCAAGCTATGCCTCTGGGTTTAGGTATTAGGGGGGCTTATGGGGGAGCTGCACACTGAAGTTTTTTTACCTTCTTGCATAGAGTGCATGAAGGTAAAAAAGCTTCAACCTTTATAAGCACTTTATAGCACTATCTACATAATTCCTTCTACAGAAAAGGTGCTGAATTTCAGATCTCCTGTGGCTTTGGACTAGTCTTTGTCTGAATCCAATGATTACTACAGTCAAGCAGGCTGTGGTCCGGTGGTAATCCTGAAATGGTGCGTTGAGTTTCCTCAAGTGGCAGCACAGTTTTCTCTTTGAGTGAATTATAATATACAAACAAGGAGTTTCACTTACTCCAAGGAAGTTAAGATATGGGGTTATCATTTGGGTTACAGGAAGGTCAGGGTGATGGCTTGTGGGTAGGTGCTGCATGATGCGGTGGGCAGAAAACACATAGAGTCCAGCAATACACTAGGGATGAGCCGAACACCCCCCCGTTCGGCTCGCACCAGAACCCGCGAACGGACCTAAAGTCCGTGCGAGCTTTAGAACCCTATTAGTTATAATGGATGCGAACGTTCGAAATTAAAAGTGCTCATTTTAAAGGCTAATATGCATGTTAATGTCATAAAAAAGTGTTTGGGGACCTGGGTCCTGCCCCAGGGGACATGTATCAATGCAAACATTTTTTTTAAAAAACGGCCGTTTTTTTCAGGAGCAGTGATTTTAATAATGCTTAAATTGAAACAATAAAAGTGTAATATTCCTTTAAATTTCGTACCTGGGGGGTGTCTATAGTATGCCTGTAAAGGGGCGCATGTTTCCCGTGTTTAGAACTGTCTCTGCGCAAAGTGTCATTTTTGAAAGTAAAAAAGCTATTTAAAATCACTCGCGGCTAATGTTAATTCACGGCTCCCGTAACACAGAGAACAGTGATTCATTGAAACTCATTCATAAAAAAAAGTCATTGATAAAAAATAAAAAAAATTAAAAAAAAAAAGCGTAGGGGTCCCCCCAAATTCAATAACCAGGCCCTTCAGGTCTGGGATGGATAATTAAGGGGAACCCCAGCCAAAAAAAAAATGGCGTAGGGTCCCCCTCAAAATCCATACCAGACCCTTGAGGTCTGGTATGGATTTTAAGGGGAACCCTAGCCAAAAAAAATGGCGTGGGGTCCCCCTCAAAATCCATACCAGACCCTTATCCGAGCACGCAACCTGGCAGGCCGCAGGAAAAGAGGGGGGGACGAGAGCGGCCCCCCCTCTCGCCTGAACCGTACCAGGCCACATGCCCTCAACATTGGGAGGATGCTTTGGGGGGTCTAAGACCCCTAAAGCACCTTGTCCCCATGTTGATGAGGACAAGGGCCTCTTCCCCACAACCCTGGCCGGTGGTTGTGGGGGTCTGCGGGCGGGGGGCTTATCGGAATCTGGAAGCCCCCTTTAACAAGGGGACCCCCAGATCCCGGCCCCCCCCTGTGTGAAATGGTAAGGGGGTACAAAAGTACCCCTACCATTTCACCAAAAAAGTGGCAAAAATGGTAAAAATGACAGGAGACAGTCTTTGACAATTCCTTTATTAAAATCTTCTTTCTTCTTTCTTCATCCTTCGGATTCTTCATCTTCTCCTTCCTTCATCTTCTTCCATCTTCTTCTTCCATTTTCTTCTTCCTCCGATCCGCTTCTTCTTGCGCTGGTCTTCTCGTCCTTCTCGTCCGGCATCTTCTTCCGTCGGCGTCGGTGTCGGTGTCTTCTTGGGCCGCTCCGCGCAATGGGAGGCTCCCGCTGTGTGAGGCTCCGCTCCATCTGACAGGTCTTTTAAAACGGAGGGCACCTGGTGACCCCGCCCCCCTCTGACGTCATGGGGAAAGCCATCATGGAATTCCCCATGACGTCCCTGTGCGTCAGAGGGGGCGGGGTCACCAGGTGCCCTCCATTATAAAAGACCTGTCAGACGGAGCGGAGCCTCACACAGCGGGAGCCTCCCATTGCGCAGAGCGGCCCAAGAAGAGACAGAGACACCGACACCGACGCCGACGCCGACGGAAGAAGATGCCGGACGAGAAGGACGAGAAGACCAGCGCAAGAAGAAGCGGATCGGAGGAAGAAGAAAATGGAAGAAGAAGATGGAAGAAGATGAAGGAAGGAGAAGATGAAGAAACCGAAGGATGAAGAAAGAAGATTTTAATAAAGGAATTGTCAAAGACTGTCTCCTGTCATTTTTACCATTTTTGCCACTTTTTTGGTGAAATGGTAGGGGTACTTTTGTACCCCCTTACCATTTCACACAGGGGGGGGGCCGGGATCTGGGGGTCCCCTTGTTAAAGGGGGCTTCCAGATTCCGATAAGCCCCCCGCCCGCAGACCCCCACAACCACCGGCCAGGGTTGTGGGGAAGAGGCCCTTGTCCTCATCAACATGGGGACAAGGTGCTTTAGGGGTCTTAGACCCCCAAAGCATCCTCCCAATGTTGAGGGCATGTGGCCTGGTACGGTTCAGGCGAGAGGGGGGGCCGCTCTCGTCCCCCCCTCTTTTCCTGCGGCCTGCCAGGTTGCGTGCTCGGATAAGGGTCTGGTATGGATTTTGAGGGGGACCCCACGCCATTTTTTTGGCTAGGGTTCCCCTTAAAATCCATACCAGACCTCAAGGGTCTGGTATGGATTTTGAGGGGACCCTACGCCATTTTTTTTTTTTTTTTGGCTGGGGTTCCCCTTAATATCCATCCCAGACCTGAAGGGCTGGTTATTGAATTTGGGGGGACCCCTACGCTTTTTTTTTTGTTTTTTATTAATGAATGACAGCTCTCTGTGTTACAGGAGCCATCAATTCATTAGCCGCGAGTGATTTAAATAGCTTTCTTCCTGCAAAAATTACACTTTTTTGCAGGGAAAGTTCTAAGCACAGGAAACCTGCCCTCCTTCACAGGCCACCTATAGACACCCCCCAGATGTGATACTGCAATGCTGTTCTAACAGCATGCACACACATATCCCCAGAAATAAAGCACATATTGTTGTCAGCAGTCAGCAGCACACTGACACGCTGACACTGTCTGAAACATAATATGCGAGGCCGCCGGCACGGCGGCCTCTTATACCGTGGGGCGTGTACTAAAGCCCCTGAGCTTTAATTGGCTACAGGCATCCTGCCTGTAGCCAATTATGGCTCTCCTCGCTGCCGGCGCTGTGATTGGCCAAGCATGCGGGGTCACAGTGCATGCTTGGCCAATCATCAGCCAGCATTGCACTGCGCGGGCCGCAATGCATTGCGGGGCCCCGCGCCACACACGAAATTGATGCGAGCGGCCCCAATAGTTCTGGGCTCGCCGAGCGAGCGAACACCCGGTGCTCGATTCGAACATGGGTTCGAATCGAACACCGGGCTCATCCTTACAATACACAACAGTCCCAACAGGAAAGCAAACTGATGAGGAACATAGTTACATAGTTACATAGTTAGCCTGGTTGAAAAAAAACACAAGTCCATCAAGTTCAACCAATAAAAGAACAATCACAGGTTGTAACAGTGATGGGACAGTAGACTGAGGACTCAGAGGTGCCAACACCGTCTGCCACGAGGAGCAGAATGCGGCCTGGTTGGTCCGCACCCAAAGGGGAAGCTTTCCAGAGATTTGGATTGGTCTCTGTACTGTATCCTACTCTTCTGGAACCTTTCCCTGACTCTGTGCACTGACCCTGTCAGACAGGTGGGTGACCTGTCCTAACTCTAGCCACTCGCAAAATGCATGCCAAACCCGGGGAGCCAGGGTCTTAAATAGACTCTGCCTGCAGTGTCGGCTGGTGCTCCATTTTAGGGGGGCGCAAACAATCCACCCGCTACCCCTGGTTGGTCACTTGTCCGTCCAACAGTCCGCACTCGAGCTCCACACTTACCCCATCCAGGTTGCAGGCATCATCGGATCCTTCCTGCGTCTCCCATCCTTGGCGGTTTCCCCTGCGTCTCCTACTCCTTGGCGACTTCCTCCTCGGCAGACAATATGGTTGCTTCTCCTTTCAGTCAATCAGGTCTCAGGACACTTCCATATCTTATACTTACCAGCTATGTGTAATAGTTTTGCACAGAGCAGCCCCAACCCTACTCTTCTCAGATCTCCCACCGGCACTCCTGACCCCTCCTCTTCTCGTGTGTGCTTCCGAGACCCACTCAGTGTGTCCATTTGACACACAGAAATTGAAATAAGAAATGAGGATGTCTTCACAGGGTGGTAATGTGGATGCCGCTTTGGTACACTATGCAATATCCCAATAGTTATCAAAGAAGATCAAAAAATGAAGAAAGAATTAACTTTTCAGGCATAATTTTATAATTTTATTAGAACAAAAGAAAACATATATTAAGACGTGTACAAATGTTAAAAATACATATGCCAAGAGAGGTAAGCTAAAAGAGTCCCACTGGCTACCTAGTGGTCCAGTATATCCTCAACAAATGTAGTTATACTAGACATCACCGAGACTGGTAAGTAACCCTGGATGGTAATACAGTGAATAACCTATACGGATAGAATCCTGATAGAGGTAGCAAGAAAAAGGAGGGTCAGTAAGCCAACTCATGTCAATTCCATTCGGTATTAATTCGATCTAGGCTCAACTAGTTTCGTGCACCCATGCGCTTCTTTGGGAGCTAATCATATCTAATGAATAAGGATGCAAAGAAAGAAAGCATAAATGATAAATGTATATACAGTATCTCACAAAAGTGAGTACACCCCTCACATTTTTGTAAATATTTTATTATATCTTTTCATGTGACAACCATTGAAGAAATGACACTTTGCTACAATGTAATGTAGTGAGTGTACAGCTTGTATAATACCGCGTACACACGATCAGATTTTCCGACAACAAGTGTTCGATAGGAGCTTGTTGTCGGTAATTCTGACTGTGTGTAGGCTCCACTGGACATTTTTTGTCTAAAAAATACAAAAAATTTGAGAGCTGGTTCTCAAATTTTCCGACAACAAAATCCGTTGTGTACACAATTCCGACCCACAAAATTCCACGTATGCTCGGAATCAAGCAGAAGAGCCACACTGGCTATTAAAACGTAATTTTTCTCAGCTCGTTGTACGTGTTGTACGTCACCGCGTTCTTGACGTTCGGAATTTCCAACAACATTTGTGCGACCGTGTGTATGCAAGACAAGTTTGAGCCAACATCCTTCGGAAATAAATCCAGGATTTCATTGACGGAATGTCCGATCGTGTGTACCCGGCATTACAGTGTATATTTGCTGTTCCCTCAAAATAACTCAACACACAGATATTAATATCTAAACCACTGGCAACAAAAGTAAGTACACCCCTAAGTGAAAATGTCCAAATTGGTCCAAAAGTGTCAATAATTTGTGTGGCCACCATTATTTTCCAGCACTGCCTTAACCCTCTTGAGCATGGAGTTCACCAGAGCTTCAACTCTTCTGGAAAGGCTGTCCACAAGTTTTAGGAATGTTTGACCATTCTTCCAGAAGCACATGTGTGAGGTCAGGCATTGATGTTGGACGAGAAGGCCTGGCTCACAGTTTCTGCTCTAATTCATCCCAAAGGTGTTTATTATGGTTATGATTATGGTCAGGACTTTGTGCAGGCCAGTCATGTTCCTCCACCCCAAACTCGCTCATCCATGTCTTTATGGACCTTGCTTTGTGCACTGGTCAAAATCATTTGGTGGAGGGGGGATTATGATGTGGGGTTGTTTTTCAGGGGTTGGGCTTGGCCCCTTAGTTCCAGTGAAGGAAACTCTTAAGGCGTCAGCATACCAAGTCATTTTAGACAATTTTATGCTCCCAACTTTGTGGGAACAGTTTGTGGATGACCCCTTCCTGTTCCAACATGACTGCACATCAGTGCACAAAGCAAGGTCCATAAAGACATGGATGAGCAAGTTTGGGGTGGAGGAACTTGACTGGCCTGCGGAGTCCTGACCTCAACTCGATAGAACATCTTTGGGATGAATTAGAGCAGAGACTGCGAGCCAGGCCTGAAGAGTTGAAGCTGTTGTAGCTGCAAAGGATGGGTAAACTCAATATTGAACCCTACGGACTGAGACTGGGATGCCATTAAAGTTTATGTGCGTCCCAATACTTTTGGTAATATAGGGTATATCACATAAAACAGCTCCTTCTCCCCCAGTGCATGCAAGGGGTAAACTCTGCAAAGAATAGTTCAGACAAATGAGCAGATTGTAATATTCCACATATAACTCGCTGATCATCATTTTTGGAACAGCCATTTATTTTTAACGGAGCTAAACCGCATACAGATCTTTGGCACATCACAATACAAGATGATTAAACAATACGGTACCTCAGCGCAAATAGGAAATTTGACTGAAAGTACTTTTTACCACAATAACACTTATGTCAGCTACAAATATAAACAGTTCTGCGCTATTGCTTTTCCATAGATTGATGAAAAGCAGAGCAATTCTTAACGGATCCTTATGTGCTAAACAATTACCCAATTATTTGAACGATTTACTTCACAAATAATTATTCTTTCGAGAATTGGATTTTTTTTAGTTCTAGTTCGAAGGTTCAAGGGGTGTTCTCATTAAAGAGAAAGTTTTTTTTTTTTTTTGGTACATGTATAACAGCTTGTGTAACTATGTATAAATTTGTTGAGTATAGCCTCAATTAGAAACACCTAAACCTAGGCATAAAAAAGTACCGTCATCCAAAATGATATAGGGAAACAACACAATTACAATTCTTAGATAAAAAATACATTTATTACATATAAAAAGGAGAAAAAAGACATACAAAGATCACATTAAAATGATTGCATAAACAATTTACAAATACTCAAAGGCAGTGGCGTTGCTAGGGGGTGGCTTTTGGGGCTATAGCCCCGAATCTGGGGCGCATAGCCCCGAGTCTATGCAGGGGTCCCCAAGGGGAGGGGAGGCTCTCTGGGGGCCCTGATTTTAAGGGGGAGGCTCTCTGCGGACCCTGATGTAAGTGGGGGGCTCTCTGGGGACCCTGATGTAAGTGGGGGCTCTCTAGGGACCCTGATGTAAGTGGGGGGTCTCTGGGGACCCTGATGTAAGTGGGGGGTCTCTGGGGATATATACACACACACACGGACGTATATTTGAAGTGTATGACTTTCTTTACTATGCTGCTATGGGCTCTAGCCCCAGATCTTTTGTAGACCTAGCAACGCCCCTGCTCAAAGGTTTCCCTTAGAGGTATCTGTTGGTGGAATGTTTCCCATAGCTTGTGTAACTAATCTGAAAGGAGAAGTAGGGCCAAAACTCTTTTGGCCCTACTTCTCCTGGGGGTCACAGGCGTACCCTTAGTTCTGCACCCCTGTGACACAGATTCCACAGAGAACATTCTAAAGTCTAAATAATATAACCTGTAAAACGAATACAATAGTAATGGGCAGCACGTTGGCTAAGTGGTCAGCACTGTCTTCCGCCTTGCAGCACTGGTGTCGTAGGTTCGAATCCCAACCATGGCACTACCTGCCTGGAATTTGTGTGTTCTCCCTGTGCCCGTGTGGGTTTCCTCCCACACTCCAAAGACATGCTGGAGGGTAAATTGGCCCTAATATATGAATGAGGAAAGCCAGCCATACATGGGTTGAATTCTGAATTTTCTTACAAAAATCCTAACTAAGAATTTTCTTTTGAATTTCGCACCATTAGTGGGCCGCAGTGGCGGCCGATTTTTGTGCGCCCATCGAATTTGAGTGATCGGGCATGTTGGAAGTTTTTGGAAAAACAAACACATTTCTAATCAATGATGGGAGAATCGTGCGAGAAATATAATCGAGTAATGTGCATGAGCTGTGACCTGCAAAAAAAGAAGATTCCCGGCCATGAAAATTATTTTCTGTAGCAACATGAGGTGAATTTGAAGGCTTGATTGGTCGAATTTCAAAATCTATGGTGGCACCATCGGATCACAAAATGCAAAAAATTTCTGATTTTTTAAAGAAAATTAATTCGGAATTCGGCCCATGTATGGTCGGCTTTAGAGACTTTAGATGGTAAGCTCCTTGAGGACAGGGACTGAAGTGAATGTACAGTATATATGTGTAAATTGATGGAGCTATACAAGTACCAGTAAAAAATGTAACACTTAAAAAATTGTGAGTTTCTTATTTTTTATGTCATGTGACACCTGTTTATCTACTTTAGCGCTGCACTTATATATACATATTTTCCTTGCAATTTACGTCTGATTGTTGTGCTAGCAGCTATTATTTTATGTTCGTTTGGCGCAATATTACCCCACCATTTTTTTGACTCAATATAGACACAAAATATTTGCAGCCTCACCATTTAGAACTACACAGTTCTACTACCCCCCCCCCCTTGTTTTATTCTTCACTTGTTTTGGGTCTTTTGTCCCCCTTTCATAGAATTTCTTTATATTATTTTTTATTAAGTAATATAAATGGAACACTAGAGTAAATAGGAGTTTTACCACTCCCTTCCTCATTTGCATCACCGTAATTTCACTTGTTTTAGCACTTTAGTAGTGACACTTGGTGTGTTAGCTACCCACATTTTGTTACAACCTGTAGCTGGGATTTCTTTAATTGAATTTTGAGTTCCACCCCAGGATGGACGTATTTGAATACCGCTCTAGCCGCTCTTTTAATACAGAGGGTGTGTTTACCATGCTAAACACAGACACTGAAATAGGTGGCCTATTTATGCGTCTCAAAAACCTTATGGTATCAGAGTTACATCTTGAATGGGACATAGCCTTCCTAGAGCAATATGCTAAAGACAACATGGTACCTAGAGGACTAAGGTGGAATATACATCCACAGCAAGGAGATTCGGAACCCGAAATATGGTTTCACTACTTCAATGAGGCAGGAATTGCCTTCTTGAGGTTCCTCACTGAAAAGAAAAAGATCAGAAAAACCAATATAGATAAGGAAATCAGAGAAATTAAGGATAAACTTGCACCTCATAAATCCACTTCAGAGTATACTACACTATCATCGAATCTAAAAAATCATTTAGAAAAGGAAGAAAGAGAACAAAGAATCAAGAAACAAAAGAAATACACCAGAGATGTAAACGACTATAAGAACGGCAATGTATTTAGCTGGCAAAATAAGGACACTCCCCCCATCCCTTTAGAAGCAGTAGAAACTCCTATGGAAAGTTCAGGGCAGACTACCCAGAGAACATCGGGTTCTCAATATCAGAACCCGAGAAATGCACAATACTCTAATACTGCACAACAACCCTACTACCCCCCCAACCCTCAAACACCAACCACTAGGTTTAGGAGCCCCTACCCAACTGAACCCAGAAGGGAAGCCACCAATAATGGAGGCAGGGGTAAGGGGAATAGGGGGAGAGGTAGGGGAAATCGGGATAATAGAGATAACACTTATTATCAACAACAATATAGACAAGACCTGTCACCTCAGAGAAACAGATACAGTCAAAATGAATACTATGACCATTATACACCAAGAACCCCTGTACGTACCCAGAACAGATTTTCGCCACTTAAAGAAAACAGACATGGTGATAACCACTATTCACAATATGCCCACCCTGAAAGGGATGAGCACTACTATAATAGATCACCGTTTAATTACAATCAATCAAGGCCTCCCTATGCGGGGGGTTTTCCCAGAACACAGGAAACCCGCAAACCAAACCAAGAAACAAACGGGGCACCAGAGGGGGCGGCATGCCAGGAAAAAGAAAGCGAGTTTGACCAACACGGGTATATTCAATCTAAGCAAAACCACGCTATCTTCATCAGAACAACTTGTGCTAAATAAAGGTCTGAAATATGCACCTCCAAAGAAATTAAATAAATTCGCCACCTTTATAGACATCCAAAAGTTTATTAGAAAGATGAACATAAAAAGGTATTTTGCGTCAAACCCCTGTGGGGTACACAGAGGTGAGACCCGGAGCCATACTGCCCACACAGGTCTCTCTAACCCCTCCTTGTTCAACCCCCCCGTTCCAGTCGCCCCATCAATAAAAGTATTCAGAGATCTGGTCTTGAATGACCTAGATAAATTACCCCCTAAAAAAGTGTTCACTGATCCCAATTTGAAAATGGGCCTTAAACTCCTCTGTGAAAGGAAAGACCTCATCATCCGCCCTGCGGATAAGGGCGGAGGGATAGTCGTCCTGGATAAGGTAGACTATAACTCGGAGATGATGAGGATCCTAAGTGATAGAGAAACGTATTCTCTTATTCCTAGGAATCCCACTACATCTTACAAAAAAACACTTGTAGACTTGATAGACACAGGGTATAATATGGGCATATTAGATAGGAAAGAGAAACAATTCCTAATCCCTACTGTCCCGAGGATACCAGTGATCTACTACCTTCCTAAGGTCCATAAAAGCATCACGAATCCCCCTGGCCGCCCGATCATTAGCGGGATAGACTCTATCACTGCCCGCATAGGTAAATATATCGACCATCACCTCCAGCCGATGGTGAAAACTATACCGTCGTATTTGAGAGATACCAAAGATACTATCGCAAGGCTCCAACAGGTACAATATAGTGAAGACCTCCTACTTGTAACGGCTGATGTCACAGCACTATACACCAGTATACCCCATTCGCTGGGTTTGGCAGCAGTCGATCTTTTTCTAGCGAGGAATGGAGCCATCCCAGGGACACAAAAGAGGTTCATTATGGACCTGTTACGGTTCGCCACCAGGTCTAATTACTTTTGGTTCAATGGAGATTTTTATCTCCAAGAAAAGGGTGTAGCCATGGGGGCAAAATTTGCCCCCAGTCTGGCAAATATCTTCATGGCCAAATGGGAGGAGGATGTCGTCTATGCCCAGGGGCTGCCTCAGATAGCCCTCTGGGCAAGATATATAGACGACATCCTCCTCCTATGGAAGGGAGATAAGGACTCTTTGGATAGGTTCATGCTTTTCCTGAATGACAACCAGCGGGGCATTAAATTAACTCACGAAGTTAGCACTTCGACAATCCACTTCCTGGACCTGGAAATATCGGTTCTGGACGGCCATTTGGTCACCAAAACATTTTTTAAAGCGACAGATCGCAATGGGTATATCCCAATAGACAGTTGCCATCATTCGTCTTGGCTTAAGTCCATACCTCGGAGCCAACTCACCAGAATTAGGAGGAACTGTTCTAATATAACAGATTTCTTCTCACAAGCCGAGACCATAAAAAATAGATTCTTGGATAAAGGATATGACGTACAGGGTATAAATAGGGATATTGAGATAGTGGCTTCACTCAATAGAGAAGAATTGATCAAGGATGCTCCCAAAAAAACACAAGAATCACAACACAATTGGTCACTCTTGACCTCATTCTCTGTCCAATACAGACAGGTAAAAGGAATCATTTCTAAACATTGGAGTGTCCTTAAAAATGATAGAGTCCTAGGCCCCCTCCTCCCAGAGAAAGCAGGAGTTATCTATAGAGGGGCCCCCTCGTTAGGTGGCCGGATAGCTCCCAGTGTATCCGATCCACCCATCGTCCCCTCATTTTTTCATAACATGAAGGGTTTCTTCCCCTGTCGTAGGTGTAGTGTGTGTTTACATAATGTCTACGGGAAGAAAAAAACTGAAACGTTCACATCAAGTGTTACGGGTCAAGAATTTAAGATGAAACATTTTCTAACCTGCCAAACCCGACACGTTGTGTATCTTATCACCTGCCCTTGCGGCAAACAATACGTTGGTAGAACCATTCGTACGTTTGCCGTGAGGTGCAATGAACACATTGCAGGTATCAAAAAGGGCCGTACTGATCATAATGTCCCCAAACATTTTCGGTTATATCATAACAGGAACCTGACAGGGACGAAGTTTCAAATCATTGACAGATTTGTCCCCAATTGGAGGGGCGAATCAAACATTAGGGGCGTATCCAAACTAGAGACCTTTTGGATATATTCTTTGAAGAGTTACTCGCCCCATGGTCTCAATATAGAATGGGACATCAATGCATTTATAAACAAATCTTGATCTGAACACCCTCAGATAATTATGCTCTGAAATAAATATATGATGCTAACACAAGAGTCTTATGACCCATTGACATATTGAAAATGCTATACTTAGAACATCTACCATTCTAGAAAGATTTTTTGTATAGTAACCTACACTAAAATTATATCAAATGTGAAAACATGTTATGAAGTGTATTGGCCCCCGGATCTTCACTTCCTGTCAATGGAGAATAGGAGACCCCGGGAATTTTGTATTTGGTGGCCCCTATACATTATGACTCTAGGACCTTTCTTCCTCTCAGCCACCATGTGACTGTGTGGTTGGGACTAACTGTATCCCCCTTTTTTTCTAACCCCTTTTGAGTTCATATGAATCACTCTGATTTGAACAATTACTAATACCCACTAGTTTACATCTAACAAAATCTGTTTTGCTTAACTCAAATTACATATCTCTAGACTAGGAGGTTATTATGCTAACCATTAGTGCTAAGAGATGAGGAAGCTATCTGATATGACAGGCCAGGACAACACTCTTCCCCTCTCTCAGGTTTTTCTTTAAGCTCTGTGGTTTATCTCTGTGGAGTGAGCACGCAAGCGCAATAGGCCAGACTATTGAGACACAGAGACACCTCCCATAGGGGCGTGTCTGTTCTCCACCACATTGTATTGTAGTTCCTATGACTACCAGCCCCGGATACCCGCGCATGCGCGATCGGGCGTCGGGTCGAGTTCGTCTATGTTACTTCCCCCGGCCGCCTCTATCTGATGTGCGGGCGCGCATGCGCTATTTGGACTGACGACCGTACATTCCCCTTTTAGTGACGCTGATAGGGTAGTGACTTCCCCTCCCCCTCCCCTCATGGCATGTCTCTTATGTATTGGTCCAGTGTTGCAAGCCACTCCCAACCATATTCAGACACCCATAGGTAGACTATTACAACCCGCTGCTGATTGGCGAGGCAGCAATCTGAGAATGAGGCTTGGTCCTCGGAGGCTTTTTGATGACATCATCCCGGCCTTAGACGAGTTTGAGCGTGGAACGCACACTGCCGACACCGGAAGTGAGGATCCGTGCTCCAAGACTCAGCTGTTGTCATTTTTGAAATCCTGCTTAAAGGTATATATATTGTAGACAGGTGGCTGGTAGACATATACCCCAGTTGAAGCCTTCAGTAGGCGAAACATGTAGGGTCGAATGTCTACCGAAGCCACATTTTATCTTTTTGCGCAATTGTTTTTAATATCGTTTTATCCAATAAATACCAATTGGGAAATTGGTTTCACACTATGAGGAGTTGCCTCTCTGTCTCTGTTTCCTCCTCCATTTGAGCTGCTGCTGACAAGGACCCCCCAGAGAAGCTATTACCACTGCTTACCGTTTAAAATCTGGCTAAAGCTACAGGTAAGCGACTGTATTGACCTCTGGAGGAACGGTCCATCGAGATCCAGCAGATCGCCACAGATCCATCATCCACCTGGTTTATCCAGTACAAGCCGTGCCGACTCACTTCGAGAGGGGTGAGTCCATCAACTCTGGTAAGAGTACCCACCTTTACCGTCTTTTTTAGAGCTTGTTAAACCGACTATACAGCTTGAGCACCTCCAGTGATACATCTACACCCAGTGAAGACACTGCAGATTGAACTGTCCTCTGTCATTTTCTCTCTGTTATTCTACCCACTAACAGGACTTTCTGCATATTGTTATATGGTTAGATTGTGTCCTTAATAGAGGGCGGATAGAGGTATGTGCTGAAGGGGCCTACTCCCACGCCAGTACTGTGGACAATTTTTTTTCCCTTTTATCTTGTTCACTATTGTGATTGTATGGTCAGACATGCGATACATCATTTGTTTGGTTTAGCCGGGCTGTTCATCGTCCAGCGGTTTATGCCCCCATCTATGGGAGTGTATCTTACATTTGCCTAAGGGTCAGCGCCAGTCTGTTCCCTTTTCCCATCTGTTATAACACTTTTTATATACTTTAGAGAACTGTGGTTGCATTTCCTAAATAGCCTGTGTTATACATAGCTGCGACTCCTGAAGGAGACCAAATAGGAATTTGCTGCAATTTGGGGTGGATTTTTCCTCTGACGGGGAATAGGTGTGTAAATACCCAGCATTATTTCCCCCCCCCCCCCCCCCCCCCCCCCCCATCTCTTCTCTCACATGATACAATTTACACTTTTATTATTGTGGTCCAATTGGATTTGTATTTTTTAATGCAATTTTCAAACACTCTTATCTGAACACACACCAGCAGAGCAATCTAGCTGGCACCCTCACTTACAGGGTTAATTATTATACTCCTGGCTCACAATGGCTTCCCACAGGCTGTTTTTACCCCAGTGGGACCTTATGTGATAATCAGGGACACCTGTTTATCTACTTTAGCGCTGCACTTATATATACATATTTTCCTTGCAATTTACGTCTGATTGTTGTGCTAGCAGCTATTATTTTATGTTCGTTTGGCGCAATATTACCCCACCATGTTTGCACAATAGTTTATCAACCGCAATTGTTGAGTAAAAAAATACACCAAAGTTCAACGGCAATATATAACACAATGTTGTGGTAAATTATAAAAGATGAGGTTGAGGTGAGTAAATAGATGCCCAACATGTCAAGCCTGAAAAATGACAACAAACTTCGGTACCCTATATTTTCCATAGGTGACGCTTTAAAAGCCCCTACACTTCATCACTTTAAAGTTAACTGTGAATATTAACCCTAGAATTGGCGTGCATGGCATGCATGGCGATATGTAACATGCGTAGCGCAAGTTAATTCATATCACACGGGGGACAAAAAGTTGTCCTGTAGCAGCTGGGAGTTTGTGTAAACCTGCCCCACCCCTTGTTACATTCTATCTCTTGTTACAAAGACCTATGTATTATTCCCTATGCTCCCCAACTTCATCTAGAGATCATAATGCAATATTTTATTACTGCCCATAATAAAAGGTAATTTGTTCAGAAAAGAAAATAGCCTAAATCCTCGTACACACGGTATGATTGTTGGCAGGGGATTGTCTGTTGACAGACCGTTGTCCTGAAATCTTACCGTTAGTACGATCCTTTTGACAACTGTTGTCCAACTTTTCGTATGGGCAGTATACAAATCCGTCACACAAAAGGCGAAAGTACAAACACGCATGCTCAGAATCAATGCTCATCAAAAACAAAATTTGCAGAAGAGGCCCAAAGGGTGGTGCTCAAGTGCTGAAATTCCTCGTAGCATACCTTCCAACTTTTTGAGATGGGAATGAGGGGCACCAATCAGCACAGGTGTCAAACACAAGGCCCGCGGGCCGAATCCGGCCCTCCAGGCCATTTCATGTGGCCCTCACACCTCTCCTGCAGCTGCAGGAGAGCTCCAGCCTTCCTCTGGTCCTCCTCCAGACCATTACTTTTTGCATTACTTCAAGCAATGCATCCAGCTTCTTCCCAGCAGCAGCATAAGGAAAGGGGGTGCACTGTAATGTTAGGGAGAGTAGAGGACTCAACTTCTGATGGTGGTGTGGCTCTTGACATCTAATGTAAGGGGAGGGGATGCGCTGGACATCTAATCTTACAGATACAACCGGCCCTTTTGAGGACAATCATAATGCTGATGCGGCCCACGATGAAATTGAGTTTGACACCCCTGCCAATCAGCAAAAGTCGGCAGGCATAGGACACACCCCTTGTCACGCCCCCTTAAAGGAGAATTGTACTAAAAAACAAGATTGGTTAAACCCACGAGTGCTTTTTTTTACCACTACTATTCCTTTATATTGGCTTTTGGAATTTACAAATGCAGCAATTTAGAAATCAGATTTAGCACTGGAAAACACTTTTTGATAGATTAAAAAAAATAAATAGCATTTTATATACATCTATATAGATCAGACCAAAATGAGGGACAAATGAGGAGCAATGAGGGACAGAGGGACATTGCTCCAAATCAGGGACAGTACATCACTACGTTCGTGTTTGTGGCATGACAATTGTGTACCATTAGTATGCAAGACAAGATCCTGGCACGCACCCTTTTGACAAAAATCAAACGCTTGGTTGGCCAACAATCGTACCGTGTGTACGAGGCTTAAAGAACATAATTTTTTTGTCTATTTTGCACAGAATTAATGGACATGCAAACTTGCAGGGTGAATGCCTATGCAAATATTAAAAAAAAATGTGTGTTTTTTTAAATTTTTATTTCAAGTATTTCTATAGCGCTAACAATTTACGCAGCCCTTTACATCTATATTGTACATGCACATCATAGACCTTTTGTGTATATTATTGTCAAATTGTATTGATCTTTGTACCAATGCCTTCTCTGAATAAATAGAAAAATTAAGAAATCTTTTTGTAAATGTATGGGTTTCTATCACAAGGCTGCATCCATGGAACACTATCCTGAAATTCTCTGTTATTTGGAGCGCTCTTGTTAGGGGCAGCATGTGTGTCATTTCCACACTGATTGCAAAGCATTAATTATTTGCAGGGTGATTGTCTGCACCTAATCATATCCATCAGGATGGAAGAAAGGGACTAGAAGAGCTCAGCCACTAAACTAGAGTAGTTCCTGATTTAGCTGCCAGCAGGACTCCAAAGATGAGAGTTACCGGCTGATTTCAAGCCAAGAAATTTTGAAAAAAATACTTTGCAGGTGCTAATGTCATCTGTTTCCAACCCGTGTAGGTTATGTTATTAAATTTGCAAAAGTATTTAAGTTTAATGTACTGAAAATCTTTACCTAAAACAAGAACTGAAGTGGTACATTTATTAGGTGACTACATTACAGTTAAACTCCACGCATAAATAATGAGCTAAGATCCATTTCTGGAAACTGCTTTACCAGCCAAGTGGTTGTAATTCTGTTCAGCCAGTCCTGAAATTAATGCTGGCCATACACTATACGAAAAATCGGCCGAACCCATTTTCGAAAAACGAACATTCGGCCGTGAGCGCAAACGATAGTGCCATCATGTAATGACCGATAAATCGCTCAGTGGACATAAATGAATGCATTTTTTATTCGTTTTTCTTACATATACCTAGTGCAGACAGTTCGGACGGGAAACACATTAACCTTTCAATTTATCGTTCATTCAGTAGAAAATTTCAAAATTTGTCCTTCGTTTTTTTCGGCTCAAAAACATCCCAATGATTATCGATTTTGTGCCCATTAACTGGCCGAAAAACGAACGAACTGTCTGGCTGATTTTTCGTATAGTGCATTGCCAGCATTAAGGATGAGCTCCGGCGTGTTCGCATAGGGCACGTGCAGAGCCCACCAGGATATCGGCACTGCGCTGCGCTAATCACAGGCAGTGAGACATTTCCCCATCTCTGCAGCGGCGCATCGGGAAATGTCTCACTGCCTGTGATTAGCGCTCTGCAGTGCTGACTTCTTGGCGGGCTCTGCACGTGCCCTATGCGAACACGCCGGAGCTCATCCTTAGCTAGCTTAAGGCACCCCTATCAGGCAATACAACCAAGCCCCAGAACTTCCATAAAGAGGCAGCAAAGTTTTGTTTGCTTTTGGGACCTGTTCACACCAGAACGCGGTGCAGGGACCCTGTGTTCCCTGTACGTTTCCTGCATCGCGTTCAAAGCGCACGGCAGTTGCGATCTGCAGTGAGTATCAATGTTAAAAAAGAGTGATGTGCTCCTACCTGGGAGACTGAAAATGATAGAGTTCGGACCGCAGTATACAGAGGAGCCTTGACTTGGGCACTGTGCTGTATGCATACATTTGCAAATGTGTGAATTTAAACCCTCTGCTTTTAATGTGAATTGTTAGACAGGACGAATTGTGTTTATTTTGTAGGCTGACTGGTAAGTGAGCTGGGAAATCTATGTGAAAAATTAAAAAAGTCAGTGGCTACAAAAACTGTAGCTGCTGACTTTTAATAAACAGACACTCACCTGTCCAAGGATCCAGCGCCGTCCTCATTCAGGCCGGTTCTTCACCCGTCTTCGGATCCCCGGCACCAGCATGTTAACTGTGGGCAAACGGCTGTTACTCCTTCACAGCCGGCTTTCCACTTCGCATGCGCGGGTTGCGTTGTGCTTTGTGAATGGCCCCGCAGCCACCTGGGATGTGTCCCAGAAGGTTGTAGGTGGAGGGAGAGACCTTCTACTTGGTGATGTCATAACTAGGTGCCTGTTACTCCCGCCAGAAAATATATTCCAAATATGGCATGGGAGGGAAGAGGAAGAGCAGAACTTCCCCTTTTGGGTGAAGTTCCATTTTAAGTTAATGACACCCCAAATGCAGTTTGCAAACGCAGTGTGTTTGCATGCAGTGGATCGCATGGTACCATGCAATCCAGGTGCAGTGTGTTTTTTTTTTTTAAAGTAGTACATGCGCTACTTGCTGCGGTTTAGTGACACAATAAATTTGGTTCAAATCGCATCGCATTGCATGTGAATCGAGAGGAACGCAGTGTGAACTGACACTTAGGCCCCATTTACACTGACTGGACAATAAAAAAAGCATCAGCACACTGTTGAGTCATCACTTCGACATATCTCTGTTTTAAGGCCCAGTTCACACTAGACTTGTGCACAATCGAAAATTTTGTTTAGTTTTGTTTCGTTTTTATTCGTAATAAAATACATAATTTCATTCTGTTATATTCGTTATGTTCCGTTAATTCGTTTTCAGATAATTCGTTATTATTCGTAGAGTGTCGATATTCGTTATACTGAATCTTGTCGAATTCATTTGTTATATCCGCTATAATTTCTTTCGAATTATTTGAAATTCAATATTTATGTATGTATATTGATTCATGATAATGATTCGTAGTTTGGAAAGTCGTTTTCTTATTGAATCTATTAACACACACAATGACAATATCTCTTCTCCTCTGCTCAAATACAATACAACACCCTTCTCACTCAGTTCTCAGGAATGCACTTTGCCAGTAATCCAACCTCTAGCACAAAATTAATCAGCTGATTGGATTGTAATGCCGCGTACACACGATCAGACTTTTCGGCCGGACTATCCGGCGGACTTAATCCGGCGGACAATCCGCCGGACTTTCCGAACGTGCGGACTTGCCCACACACGCCCAGACTTTTCCAGCGGACAATCCGCCGGAGTTTTGGCGGAAGTCCGCGGGACTTTTGAAATGAACGGACTTGCCGACACATGGAGTAAAGTCCGTTCATTTTGAACGTGACTCCAGGTAGACGGGACTAGCGAAGGAAGCCTCTTTCGGCGATATTGCCACCTTGCTAGCCCCATCGCCTGGTATGGATTTAAAGGGGAATCCCTACGCTCAGGAGGGGGGGGGGCGCTCGCTCGCTCGTCCCCACCCTCTTTCCTTATTTTTTTTTATTGATGCATCCGAATGTCCGAAAGAAGCAAAATTTTGCCGAATTTCGATTCGTTACGAAACATATTGCACATGTCTAAAGGGAAAAAAGTCCGCCGGAGCCCACACACGGGATTGTCCGGCGGACTCTAGTGCATCGGACCAAGTCCGCCGGAAAGTGCGATCGTGTGTACGCAGCATAAGATTTACTTTGAGTTGACCTTTTGTTTCATTAGATCTTTAACGAAATACCGAATTTTGGCGAATTCATTCATTATATCCGCTATAATTTCTTTCGTATTAGTTGAAATTCGTTATTTTTTTATTCGGATGCATCCGAATGTCCGAAAGATGCAAAATTCGTCCGAATTTCGATTTGTTACGAAACAAATTGCACATGTCTAGTTCACACTTTGCTACAGTAATTTGCTTCTTTGTAGAATTCACATTCCCTGTATGTGGTTATTCAAATGCATGAATTAGTGTACCTAAACCTAAAATTGTATATATTGTAGCTTTCTTATTTTTGGTGTGGTGGCTGCATTTTTTTTGCTTTATTTTCACATGATAATCCTGCAAATAACACACCTCCTGTACTTGGGTTGCTATGTTTACTTCTCCACTTTATCTATGATGGGAGCCATGGTTGTCATCCTAGGCTTCTCTCTTGATATGGACTACAAATATGTCTGTATCTTATCTCCCTGTGAGCTTCACTGAAGAATATCTTCCCATGAAATCACACTGCATTTCTGGCAAGATCAACATGTATTTTCTGTATTTGCTGAAATGTTACCGCGCATCTCACGTGATCCATTGAAAACTCCAGTCGCCAGGCAGGGTCAACCTCTATGCATTAGGCCACCAACGCACGTGGCTTCATCTGGAAGGGATGAAGCCACGTGCGTTGGTGGCATAACGTGTAGAGGTTGAGCTTGGCAGTGGGAGTTTTCACTGGATCATGTAAGATGCTGGATTGTATTACATGCTGGTCTTTTACCAAATAAATGTGAGTACATTTTATGAAGTGGGTTCTGTGAGGTTTGTTGAGCTTAATTAACCTAGGTATGGCACTATTGGAGGCTGTTTTGTTCTGTTTGTTGCCTATGACCTATGTGAGCTGTGTGGAGCCATCTTGGAGAGGGAATTCCATTGTTCTTAAAGGAACCTGAACACCAGAGTTTGGTCCATCAGATTGATCTGCTTACAAGCCCCCTTGGGCTCTATAATAGAGGTGAGCTTGCGCTTCACTTGGTGAAAGAAGCAGGAGTTTAAAATTGACCTTACACTGTGGTGTCATCTCTACTGTATCAAACAGAGACTTTCTTTATTGCACAATTTATAAGAAACTTTACTATTCATATTCATTGCATTGTTTTTCTTTTTGTCTTTTTATTTATTTTATTTTTTTTGCATTACATGTTTGTTTATGGATTTAGGCTGGATTCACACCTATGCAGTTTTAGTGCTTTTTGCATTTTGCAGATTTGCACTACAGTCCATTTAACATTGATTCCTATGGAACACGTTCTGTAGTGCAAATCTGAAAAAAGCATTAAAAATGCATATGTGTGAATCCAGCCTGACAATTGCGCGGCCGTATAAACAAAAAAAAGAGCAACAATTTAAAAAAATAAATATTTTTTTTGCTATAATAAATATTAAAAAAAAAAAACCCCAAAAAAATAATTTCTTCATCAGTTTAGGCCAATATGTATTCTTCTACATATGTTTGGTAAAAAAAAAAAAAAAAAAAAAATCGCAATAATCGTATATTGATTGGTTTGTGCAAAAGTTATAGCGTCTACAAAATAGGGGATAGACTTATGCAATTTTTATTATTTTATTATTTTTTTTTTTTTTTACTAGTAATGGCAGTGATCTGCGATTTTTAGCAGGACTGCGACATTGTCCATCGGACAGATCGGACACTTTCAACACTTCTTTGTAACCATTAACATTTATACAGCGATCAGAGCTAAAAAATACTGATTACTGTATAAATGTCACTGGCAGGGAAAGAGTTAACACTGGGGGGCGATCAAGGGGTTAAGTGCTCACTAGGGAGGTGTTTCCAACTGTGGGGGGAGTGTACTGACTGGAGGAGGAGAGAGATCGATGTTCCTGATTACTAGGAACAGCAGATCTCTCTCTCTACTCCCCTGTCAGAACGGGGATCTGTCTGATGACATTGACAGATCCCCGTTCTGACTCTCTGAGGAGCGATCGCGGCTGGCCGGTAAACATTGTAGCCACCGGCCACGCACATCGGCTGCGCGCGAACATCCCCCTATAGCTTATTAAATCGGCTGACATACAATGACGGTGATTTGCGCAGCCGTGCCAACCTGCCGCAGTACAATTTGCCGCAGTAGTTCATTTGCACTGGCATTTTATGTATATCTAAAACACTTACTTATATAGTCATTTATTGTCACTTTTTAGTTATCACCTTACCTTGATTTAGCGGCAACTCGATCACACATTTTAGTATCGATTTATTGCAGATGTGGGAACACATTTGGTGATTGCAGCAGCTGTACTGTAATTCTTAATTTCTATCACTAGGTGGCAGCGCTTCTACCTTATTTACAATTGTTGTATTTGCATACCCTAAAAATATTCTGAAACCATTGGAAACGAAAAAAACGCACTGGACTGCATGCGGTGTGAACCGGCCCTAACACAGGTACTTGCAGGCATCACCATGGTGCATGCACATTAGCACTTTAGAAATTATTTCGGCCAAGTCAGGTTTACTTTAACACACCCTTCACCTTCAATATTGTTCAAAGCAGATTTTAATGCAAAAACTAAAACCACAAAGATAAATGTACTATAAACTATGATCCAGTACCTTGTACAGTTTTCATTTTTTTTGTATGTTGTGGTTTTTCTTTAAGATACAACCTTTGATCCCCCTGATTTCAATAAACATGTCACAGCTCGTTCCCAATGAAACTTATGGGACAGTAGATTATTCTCTTGTAAAGCCACAATGACATCAGCGTAAACATGTGATTGGAGTGGTGTGTAACGGAATCTTGAGTTTACATTACGTATGACGGAACCACATATATTAGGTTTTGTTGTCCTTTAGACTTGTGGTTTTGAATAAATACCAAAGTCCTTATACATTTTAATAGGAAACATATGCAGCTTTATTGTGGAGTAGGCTGCAGGCAGGAGCGTGCCTATCTAGCCTCTAAGGAGACGACCTACGGAGAGCAGCCACGTTCTAAGGAACTACAAATCACAGCAGGCTTTGGCAACAGTTTCAACTGGAGAGTATTAGGCCTGGTTCACACCTATGCGTTTTTTGGTTCTTTTTGCAGAAACACTTCAAACACACTTCAGTTCATATAACATGGTTTCCTATGGGACACGTTCATCTATGCTTTTTTCAGCCACTGCGTTTTTGGAAAGGGTCAGGGACTTTTTTTAAAGCAAAACACTGCTTTTTTTTTTTTTTTGTTCAAAAGACTTCAATGTAGATGCTGCAGAAAAGCATGTAGTGTGTTTTTGCCACGATTTGCGTTTTTTTTTTTATTCTTTATTTAAGGGTATGCAACAGAACACAATAGTATGACATGACAGCACAGTCCCAACAAAAAAAAAAATGTCAGCAGTGACCAGATGGAATTGGAAATCACATAAATCAAACTATATACATTTTGTCACTTTGGTGATAAGTCATGTCTAACAAGTCAGGGTCTTATTCAATACTAAGTAAGATATAACCACGTGTAGATAATTAGTTGTAGGAACATGGCTCCCATGTACACACTGAGGATCAGATCACTTATAGGCACGCATCAGTTGTAAGGTAGTGGCAAGTGGTGCCCCCCTTCAAGAAGGGAGCATCCCGCTCCGCCAAAAAACACAGCGTACCGTGTGGTCGTTTTTAGGTGTTTTTTGTTAAAAAGGAGAAAAGTGGACGCTTTTAGTGTCCAAAGAGGGGGGAAGAAAGAAGAAGAACAAAAGGAAGAGCGAGAAAAGGGGAGGCATGGAAGGGTGGAAAAAAAGGGGGGGGGGCGCTTCTGTGGGGTTTGCATTTTGCAGTTTTTATTTCTGTCCAACAAGAAATTGCCCAAAAAAAGGCATACAAAAACACAAATTGTGTGTCCAAAAATGCAAACGCACAGCAAAAAGCACTGCCGAAATTATCAAAAGCAAACAGCATATGTATGTACCAAGCCTTAGCCCTTGTTCACATTGATTGTGGCTTTGAAATTGCACAACTTCATCTGAAATCGCACAATTTCAAAGCCACTTGTCAGTGCGGCTTCGGGTGTGACTTGGAAGACGTTTGTGGGGCTTCATGCACAGATGCCTATGTAAGTCACACCCGAAATCTCTAAAAGTAGTGCAGGAGATTACTTTTTCAAAATAATGCGGCACCGCAAAGTCAGCGACGCACCAATTTGAACGGTTTGATTTCCGGCAATAGGGTGCCGGTTCCAGTGTGAAGGAGGGCTCATGCACATTACAGCTAACAAAAATGCCTGTTTTACAGGCATTTTACTTTTTTTATTCTGCCCTTAAATGTCTCTCTGTTAGTCGATGTTTCCATGCACACAAAGAAAAACGCACAAAAAAAAAATGCCCAACATGCCAAAAAAACGTGTAAACGTGCCTAAACGCTAGGCACATTTAGCGTTTTGGGAGTTCATTCATTTCAAAGGCCAGAAAAAAAAAAATATTATAGTATATTACTATTCTGGCCAATTAAATTAATGCAAAAATGCTTAAAGTGGATGTAAACCCAAAACATTTTTTGATGTCATAATGTAGAGAATACGATTTCCTTTCATTTGAGCGCAGTCTTGCCACACAGATTTACTCGAGGCCTGAGCAATCCTCTTTTATTGCTCAGTTAGGACCCTTTCACACTGGGGCGCGAGCGGCGTAGTCGGTAAAGCAGCGCTATATTTAGCGCTGCTTTACCACCGTTTTAGCCGCAGTATTCGGCCGCTAGCGGTGCGGTTTTAACCCCCGCTAGCGGCCGAAAAGGGTTAAAACCCCCCCGCAAAGCACCGCCGCAGCGGCGTTTTGCGGCGGTATTGCCGCGGTATTACCGCGGTGTCCCATTGATTTCAATGGGTAGGAGCGGTATAGGAGCTGTGAATACACCGCTCCTTCACCGCTCCAAAGATGCTGCTAGCAGGACTTTTCTGACCGTCCTGCTAGCGCACCGCTCCAGTGTGAAAACCCTCCGGCTTTCACACTGGAGTGAATGGGGCCGGATTTTTTCCAGGCGCTGTACAGGCGCTATTTTTAGCAATGTAGTGCCTGAAAACGCCCCAGTGTGAAAGGGGCCTTAGAGAAATCTTGACAAAGTCTTGAAAACTTTGTCAAAAACGCCCGCTAGCTGTAAGTGACAGGTGATTTACATATTTCATGCACTAGCCTGAGACAGGTTATCATCAGATCACTAGATGTTCTACTCTGCCCAGCCCTGACTACATACATGTCCCCTAAATCACTTGTCTGTCTATAGTCTGCTGACTGTTCACTGCATCCCATGATGAGAAACATCCAGTCAAAACACAGCAATCCTGGGAGAGCTGGAGGGGAGGGGGATGTGAATTGTGAACTTTTTACACAGGATGTGCCTGTCTCAGGCTAGTGCATGAGATATGTAAATCACCTGTCACTCGCAACAAGGGGGCGTTTTTGACAAAGTTTTCAAGACTTTGTCAAGATTTCTCTAACTGAACAATAAAAGAGGATTGCTCAGGCCTCGAGTAAATCTGTGTGACAAGACTGGGCTCAAATGAAAGGAAATCTTATTCTCTACATTATGACATAAAAAAAAAATTTGGGTTTATAACCACTTTAAGGCACCTGAACGTGTCCAAAAGTGTTTAAAAGGAGAGTTTTTAACGCTGCTTTTCTCCTGCCAGTAGAAAGGCTTTCAAAAGAGTTGTACAGTATATGGATGATGCCTAAAATATAAAGAGTGACTCCAATAATGTTCAGAAAAAAAAAACCCCATCCCTTCTGGGCGAAGTACGTTTGTGGGGACTTTAACAGGATCCTGTAGAAAAAATGATCCGCACTCCGGTTGTTGCTCTTAAAATGTCTTCATTTTATTGAATAGCCACAGTGAACAAATGCAGATTAAGTCAGTTGACGCGTTTTCAGCCTATAAGGCCTTAGTCATAACCACCAACAGATTCCTACTTTTTGTTGCTCTGAAGGTTGCGCTGTGTTTGTTTCACCATGTCCTTTGCAGACTGATTCTGAATGGGAGGGTCTGGTTCATCGTAATCAGCTGGTGCACTCTCAGTGTTCTAAAGAGAAAAGCAGCCGAGTCTGCCTCCCTTTAAAATATTTAACCCTTAGGGAGTATGTCACCAAAACTGAAATTTCTATTGCAGGGGGTGCCAAAAAGCCGACCTGTCATTTTCTCATTGATTTGAAAAGCATTCTCTGATTGGACGAGGTGCAGAGGTGGGGTGGAGAGGTCATGAGCTACTCAATCAAAGAACATTTTTCATTCATTGAGAAACTGCAAAGTGTTCTCTGAATGGCGCCTGTGCTGAGCGTGTGACCTCCTGTATCCACAATGCTGCAGTGCAGCCGCTCGACACAAGGGCACCCGAAGCTCGTGGAGATCAGTAGAGCGGTGGTGTCTACTACAGTGATTTCCAGCTTCTAGGGGGATCCCACAGGTATGGAACATGGTCCAAGCTTCACCAATGTAACTATGCTTAAATAGCTAATTCCGCTTTGTAAACAAGAAAAGCATGAAAGTCCTGTTGTATCTAAATTAAAGGATAACTCCATAAGCAAAAAATAATAATAAGCAAAAAGAAAAAATAATATAATATATACTATTGCGACACAAATCATTGTAGCTGAATGTTATTAAAAATTCCCTTTCCTTTTCAATCTGCAGCGCTGTAATTTTCTGTAAAATGCAATATGGCTACCTGGAGGTGTTCTGTACACAGATGGTATACAGAACGGCCCCTAGAAATGTAATTTCCTGCTTGTGTGATTGGCTCACTGATTTTCCCAGAAGTCTACACTTAGATACAAGTCAAATTTTGGGCATCCCCTGCAACAGAAATGTCACTTATGGTGAGATACTCTCAGGCTGGGTTCAGACTGGAGCACAGAGCAGCTCCCATCAGGGGGTCTGGTGCGTCTCCATTCACCGGTTCAGGTCCGATTTCAGACCAAATTTTTTGCTGAATTCGGACCTGAAATGGACCAAAAGATGCACAGGACTCCTGTGCAATCCGCACCAGAGCCACTCTGGAGATGTGTGAACCGGCTACATCGAGAGCCGGTCACAATCTCCTGCTATGCGAATTGGATGCAGGGAAAAATGTGCATCCAATTCGCAAAAGTGTGAACCCAGCCTTAAAGGGAAATCACGTCTAAAGGGATGCAGACCCTGCAACTTTCCTCATTAGAGCCCTGCAGGTGCAGCAGCTGATTGATACCATATTTATCGGCATATAACACGCACTTTTTTTCCCCTATAAAATCAGGGGGCTTATCATGGGTGCGTGTTATACGCCGATCCCTGCTGTCTGGAGCAGCGAGCGCCGCCGATATACACCTAGCCGAGTGTACTGTGTACTCGGCTTGGCTAGGCTCAGCTCGGCTTGGCTAGGCTCAGCTCGGCTCAGCTCCACTCGCAATCACGCCCAGTCCCGCCATTGGACCTGTGTTATGTCCATCATAGGAGGCGGGACTGGGCGGGACTGCGAGAGCCGAGAGGAGCCGAGTACACAGGACATCCGGCTCTGTATCTCGGCGGCGCTAAAATTTAAATACAAAACATGCTGCAATTTTGGGCAAGGCTGCAAAGACACTGGGCAAAGCTGCAGATGGACACTGATAAGGCTGCATTGATGGGCCTTTAAGGCCCCTTTCACACTGGGGCTTTTTCAGGCGGTACAGCGCTAAAAATAGCGCCTGTATACCGCCCTGAAAAAATCCGGCCCCATTCACTCCAGTGTGAAAGCCCGCCGGCCGGTGCGCTAGCAGGACGGCAAAAAAAGTCCTGCTAGCAGCATCTTTGGAGCGGTATAGGAGCGGTGTGTTCACCGCTCCTATACCGCTCCTTTCCATAAAACCGCGGCAATACCGCCGCAAAGCGACAGCTACGGCGGCGCTCTGCGGGGGATATTAACCCTTTTTCGGCCGCTCGCGGGGGGTAAAACCACACCGCGAGCGGCCGAAACCCGCGGGCAAAATGACGGTAAAGCAGCGCTAAATATAGCGCTGCTTTACCTTCACCGCGGCTCCCGCCCCAGTGTGAAAGGGGCCTAAATGTAAGTTTTTTTTGCTTAAAATTCCCTCCTAAACTTAGGGTGCGTGTTATACGGTAATTATAAAATTACTTCCATACAGATTCCTTTTCCACATGGACACAGACAAATAGCTATTTCTTCAGATTAACAAAAGGTAGGAATCTGCTACAAAGTTTGTAAAAATGTCTGCAATGTACATCATAGATCACCCAGAGGAGAATGTTTTTTTTCTCAACACAAGTGGAGTTACTCTTTAACCGCTTCCCGACCGGCCACTGCATATATACGTCAGCAGAATGGCACGGGCAGGCAAAATCACGTACCTGTACGTGATCCGGTCGGGAGCTCCGTGACCCTGGCCGCGGGACCAGCGGACCCGATCGCCGCTGGTGTCCCGCGATCGGGTTACGGAGCTGAAGAACAGGGAGAGGTATGTGTAAACAAACCTCTCCCCGCGCTTCCTACTCTGCCTGTCATTAATTGGCTGTTCCCGGTCATCGGGAAAGCCGATCAATGACGTCAGACGTCAGCCCCGCCCCCTAATGTAAAAAAAAACACACATGTCACAGCCCATAACCCCTCCCCCTAGTGGTTAACCCCTTCACTACAACTGTCATTTATACAGGAATTAATGCATTTAAATAGCATTGATTGCTGTATAAATGACAATGGTCCCAAAAATGTGTCAAAAATGTCCGATGTGTCCGCCATAATGTCGCAGTCACAATAAAAATCGCTGATCGCCGCCATTACTAGTAAAAAAAAAAATATTAATAAAAATGCTATAAAACTATCCCCTATTTTGTAAACGCTATAACTTTTGCGCAAACCAATCAATAATCGCTAATTGTGATTTTTTTTACCAAAAATATGTAGAAGAATACGTATCGGCCTAAACTGAGGAAAAAAAATGTTTTTTTTATATATTTTTTGGGGATATTTATTATACCAAAAAGCAAAAAATATTGTATTGTTTTCAAAATTGTCGCTCTATTTTTGTTTATAGCGCAAAAAATAAAAACCGTAGGGGCGATCAAATACCACCAAAAGAAAGCTCTATTTGTGGGAAAAAAAGGACGCCAATTTTGTTTTGGAGCAACGTCGCACGACCGCGCAATTGTCAGTTAAAGCGACGCAGTGCCGAATCGCAAAAAGGGGCCTGGTCCTTTGGCTGCCAATTGGTCCGGGGCTGAAGTGGTTAAAGTATAAGAAATCAGTAATTAACTGGTAGTGAGAAAATGAAGAATGCCGGGTCGCAGACGAGATCTCACAGAAGCTTTTTAGGTACATCCATCTGTGAGAAGGCCCAGGGCAGCCCTAGAATATACTAGAAGGATTACATCTCTCAATTGGCCTCAGAAAGCCTTGGAAATCCCTCATGGGAGAATCAAAGGAGCAAATGGAAAGCTAATGATGGACTTAAATAGTATTCTGAAGAAATGTGCAATTTGGAGTAAAATTTTACTCAGCAAAAAAGTCCGTCTGTAAAGATGGAGTTATTTGTTTGTCGCAGAAAAACAATATTTTCTGGTTACTTATATGGCTGGGTTCACACCAGAACGTGGCGCAGGAAACCCACATTCTGTGCACGCTTCCCGCACCATGTTTAAAACAAACTGCAGTTGCTATCTGCAGCGTGTGCTAAATTTTTGTCATTTTTCAACCAAAAACCTAAATGTATTTTATTGGGATCTTATGTGATAGACCAACACAGAGTGGCATATAATTGTGAAGTGGAAGGAAAATAATAAATGGTTTTCAAAATTTTTGCAAATAAATATGTGAAAAGTGTGGCGTGCATTTGTATTCAGCCCCCCTGAGTCATTATTTTGTAGAACCTCCTTTCTCTGTAATTACAGCTGCAAGTCTTTTTGGGGATGTCTCTACCAGCTTTGCACATCTAGAGAGTGACATTTTTACCCATTCTTCTCTGCAAAATAGCTCTGTCAGATTGGATGGAGAGCGTCTGTGAACAGCAATTTTAAAGTCTTACCCAGTGGCGAAATTATAGGGGTCGCCGAGATCGCCATGGCCACCCCCCCTTTTGCTGCAGGGGGCCCTTGAGGCCCCCCTGTACTCTTTGATAGGAGGGGAGGCTGAGAGGAGCTCCCCGATCGTCAGCCGAACTGTAATGGCACTGTGCACAGGGAGCGCGTCCTCACATACCTAAAGTGAAAGCAGTGTGTGCTGTGCTGTGCTCTTTGTCTTCCCCTACAGTGCAGTACCCGGCAGGAAGAAGGTAAATGTCTGACGTTTTTTTTTTTTTATATAAGACTATCTACTGTATGTGTGTTTATATGTGTGTGTGTGCATGTGTGTGTGTGGGGGGGGGGGTGTGTGCATGCATGTGTGTGTGTGGGGGGGAGGGGTGCATGCATGTGTGTGTGTGTGTGGGGGGGGGTGCATGCATGTGTGTGTGGGGGTGTGCATGCTTGTGTGTGTGTGGGGGTGTGCATGCATGCATGCGTGTGTGTGTGGGGGGGGTGCATGCATGGGGGTGTGCATGCATGTGTGTGTGTGGGGGGGTGCATGCATGTGTGTGGGGATTCACAGTGGCAGCATTTGACACACCGGCAGCATTTAATGGGCACACCGGCAGCATTTGATGGGCACAGTGGTGGCATTTGATGGGCACAGTGGCGGCATTTGATGAGCACAGTGGCGGCATTTGATGGGCACAGTGGCGGCATTTGATGGGCACAGCGGCAGAGTTTGATGGGCACAGTGGCGACACTTGATGGTACAGTGGTGGCGTTTGATGGTACAGTGGCTGCAATTGATGGGCACAGTGGCGACATTTGATGGTACAGTATCTGCAATTGATGGGCACAGTGGCAGCATTTGATGGGCACAGTGGCGACATTTGATGGTACAGTGGTGGCGTTTGATGTTTTTATTTCTGATTTTTTTTTTGTTTGCTTGCGCCCCCCTAAAAATGTTGAGCACCAGCTGTCACTGGTTTATATGTGCATATATATATATATATATTGTGTGTGTGTGTGTGTGTGTTTTTATATAAAGATTAAGAAATCGGTTCCTTTATATGCAGCCACCCACTTGTGACTGGGCCCTGGTGTTCCAACATCGGGCTCGGAGTAAAGAGCTTTGTCCGGAGGTCGGGGGGCCCTCCGTGGTTTCTTGCATCGGGGCCCTGAGGGTTCTAGTTACGGCACTGGTCTTACCACAGATTCTCAATTGGATTTAGGTCTGGACTTTGACTGGGCCATTCTAACACATGAATATGCTTTGATCTAAACCATTCCATTGTAGCTCTGGCTGTATGTTTAGGGACGTTGTCCTGCTAGAAGGTGAACTTCCACCCCAGTCTCAAGTCTTTTGCAGACTTTCACAGATTTTCTTCTAAAGACCTGTACACACGATCACTTTTTGACAACAAACATGCAAATTGGCTGTTTTAAGGCAACATCCATCCGTGTGTACGCTCCATCGGACAAACTTTTTCGTTTTTCATCAGACTTTTGTTGGCTGTGCGAATGGACAGACTTTTTGGCAACAAAAGTCTGATGGAGCAAAGTCCGATCGTGTATACACAAAACCATCAGACTTTTGTACAAAGTAAAAACACGCATGCTCAGAACCATTGCAAAAAATCAGACAACACTACAGAAGTTGACCAAAGGGTGGTGCCGGAGTTATTGAACGTCCTCTTTTGAAGTGTCGTCAGTACGTTGAAACCTCACTACGTTCGTGTTTGTTGCCTAAGATCGTATTGTTTGTTAAAAAAAAAAAAAAAAGTCTGATCGTGTGTATGCAATACAAGTTTACGGGCAACACCCTTTGTACAAAAATCGAGGGGAAAGTTTGTACAAAGTCCGATCGTGTGTATGAGGCTTAAGATTGCCCTCTATTTTGGCTCCATCCATCTTCCCATCAACTCTGACCAGCTTCCCTGTCCCTAGTGAAGAAAAGCATCCCCACAACGTGATGCTGCCACCACCATGTTTCACGTTGGGGATGGTGTGTTCAGGGTGATGTGCAGTGTTAGTTTTCCCCCACACATAGCGTTTTGCTTTTAGGTCAAAAAGTTATATTTTGGTCTCATCTGACCAGAGCACCTTCTTCCACATGTTTGCTGTGTCCCCCACATGGCTTCTCGCAAAAAACTGCAAATGGTACTTCCTATGGCTTTCTTTCAACAATGGATTTCTTCTTGCCACTCTTCATAAAGGTCAGATTTGTGGAGTGCACGACTAAAGCCCCATACACACGGTCGGACTTTTTCATGGATTCTGTCCGATCGAACAATGTTGTTGAAAAATCAGACCGTGTGTATGCACCATCGGACAGTGTTCGTCGGTTTGTCCGACGGACAAAGTCTTATCTCCTGCTGGAAAGATTTGCCGTCAACCCGGTCCGATCACACCAAACCCGATCGTGTGTACGGTTGTCCGACCAGACAAAGTGCTACGCATGCTCAGATCACATTACAAGACCAAAGCTATTGGCTACTAGCCTCTACGTAGTCCCGTCGTAGGCAACAAACGTCACCACGTTCAGAATGATCGGATTTTCCGACAACTTTGTCCGACCGTGTGTACGCAAAACCAACATCGGACAAAGTACGACGGACATGATCCGACGGACCTGGTCCGCGGATTGTCTGACCGTGTGTATGGGGCTTAATAGTTGTCCTGTGGACAGATTCTCCCACCTAAGCTGTGGATCTCTGCAGCTCCTCCAGAGTAACCATGAGCCTCTTGGCTGCTTCTCTGATTAATGCTCTCCTTGCCCGGCCTGTCAGTTTAGGTGGACGGCCATGTCTTGGTAGGTTTGCAGTTGTGCCATACTCTTTCTATTTTCGGACGATGGATTAAACAGTGCTCCGTGAGGAGTTCAAAGCTTGGGATATTTTTGTAACCTAACCTTGCTTTAAACTTCTCCACAACTTTATCCCTGACCTGTCTGGTGTGTTTCTTGGCCTTCATGATGCTGTTTGTTCATGAAGGTTCTCTAACAAACCCCTGAGGCTTCACAGAACAGCTGTATTTTTACTGAGATTAAATTACACACAGGTGGACTCTATTTGCTAATTAGGTGACTTCTAAAGGCAATTGGTTCCACTAGATTTTAGTTAGGGGTATCAGAGTAAAGCTGAATACAAATGCACCCCACACTTTTCAGATATTTATCTTTAAAACATTTTGCAAACCATTTATTTTCCTTCCACTTCACAAATGTGTGCCACTATGTGTTGGTCTATTACATAAAATCCCAATGAAATATATTAAAATTTATGGTTGTAAGATGACAAAATGTGGAAAATGTCAAGGGGTATGAATACTTTTTCAAGGCACTGTACATTCTTTATCATCTCAAAAGGCTAATATTGAATATTTAAAAATATAGAGAAAATGTAAAAAAATACTAAATATATGGAAAGAGGGTGGGGGAGTCAGATCAGCAAATCCCTACAGCAATGTAATAAAATAAAGTCAGCTAGATACAGAGTACATTAATCAATACTGGATACAACAGTTTAAATCTTCCAGGTCTGTAATTGGTTTATTTTAAAATGATTGAATGATTGAGTACAATTCACACATGTATTTCCTCTGCATAGAGAATCAGTTTGGTATTATCTGGTTCCATTGTGTTCGTATTTTCTGAAGGTATAATTTGAAGTGGAAAACAAAACTTGTATTTATGGAATGCTCATTCATTCACAAAATCATTATTGTATTATTCCAGCCAAAAATAGCGATATAAAAATAAAAAGCAAATCAAAAGATAATATAATAAAACTTGCTTTTGCTGAAATAGTCAACATCAATCCAGAGATTTCCCCCGCAGTACTTTCACATTCACACGTGAGCGTATCAGAAACACGTGTTTAGGTGCCATTATTTCTGGCACCCCAAAACACGCTAAGAAAGTGGGCTTTTTGTTGTGCGACAAAATGCAAAAACACACCAAAGTCGGCTCCAAAAAGTACAGGAGCTAATTTGACATGTTTGGTACGGAGGGCAGCCCATTTAGGTGGAAGGTGCAGCCCCAAAAAATGTGCAAAACAGCGCACAAAAAAAGTGTAAACTCAACACGGGAGCATCGCTAGATGTGAATGGAGTTTGTACAAATCTTGTAGCGCTACCTTTGCAGGAGCCGCTGGATAGGATCAGGGCTGTCTTAATTAGAGGGCACACCTGGGCACTGGGGGGACCCTACACTTTCCCCAAAGCAGCTGGTCCTTGAGCCCACGCTGCCTGGAAATTGGGGGCCCATGATAGCACTGAGAGTGATGGATGTGTAGGGGAGGCAGGCTGCCAGCGGTACGCCGTGCTATGCAGAAAGATACCTATTATCTCACAGCCAGAAGGGAGGGGCAGGGCCAGAGCGCCAGTTATGCTTTGACCCCACCCCATGCAGCTTGAATGCTCGGGACTTGAAGGCCGCGGGGTAGGAGCTGGAGTGGGAGCTGCTGAGTCGGCAGCACTGAGAGCCCACCTGCGGAAGTAACATTATGGATGGTGTCATGGTGAGCCCAGCTGTCCCGCACTGTTTGCACCAAAAGGCTTGGAATGCCCTTGATATAGGTGAGTGCAGTGCTGGAGGTGGGCACAGAGCCAAAAGTTTACATGCACTGTATCCCCACTTTAAAAAGGGGGTATTACATGGATGGAATAATGGTGCTGGGGGATATTAAGGGTGTATGAGGGAAAACAATGCTGAAGGGGGATCTGGGGTGCATAGGGGGTAGCAATGCTTGGGGTAGCTTCGGTGTAGAGGGGTCAGGGTGCTGGGGGGATATCTGGGGTGTAGAGGGGTCAGAGTGCAGGGGGGGTATCTGGGGTGTAGAGGGGTCAGCGTGCTGGTGCGATATCTGGGTGTAGAGGGGTCAGAGTGCTGGGGGGGGTATCTGGGGTGTAGAGGGGTCAGAGTGCTGGGGGGATATCTGCTGTGTAGAGGGGTCAGAGTGCTGGGGGCATATCTGGGGTGTAGAGGGATCAGAATGCTGGGGGGGGGGGGTATCTGGGGTGTAGAGGGGTCAGAGTTCTGAGGGGGATATCTGGGGTGTAGAGGGGTCATACTGCTGGGGGAATATCTGGGGTGTAGAGGGGTCAGAGTGCTGGGGGGATATATGGGATGTAGAGGGGTCATACTGCTGGGGGGATATCTGGGATGTAGAGGGGTCATACTGCTGGGGGATATCTGGGGTGTAGAGGGGTCAGAGTGCTGGGGAGGCATCAATCTAGCAGATATATTATATGCACAGGACAGCTTTGTTTTTATGTATGTAGTATTTTTTCACTGTTTCTTTGCTGTACAGAACGATTGTTCATGTAGTTAATGTGGAGCTCCACCCAAAAGGGGAAGATCCACTTGTCTGCCTCCTACCTACTTGATGTCTGTTTATCTGCGCTGTCTCCATTGTAGGGGCCCCAGAGCATTACTTTTCCCAGGGGCCCATGATGCTATTAAGACGGTCCTAGATAGTATAAGTCCTTTTGTTCATGCCTTGACCTTCTCAAGAACCCCAAACAAGGTTAAGGGTACAAACATACAATACCACAAAAAACTCACTGAAAGTAATACTTAATACCCCATGGTCCTGCTATATCAAGGAAACAGGTAACAAACCAGGTAGAAGTAAACCTAATGTATTATTACACAATAAGAATAATAAAAATGCAAGAATAAAATAGATTGACAATGGCAACAACTTTAACTAGAATATGAGATTATCAATAAAGATGGCATCTAATGTCCAGATCAGCATAAACCGTGACAATGCCACCTGAAGTGCAGCAGCAACAGTGATAAGACCTGATATTGCAAACTGCAGGAACTATACTGTAAGTGTGCACTAATGGCGGCCATGCTAGGCCGAAACGGAATGGGTATGTACTGTCCTTTTTTTAAATAATGAAAAGGGAGTAATAGGGAACAAAGAGGATGTGCAGAAATAGGGTCAGTCCTTAAAGTTATTTTTCTGCCAGCTATCGTTGCGGCCTTTTAAAAAGCGTTGATGCCCCTTCTTTCTGAGATGTGTTGCCCTCCTTGATATACCCCCCCACACAGTCATTAAGATAGGTAATATGTTGTCTGCTCACTGTCATATACACAGAGGTTCTTGCCAGGGTTTCCTGTGACTAAGCCCCGTGGGCAGGGTGAAACATGTCGGGCATGTGGCCTGGACAGAGTCTAGGCTGAGACTAGTTCCACTCTTTACATAGGGTCTTGTGTGATGTGCGGCTCCTGGGACTTCTTTTCCTCCTTCATTGACTCGCCAAGGTTGCCCACTCTCTCCAGCAATCTTTGCTCTCATGATTGAACCTATTACCGTGGCACTTTGAATACATTAAGAAGTGACTTTTATGCAGCTCAGTGGTCCAAAAGATGGACCTGCACCTTTTTTTTTGACAGCACACACATCCAGGGGAATTCATAAAGGATGATATAGACACCCTTTAGAATTCCATTAAGCACCGCACTGAAATTGTCGGTGTTTGCACCCAATACATGTATCAGTCAGGAACAGGTACATGAATCCGTCCATCTACACTGGACACTCCCTCCTCAGTGTACTCACTTCCACCCTCCATCCCTAGTCGCTGCACCCGTCACACTGACAGGCGATTGGCTGAGTAGTTATTTACTGGGATGGGTGAAGCCTAATGAGGAACTGAGAGGCTAGTTCTCCATCAGGTCTGCTTTCCTTTTGATTGACAGCTCATGGCAGTGATCAATCCGTAGCCACCATTCAGTCCAATAGCAGCATTCTAATCCACCCACTGCCATGCGCCATCAATCAGAAGTAAAGCGAACCTAATGGGTAATTAGTCTCTCAGTTCCCCATCAGACTCCACTCACCCAGTGACAAGTAATTTCCCAAATATAAGCATCGCCCGTATCCCTGTTTACATTTAGCCTTCGTCGGCGGAATCTCCCAGCTGACAGCTGAAGGTGCTGGGGATACAGCTCATGTGCAGCTCAGCTTACAGGGCTGGGCCTGTCTCTTAGGGCAGGACTGACATCACCCCCCACCAGCCAATGAAGAGGCCGAAGCCTTGCACTCAGAACAAGATGCCAACACTGGCAAGAGACTGTTGGACAGGTGAGTATTGAGCCTTCTGCTTTAACAACCACTTGCCGACCGCGCTATAGCCAAATGACGGCTACACTGCGTCTGCCTAGTTCTGGGACACCATCATCTGATAGCCGCCACCCCGCTTCTGCGGGAGGCGCATTCTGTGGTCGTAGTGTCCTCCAGACACTGCTGATCACAGACTGAGGTAAAGAGCCAATCAGTGGCTCTTTACCACGTGATCAGCTGTGTCCAATCACAACTGATTACGGATGCTGGTTATTGGCACACCTTTCCTGAAAGCACGAGGAGAAGAGATACAATAACCAGCTTCTCTAAAAATGACATCTACACTGATAATCAGGGCACTGATTATCAGTGTCCTGATTATCAGTGCAGTCCCACCAGTGCCCACCAGTGCTGCAAATCTGTGCCCACCAGTACTGCCAATCGGTGCCTACCAGTGCTGTCAATCGGTTTATTTCTCATCAGTGCTATTAGTGCCATCTATCAGTTCTGCCTATCAGTGCCACCTATCAGTGCCTACCAGTCCAGCCAATCTGTGCCCATCAGTTCCACCCATCAGTGCCCATCAGTATTGCAGACTTACCGGCTGCCATGACCACTTACACCTTCTTAGCCATCTAAATAATAACCACACTAGACCTCTTTGGGTTTAAAATGGCCGTAGCAGCCTTTTATTAACAAAAATAACAGAAAAATGTAACAGTTATATTTTTTGAGGTGAGCATGGTCTACCAAAGAAAAAAACCTGCTGTATCAAGCTACCTCTATATCACGGCCCTCAGCCGCGAATACGCCGGCTCGAGGACAATTTCAATGCCTTTCCACGCTGATACAGCCTCAATACCATTTCGTCTTAATGACGTCACTTAATTTGGGAAGGTACCCATACCAAACTGAGCCCCTCCCACCATACTCCACTTAAAATATTTGACCATGCCCACCCTCAAAACTCTAAGACCCCTGCTACAACTAAGACCTCGAACAAACCCCCCCCCCCCCAAAACCTTGAACAACACCAAACAACATATAACCAACCTCCCATTCCGTCTTCCAATCACAAACCTAAAGGGAGGGCGGGAGGGAAATTCTCTCGTTCTGCCTGTCTCCAACTGACCCCAAGACTCCCCTTACACTGCCTACCCCTTCTTTTGACTCCACCCTGACCTGACCTACTCCACCCTGCCACACCTCGCTCTGAACCAATGACTGTTGACCCCTTAGTATAAAGTATTACATTATTACATTTAAAAATCTGCCCAACTACAGCCTGCCCTGCCCCCCCAGTCATGCAGGCCTTACGTTCTACATGCTACGCATCCCCACTACATGGCCTGATTCTTGACTGGTGTATTGCAGACTTACCGGCTGCCATGACCACTTACCCCTTCTTAGCCATCTAAATAATAACCACACTAGACCTCTTTGGGTTTAAAATGGCCGTAGCAGCCTTTTATTAACAAAAATAACATAAAAATGTAACAGTTATATTTTTTGAGGTGAGCATGGTCTACCAAAGAAAAAAACCTGCTGTATCAAGCTACCTCTATATCACGGCCCTCAGCCGCGAATACGCCGGCTCGAGGACAATTTCAATGCCTTTCCACGCTGATACAGCCTCAATACCATTTCGTCTTAATGACGTCACTTAATTTGGGAAGGTACCCATACCAAACTGAGCCCCTCCCACCATACTCCACTTAAAATATTTGACCATGCCCACCCTCAAAACTCTAAGACCCCTGCCAACAACGAGCAAGTGTGAAACCTCACACTTGAGCGGCCCGCCACACACCTAACGCTCTCTGAATCCCATCTTGCAGGCCCAGGCACCACATGTCTATCCCAACTGCGTTTAAGTGTACACCGTCCCCACGAAGATAGAGCCAGTTGTCGCCCTCCAGTTCAGTATGGCGCACCACAAGGCCCCCATTCCGGACAAAAAAGCGAGCAACCTCCTTGTTCAGTTTGACCCTGGCTTTGTTAAGCCTCTCCACAGAGCGAGCGAGACGCCAGGCGGCCCTACCGACCATGTCTGACCAAACTAGGAGAACGTCTGGGAAAAATGACCGCAGACGTAAAAAATCAAATTTAATGTCCCGAATTAATTCCCTGGCGGAACGGAGCCCTAGATCATTGCCCCCAGCATGAATAACTAAGACGTCTGGGGGCCTATCCAATCTAGCATATCTATGAACTTCGGGCAACACTCTGGACCAGAGCATGCCCGGGACCCCTATCCACCGCACTCTAGCTACATGCCTCGGGAAACCCAATTGACGGCCATCCGGTCTGACTGCAGCCCTCTTTGCACCCCAAGACACGTAGGAATGTCCGATGATCCATATCAAACATGCTTCGTCTGAAAAACATAAAATAACAAACCCAGATACAATGCACCCAACTCACCCAGTTACTCCAATACGACACATACAACAGACCACAACCAACACAAAAACTGGGGAACACAACATACAACACATCTAGAGGAGATGTGGACGTACATACAAACTAAAACGCCTAGATTCCCAACGACCAATCCGCTGCAGGATCTGGTCGTCTAACCCCCACCTGGCCGCTTCCGTGGCGGCCCCAATGCGAAAAGAATGGGAAGCATAAGCCCCCGGATCCACACCCGCAGCCCGCAAGCATTTTCGAAAAACGGAACTAAATTGGAAACGGGACAATGCGGAACCATCCGCGTGTGTCAACAAAGGACCCGGCCCCGAAACGCGGACACCTAACCAAGTTGACACCGTAGCAACCGGGCAGGCCGGTGAATTAGGAACTCTACTGAGAACCACCGTAGCCCCACGGCCTAACTGGTCCGTTTTAGATTTCCTAATATACAAGGACAATTTGTCCCCGAGAACTGTGACCTCGGACATACCAAGCCCACCCCCAACTTTCGTGGACGGGCTAACCAATTCCCCTATCCGCAGCGCCCCGAAGAAAGCCAGAACAAAGGCTGTCTTGAATAGCAAAGCTTCAAAAGGGTCTGCACAGACAGTTGGCAAACGCTCCAACAATGCCAGCAGTAAATCGAAAGAAACTGGACGGCGAGAATCGGGCACCCGCCTCCCCCTCCTGTAACCCCTTAAAGCTTTCTTGACCATGAATGCTTTAGTGACATCCACAAGCCCATATAGCTGGAAAAAGAATGCCAAACCCGCCATCTTTCTATTTAAAGAGGCAACAGAAACGCCTTCTTCAAACTTCCTGCCAATGTAGTACAGAAGGATGGACAAACTATCCACCCCCCGCCCACAACCCCCTACAGAACTCACCAGGCCACGCCACTCTTCCCAGACCCGTTCATAAGCCGTCCATGTAGAAGGGCAAACTGACCGCCGAATCAAATCAGCTACTGTGGCAAAACGACTTCCCACAAGTGGTCCGGACACGAGATTCCGAGCTGCTCCGCCTCCGGTGCCAACTCCCGAAACTTCTGCCACTGTTGACGAGAAAGGGCATCCGCCACTGTGTTATCTACCCCGGGCAAGTGAACAGCAAATATAAATGCATTCACAGTCAAGCATTGCAAAACCAAATGCCGAAGAAGGCATACAACTGGCGGGGAGGAAGAAGTAACGGAATTAATAGCTTGCACGACCCCTAAATTGTCGCAGTGAAACCGTACTCGCTTATTCCGAAATTCCTGTCCCCAAATTTCCACCGCCAGCACTATTGGAAACAGCTCCAGTAGCGCCATGTTACGGATGAAATTAGAAGCCCTCCACGACTCGGGCCAACACCCCGCGCTCCACCTGCCACCAAAATACGCTGCATACCCAATTGAACCTGCCGCATCAGTATACAAGTCCAGATCAAAATCAGACACTGTTGCTTCCATCCACAAGGACCTACCATTGTAACGAGCCAGAAACGTCATCCAAACCTGTAAATCCTCACGATGGGCTTTTGTAAGCCGCACGAAATGATGCAGAGCCTTCACCCCTGCGGTGGCAGCCGCCAACCGCCTGCAAAAAACCCGCCCCATAGGCATTATACGGCAAGCAAAATTAAGTTTACCCATCAGCGACTGCAGGGACCTTAATTGCAATTTTTTGCAACCATACGCAAGCTCAACCGTGACCCGTAGATCCTCCAATTTGTCCTCGGGAAGCCTGCATTCCATCCGTATTGTATCAATAATGATACCTAGAAACTTCAATTCCTCCAGCGGACCCTCCGTCTTTTCAGGGGCCAACGGCACCCCAAAAAGCTGGAACACATGTTGTACTGTGGACAACAGGATCTGGCAAATCCGGGCCCCGGGAGGCCCTATCACCAAAAAATCGTCCAAATAATGGACGACGGATTGCCACCCAGAAACCTCTCGTACCACCCAGTCCAAAAAGGAACTGAAAGTCTCAAAAAACGAACAAGAAATGGCGCAACCCATGGGCAAGCAGCGGTCCACAAAATACTGTCCCTCCCAAACGCAACCCAAGAACCGAAAACTCCGCGGGTGAACGGGAAGTAAGCGAAAAGCCGACTCAATGTCAGTTTTTGCCAACAGCGCGCCCTTCCCAAACTTTCGCACCCATTTAATGGCATCATCAAACGAGGCGTAAGACACCGCGCACAACCGCGGGTCAATGGCATCATTGACCGAACCACCCCGAGGATGCGACAGGTGGTGTATCAGTCGAAATTTGTTCGGTTCCTTCTTGGGGACCACCCCCAGCGGCGAAACCACCAAGTCCGCCAGTGGAGGGAAAGCAAACGGCCCCGCCATCCTACCCATGGACACTTCCTTGGACAACTTAGCCGAAACCACCTCCGGGTGTCTTTTTGCTGAACGCAAATTTTCACCCGCAGCCGGAACGGTGGACAACGTGCACGGAATGACAAAACCCTCAGCAAACCCATGGAATAGAAACTGAGCCGCCGCCCTATCAGGATACCTATTGAGGAAGGGGACCATTTTTTCCACCTTCACCGGGGTTCTCCCTCTTTCCAGCGTCGGCCGACTTCGCCTTGCCTTGCTTGAAGCACTTTGCCAACGGGTGGGAACCTCCGCATCCGGAGCATTCGTGACGAAACCGACACGAACCCCCAAATCTGCATGTACTATCATTGAAACGCCAGCAGTATCCCTTACGGTTGGCGGCCGATGAAGACGGGGCGCTGGCACCCCCGGCCCCTCCCTGAAAGGGCTGTGGAAACGACCTCGCCTGAGTCATCAGCTTCATCCACAAACCGATATCCTTGTGGTCCCATCGCAGAGAGGGCCTTACCGCCTTGCGCTGACGAAATTGCTCGTCATAGCGCAGCCACGCTACGCCCCCATAAACCCTCTGGGCTTCACTGATAGAATCCAAATAACAAAAAAGCGCGGAGCAGCACTCCGGCGACTTTTCCCCGATCACACTGGCCAGGATGCTGAAGGCCTGAAGCCAGTTCCCAAAAGTCCGAGGAATCAAGCGATAACGCCGCTTCTCATCCTCTTCCCTTTTGCTGTCTTCGGGTTTAACCTTGTCCAGGTTAAATTTCTCACTAGGCAGCAGAGAAAAAATCTCTATGTACTCACCCTTCCATATTCTATCTTTCAGCTCAGCTTTTAAATGAGAACCCAGCGGGCCCTCAAAGCAAACGTAAACCTCCCCTTTCGCGGAGTCCGCCAACCGCACTCCGTCCACAGATCCGTCCGACGGCTTGGGATCCCCCGCAGTCAGCGCCATCCCTTCTTCCTGCGCCATCCCTGGGGCCGACACCGCTGCCGGAGCACTAACCACCTGAAATCCAGCGACGGGCGATCTGTTGTCCCCCGCCGACGTCCATGCTGCCACCGGCGACACCCCGGATGTGGCAGAAATCCCTGCGGCACCGCTCGTCAGCAACTCCCTGCACCCCGCCAGCCAATTCAGTAAAATGCGATCCAGCGCCGCCTCCTGTCCCGCAGTCCGCACAGTGTCGCTACCCGCATTGGCATTACCCCTGTCATTTCCCCCACCTACAGCACCCGGAAAACCACCCGGCAGCAGGTGTCCAGAATAGGGGACAGTAGCAGGGGACAACACAGAGGGGGGGACAACTGCAGGGGGGAACAGGCAGGGGAGAAAAAAGCTGGCACAGAAACAGACTGAGGAGGCACAGATGGGGAACATACAGGCATAAGTGGGGGACAAGAAGAAAAGAATACTGGAGCCATGCTGGAGCCTGGAGAAAGATCAGAGCAAGAGAAGGAGGAGAAATGAGCAAGAGAAGCAGAAGAATGAATTCAGGAGAAGGTAATCTGGAGAATGTGCACAGGAAGAGACATTTACTGCAAGGGCTCCTCTCTTTATTGAACCATTCAATGGTGACTTTACCCAGGCTGTCAGGGGCCAGGTGCATGAAGCCGCACAGCCGCCTCTCCTGTTCCCAGTCGTCTCCTCAGCTCCTCCCCGGCCGCCTCCGCTTCTGGCATCCTCTCCTCATCCTCGGAAGCTGACAGCTCACCCTCCGATCGTTCTTCCTCCGGTCTCCGGTCAAAGCCCAGGGAAGGGTCGTTGGAGCCACCCCCGACAGGGCGCCCGCTGATGACGTCATCGGCCGCTCCACGGCCCGACCGTCCAGTGATACGGCTCCTCCCACGCTGCGCGCTCTGCCTGGGGACAGACGCCGCTCCTCTCACTAGCTCAGGGGGCGGGGACGCAGATGTATGGCGTCGTGCACTTCGCCTTCTCTCCTGCGGGGCCGCGGCCGCCCCAGGGGACAGGCCCGCACCCGTAACGGCAACTCTTCCACGCCGAGCCACCCGAGCGGGAGGGGGGGCCGTCACATCCCGGTCCACAGTGTCACTAGGGCGGGAGCCGGACACAGTAGCAGAGCTCCCGCCTGGGTCCCGCCTAATGAGAGGATTCCTCCCAGCCCCGCAGGCCTCAGAGGGGGTTCGCCTCTTGGCCCTTGGTGCTGAAGGGTCCCGTCTGCCGGGGCTCCTATTGCGGCGGCAGACCCTAGGGGTCATATCTGGGCTAAGGCGCTCTGGAGGGTGAGACCTCCTAGCACGTGTAGGTCGGGGGGCAGGCGAAGCATGAACCTGCCCCGACCCCTGAATAAGCCCTGTCAGCTGCCTCTCTAGCCACTGTGGCCCATGAACGGCCGCAGCTGCCCTAAGTTGGGCGAATAAGCCCTCAACGTCAGCCATGTCCCAATAAAAAGGCCTGTTCTACTGGCTAAAATTCCTGCTCACCAAATTCTCTCGTTCTGCCTGTCTCCAACTGACCCCAAGACTCCCCTTACACTGCCTACCCCTTCTTTTGACTCCACCCTGACCTGACCTACTCCACCCTGCCACACCTCGCTCTGAACCAATGACTGTTGACCCCTTAGTATAAAGTATTACATTATTACATTTAAAAATCTGCCCAACTACAGCCTGCCCTGCCCCCCCAGTCATGCAGGCCTTACGTTCTACATGCTACGCATCCCCACTACATGGCCTGATTCTTTCTCTCTCCCCACTGGGACACTATAATGGTTAACCCTAGAGGGTGTCTAATAGACTGGATTACCAATAGAATTCATTAAATGGCCTGGACAGGAAGGGGGTAAAAGTGCCCAGTAGACAAGTGGTTAAGGAGCTACCATCCAGAAAAGTGCCCTTAGGACTATATTGAATTCCTCTGATAGTATGTTGCCTCACAGCCCAGGACATCTTGGTCCGCAAGGCCCATTGGGGTGCCATTCAGAATTACTGGCACTGCATCGCACCATCGCAAATAGCATGTGTCACTGGCCGTTGCGTAATGTGCACGTTCCTCCAATGTGTTAGTGTGAACGAGGCATTAGTGTCCTATATCCAGCCTCCTCCAATCCTCCAGGGTGCAGAATGTTACTATAGATGATCAATAGGCGCTCAATACATGAAGAATTCACAGACAGATTCCTGCCAAGTAACAAAGGTAGGAGTGACATGCAAAGTGATTGTGCTCATCTGTCGCTGTGTGATCACACTACATTATCACCTGGAAAGTGCTAATTCCCCGGTGATAATAACACTAGACAAGCTTATTTTCATTCTGCCACTAATTATCTTAGCCATCACCCTCACTACAATGTACAGATGATATTCAGTCTTCATTCCCAGGGAGAGTCACAACATCCATGGACGGCCATAATGAATATTCTTGTCCTTCCCGCGGTCTGTGATGGGGATGCCGTGAACATAAAAATTGCCAGGCCCACAGAGGCACCTCTCGATGTGTCTATGGTATAGATCCGGAGGTCTCCGAACTTTCTAAACAAAGGGCCAGTTTACTCTCCTTCAGACTTTAGGGGAGGGAGGGGGCGGACTGTGGCCAGTGGGAGTAAACAATGCCCAATCTTTGGTGTTAGAGAGAGTAAACAATGTCCAATCTTTGGAGTCAGTGGGAGTAAACAATGCCCAATCTTTGGTGTCAGTGGGAGTAAACAATGTCCAATCTTTGGTGTCAGTGGGAGTAAACAATGCCCAATCTTTGGTGTCAGTGGGAGTAAACAATGCCCTATCTTTGGTGTCAGTGGGCGTAAACAATGTCCAATCTTTGGTGTCAATGGGAGTAAACAATGTCCAATCTTTGGTGTCAGTGGGAGTAAACAATGCCCAATCTTTGGAGTCAGTGGGAGTAAACAATGTCCAATCTTTGGTGTCAGTGGGAGTAAACAATGTCCAATCTTTGGTGTCAGTGGGAGTAAACAATGTCCAATCTTTGGTGTCAGTGGGAGTAAACAATGCCCTATCTTTGGTGTCAGTGGGCGTAAACAATGTCCAATCCTTGGTGTCAATGGGAGTAAACAATGTCCAATCTTTGGTGTCAGTGGGCGTAAACAATGTCCAATCTTTGGTGTCAATGGGAGTAAACAATGTCCAATCTTTGGTGTCAGTGGGAGTAAACAATGCCCAATCTTTGGAGTCAGTGGGAGTAAACAATGTCCAATCTTTGGTGTCAGTGGGAGTAAACAATGTCCAATCTTTGGTGTCAGTGGGAGTAAACAATGCCCAATCTTTGGTGTCAGTAAACAATGCCCTATCTTTGGTGTCAGTGGGAGTAAACAATGCCCACTCTTTGGTGTCAGTAAACAATGCCCAATCTTTGGTGTCAGTAAACAATGCCCTATCTTTGGTGTCAGTGTCAGTAAACAATGCCCTATCTTTGGTGTTGGTGTGAGTAAACAATGCCCAATCTTTTGTGTCAGTGAGGTTAAACAATGCCCTATCTTTGGTGTCAGTAAACAATGCCCTATCTTTGGGAGGACTAGTGTCTCATCGTTGATGTCAGTGGGAGGAATAGTGCCCCATCATTGGTGTCAATAGAAATAATTTTGCCCCATCGTTGGTGTCAGTGGGAGAAATAGTGCCCCATTGTTGGTGTCAGTGGGAGGAATAGTGCCCCATTGTTGGTATCAATTGAAGGAATTATGCCCAAGGTTGGTGTCAATGGAAGGAATTTTGCACTATCGTTGGTGTCAGTGGGAGAAATTGTGCCCTTTTGATGGTGTCAGTGACAGGAATTATGCTCCATTGTTGGTGTCAGTGGATGAAATGGTTCCCCAAGGGCCATATAAAGGCAAGCAAAGGGCCACAGTTTGCAGACCACTGGTATAGATTATAACTATTTATATTTCAAATAATTCAGGTAGAGGTGCACGCTGGTCAGACATGATGATTGGGGAGGGGACACATTCAGGGAAAATGTCCTAATGGCTGATTGCTATCCCTCTGGCACTCAACAATTGAACCTGGCAAACCTGCCTCTGAAATATTTAGAGGTGCCGGTAATCTTTTGGTGGTCCAAATTTTGAAGCTGTGTTTGGTCCATTCAGCCCCTGTCCTTGACCCCCTCCAAGCTTCGAGCAGTACCTCCTCAGGAACAGAGACAGACACATATCCGATCTATTATTTATAGATCCCTACCTTCTGCCATGTTTCCCAAGAATCCATATTTTCTGTTTCAATAGAAAACATTTTTGTTGAACAAGCATTTTATAATCCAAGTATGAAAACATACAAAATCTACAGTCATTGAAGAGCATAAATCATGGCATGCGGTATAAAACGAAAGTACAGATAGTACATCAATTTGCCTCAAATGTTGGACATTCGTTTGTATAAATATTCTCGTCTATAAATCTACTAACATTCGTACAAAAAATCGTTACTCATTAGACATGTGCACAACAAAAAAATTTGTTTATTTTCGTTTCGTTTTTTTCGTTTCCGTTGATTCGTAACCATTCGCAAGTCGTCGGTGTTCGTATTCGTAACGATTCGTACATTCGCAAGAGTTATTTTTTCGTTAATTCGTTTTTCGTTAGTTTAATTTTCGGACGCATTCGTATTTAGTACATTCGTAACATTCGTAGATTCGGAATCGGAGCATAATTCATAATTTTATGTAATGTGTATGCTATTATTACATTTTAATAATTTACGAATCGAAAAAAAAAAAGTTACGAATCGAAAAAAAAAAAAGTTACGAATGTACGAATTTTTTTGTTCAATCCATTCGAAGCACGTTAAGCAGCACCATTGTAAGGGACACGGAAAATTACCAATTCAACAAAAAAAAAAAGTTACGAATTTTTTCGTTCGTTTTCGTTTTTCGGATTTTCTTCATTAGTACATTCGTTGTTTCTAATAATTTTTTTTCGGATTTTCGTTGTTTTTCGGATTTGTTCGATTCGAATGATTCGTTAATCGGATTCGTACGATTCGAACGATTCGTTCATTCGTACTAAAACGAACGAACGAAAATAACTAAAAAAAAAGAAAAACTAAAAAAACGAAAAACTAAAAAAAACGAAACAAATTGCACATGTCTATTGCTCATAAATTTTATTTGCTATTAACATTCGATGTTAGAATGAATACAATTCCTGAACGAAAGCCACATACCCTGTAGAAAATTTTCTTGTGACTCTGGTTAAAAATGAACGTCAATTTGACCCCACTTATGATTAGAAAATCGAACAAATGTTCTTAAAACAAACATTTTATAACAAAAATCTATGTATTTGGCCAGCAAAAGAATTGTATAGTATGTGACCCTATTGCCACAAAAGTGTTGAGCGATCTTATCAGAGGGGGCGCTACAAGAATCCATATTTTATAGCGAAATGGGAGAGTTATGACAGTCTATACCAGTGGCGGCTGTTTTTTTTTTTTTTTTTGGGAGGGGGCAGCAAACAACCACCCCCTCCCCCCCTGCTGTTTGCCGGTTGGTCCGTCTCCTATCCCATCTAGGCAGGTAGCGGGTGACTGGCAGTGTGCAGCGGCTCTGTGTCCTCTCCTCCATTGGCGGCTTCCAGATCCTCCCCTCCTCCTAGGCATTTGATAGGATTGCCTGTTCTTTCAGCCAATCGGGTGTAAAAACCCGCTTCCTGATTGGCCGGGAAGAGGATCAGTGTTACAATAGCGAATATTCATTCATTGTTCTAACCTGGGTGGGCTGTGAGCGCATTCTCTGCCCCCAGAGCCCATCCTATTTTGAACCCTATTAGAGCCTCTGGCTCTAATTAGTGCTTCAACAAAAACACCCACCCCACATTGGAATCTATGCGCCGGGGTGCTGAAAGGGGCCGGACGCATGGATAGGGGGAGGCGGCGATGGATGGGGGGAGCGGTGCCCCTGCACCCTTAATGGACGGGCCACCCCTGGTCTATACTCCTTTTTGACTGGAATAACACATGATGTCCATGTCTGCTAGATTTAAGGAGATAAATGTTAACTACTTGCCGCCCGCCCACTGTCAGATGACGGCGGGACGGTGCAGCTCTAGTTCTGGGAGGACGTCATATGATGTGATCACCTTCCCGGCCCCCCAGGGGGCGCGTGCATGCCGCCACATCACTGGGGACCCGGTGCACGTGCCGGGCACCCGCGATTGCCCAGTAACAGAGCATGACCGTGGATCTGTGTGTGTAAACACACAGATCCACGTCCTGTCAGGTGAGAGGAGACCGATGGTGTGTTCCTTGTACAGAGGAACACCGATCGGTCTCCTCCCCTTGTGAGTCCCCTCCCCCTACAGTTAGAATCACTCCCTAGGTAACATAATTAACTCCTCCCCGCCCCCTAGTGTTAACCCCTTCATTGCCAGTCACATTTATATTGTAATCAATGCATTTTCATAGCACGGATTGCTGTATAAATGTGAATGGTCCCAAAAATGTGTCAAAAGTGTCCGATATGTCCGCCGCAATATCGCGATAAAAATCGCAGAACGCCGCCATTAACGCTTATTGCGATTTTTATTTTTTTACCAAAAATATGTAGAAGAATACATATCAGCCTAAACTGAGGAAACAATTTGTTTTTTAAAAAAAAATTGGGATATCAATTATTCAATTAATATAGCAAAAAGTTTTTCAAACTTGTCACACTTCTGTTTCAGCGCTGTCGCACTTTGAATGACAATTGCGCGGTCATGCAACACTGTACCCAAATGACATTTTTTTTATTTTTTTCCGACAAATAGAGCTTTCTTTTAGTGGCATTTGATCACCTCTGCGGTTTTTATTTCTTGTGCTATAAACAATAGCACAAGAAATAAAAACCGCAGAGGTGATCAAATGCCACTAAAAGAAAGCTCTATTTGTCGGAAAAAAAAAAAATTTGGGTACAGTGTTGCATGACCACGCAATTGTCATTCAAAGTGCGACAGCACTGAAAGCTGAAAATTGGCCTGGGCAGGTATAGGGCAGTTAAAGGATACTTTAAAAAAAATAAATAATAAATGCACATTTTTTTGCAGGTAAACAAATGTGCGTTTTAAGGGACCTAAGGCCTCATGCACACAGGCAGTAAAACACAACTTTTAGGGCTTCTTCACACAGGTGGCTGGGGGGTGGTAAAAGCAGGCAGTTGAGCCGCCCCCTGACAGCCTACCTAAACAAAATGACATAGTCGTTCAAAGCTGTACCCATGCCGCAATGCTTTTCTTCGCAAACAAAAGTACGTTTCATACAATGCAAATGATAACAGCTGCAGTCTCCTGCAGGAAGACTGGACATATATCACCTTTATTACTGGGATGCGGGGTTGACTCTGCATCCGGTTTGCCGCATTGTGACTCATTGCTGAACACAGTTGGTTGTGTTCTCTTAATGTATCCACAATTCTAGATTTGTAAATCTTTCAGGTAAATGATTCTAAAAGGTTCTAAACTTCAAGGGTTGCCAAATTTCAAAAATCCCTGAAGAATTTCCCGCGCTGTTGTCTTGGCGGGAGCCGGTGCCAGGTACTCTGGCACATGGGTACGTTGGCACAGACATTAAATCTCTCAGGGGGTCGGAAGTCGGAGAGCTGATAATTTACATATTATCATCACTCCCAGAGGCAGGAAACCGAAAAAGAATTATCGCATTATCGCAATTATGTCTGGAGATTGTAACAGCTCCTTCACTGCAGCTTATCTACAGATTATCTTTTTGGACCAGAGTCCTTGTTTAAACCAATCCGGCACTCAGATCACATGCACACTGTATTCTCTATGACGCCTTTTCTCCTATAGGAGTTCAGCAGCAGAAAAATGCTGTAAAAGAGCTGCGCATTTGCAGGTGCGTTTACGTGTGTTTATGCACAATCACGTGTCTGGCGTTAATGCATTTTATTGGCCAGGATGTTAATTTATACTGTCCATTAGAATGTATTAACGTGAACACACATAAACGCATTTATGCACGCTTTTAAACATTTTTTTTTAACTTCGGGGGGGGGGGGGGGGTTCTACCTATAAACGCCCCGTCTCTAAAATCCTGTATAGGCCTATAGTCTGTGTGGACACTTACAGGCTAACATGGAGGGGCATTTAGACTAGACATGTGCAATTCGTTTAGTTTTTATTCGTTTTCCGTAAAAATTCGTTATATTCGTTCATTCGTTCTCGTACGAATGAACGAATGATTCGCCAAAAAATTTAACGAATAATCGAATCGAACGAATATGAAAAACAATGAAAATCCGAAATAACCAAATTAGAAACAACGAAACTACGAAAGAAGAAAATCCGAAAAACGAAAACAGGAACAACGAAAATGAACGAAAAAATTCGTACATTCGTAACTTTTTTTTTTTTTGTTGAATTGGTAATTTTCCGTGTCCCTTACAATGGCGCTGCTTAACGTGCTTCGAATGGATTGAACGAAAAAATTCGTACATTCAAAACTTTTTTTTTTTTTTGTTGAATTGGTAATTTTCCGTGTCCCTTACAATGGCGCTGCTTAACGTGCTTCGAATGGATTGAACGAAAAAATTCGTACATTCAAAACTTTTTTTTTCGATTCGTAATTTTCAGTGTCTCTTACAATGTAATAATAGCATACACATTACATAAAATTATGAATTATGCTCCGATTACGAATCTACGAAAACAATGTTACGAAAGTACGAATATATCAATCTTACGAAAGTACGAATGTAACTAAATCTACGAAAATACGAATGCGTCCGAATTTCGAATAAACGAAAATTAAACGGACAAATGAATCAACGAAAAAAATAACTCTTACGAAAATACGAATCTTTACGAATACGAACACCGACGACTTACGAATTTACGAATCGTTACGAATCAACGGAAACTAACAGAAACGAAACAAAACGAAACAAATTTTTCTATTGTGCACTTGTCTAGTTTAGACACAGAGAAGAAAAAAGCTTAAACGCCTGTAAGGGCTCATGCACACTGCAGCTAAAAAAAAAAAAAACTGCATATTAAGGCATTTGCACTTTTATTTCAGCCTGAAGAAGCTTGTGCTTTCCTGTGCTCTTGTGCACATTTATATTAAGCTATTTCAAACTCCTTTGAGTTTTGTTGAGCTTTTTTGAGCATAAGCTTTTTTTTTTTTTTTTTTTACAAACCCTCCTAGTATTTTCTTAACTGCTTGCCGACCAGCCGCCGCAGTTGCACTGCGGCGAAACATGGCTCTTTATGCCACTAGGGGCACGCGCGCTGCTCGACCCCGGAGCCGATGCGAGTGCCCGGCAGTCGGGATACAAAGTATGAACACCGATCTATCTCTTCCCCTAGCAAGTCCCCTCCCCACTTCAGTTAGAACACTTAGCAGGGAACACAATTAACCCCTTAATCGCCCCCTGGTGTTAACCTCTTCACTGCCAATGACATTTTTTACAGTAATCAATGCATTATTATAGCACTGATCGCTGTATAAATGCCAGTGGTCCCAAAATTTGGTCAAAATTGTCCGATGTGTCCGCCATAATGTCGCAGTCACAATAAAAATCGCAGATAGCCGCCATTATTAGTAAAAAAAATAAATAAAAAAAAAATAAGAATAAAAATGCTATAAATCTATCCCCTGTTTTGTAAACGCTATAAATTTTGCGCAAACCAATCAATATACGCTTATTGCGATTTTTATTACCAGAAATATGTAGAAGAATACATATCGGCCTAAACTGAGAAAAAATTTGCTTTAAAAAAAAAAAAAATGGGGATATTTATTACAGCAAAAAGTACAAAATATTGTGTCTTTTTTTTTTCAAAATTGTCGCTATTTTTTTGTTTATAGCGCAAAAAATAAAAACTGCAGAGATGATCAAATACCACCAAAAGAAAGCTCTATTTGTGGGGAAAAAAGGATGTCAATTTTGTTTGGGTACAACGTCGCAAGTCCGCGCAATTGTCAGTTAAAGCGACGCAGTGTCATTCAGCAGCCAAATCTTCTGGGGCTGAAGCGGTTAAAGTGGTTGTTAACCCTTACACACCCCTTTTCCCTACAGGCAAGCCTATAATAAGGCTTACCTGCTCGGTTTAGGAGATATTAACCATATACGCTTACGCCAACGTCATCGGCGCATGCACACTGAAGGAAGGGTACGATTGTGCCGTTTCTAAAAGGCACGTGCCGTGACCGCCGGCTCCCGCGCGCATGCGTCACGCGACTCCAGTCACAGAGGCAGGCCCCGGAAGAAAGAGGGGTGAAGATGGACGCGGCCACCAGCGGGGACCTCGCGGGCTTCGTTTGCAGGTAAGTGTCACATAATGGGCTAGTATGCGATGCATAGTAGTCTGTTATGTTTTTACTTTGCAGGGGAAAAAAGAGGAAGTAAAACCCATCAGGTTTTACTTCCTCTCTCCCCACTGTATAAACAAAACAAAACGTTTTCAAGCTTCTTTGAGCTTTTTTGAGCTCTTTGGGTCACTAGCTTCTTTCAAAAACGCAAATTTGGTGGGGGTTTTTTTTTTCCTGTAGGAGCATATGCCTGAAAACACTTAAAAAAGCCATAGTGTGCATGAACACATTGTCTAACATGGAGGGAAATTTCCAGGCAGAAAAAATAAGAGCAAAGCCTGTAGGAGCCGCTTTTTTGAGCTCCTTTGTGCTGCAGTGTGCATGAGCCCTTACAGGCTTTTGAGCTTTTTTGGGCTCTCAATTTTTTTCTGCCTGGAAACTCCCCTCTATGTTAGCCAATGTGTCCATACACACTATGGCTTTTTTAAAAGTTTACAATAGACATGTGCACAATAGAAAATTTTGTTTAGTTTTGCTTCTGTTTGTTTCCGTTGATTCGTAACGATTCGTAATTTCGTAAGTCGTCGCTGTTCGTATTCGTAACGATTCGTATTTTCATAAGAGTTATTTTTTCGTTGATTCGTTTTTCCGTTTAATTTTCGTTTATTCGAAATTCGGACGCATTCGTATTTTCGTAGATTTAGTTACATTCGTACTTTCGTTAGATTGATTTATTCGTACTTTCGTAACATTGTTTTTGTAGATTCGTAATCGGAGCATAATTCATAATTTTATGTAATGTGTATGCTATTATTACATTGTAAGAGACACGGAAAATTACGAATCAAAAAAAAAAAGTTACAAATGTACGAATTTTTTCGTTCAATCCATTCGAAGCACATTAAGCAGCGCCATTGTAAGAGACATGGAAAATTACCAATTCAAAAAAAAAAAAAAGTTACGAATGTACGCATTTTTTCGTTCATTTTGATATTCGTTGTTCCTGTTTTCGTTTTTCGGATTTTCTTCTTTCGTAGTTTCGTTGTTTCTAATTTGGTTATTTTCGGATTTTCGTTGTTTTTCGTATTCGTTCGATTCGATTATTCGTAAAAAATTTTAGCGAATCATTCGTTCATTCGTACGATAACGAATGAAAGAATATAACGAATTTTAACGGAAAACGAAAAAAAAAACTAAACGAATTGCACATGTCTAGTTTACAAGCATATGCTCTTAGGCTCCATGCACACTGAAGATCATAAACGCCCGTTTTTGGGAGTTTGGGCGTTTTTTTTAACAGCCCATAAATTCCCCTCTGTTATCCTAATTGTGTCCATGCACACAAAGACGTTTTTGGATGTTTATCAGCAGTGGAGTTTATGGGCTGTTTTCTGAATGCCATAAAATCGCGTTCAGGAGTTGTTTTTCTGACCACAAAAACTGCCAAACGCTCATAAACGCTGATAACTGTCGATAAACGCTTAAAAACGTGTCTCACCAGCGTTCTTTAAAGTTTTTGAGCCATCGAAAAAAAAATTGAAAAAAATTAAAAAAAATTCAACAACAAAAAACGCAAAAAAAACGCTAACGAGAAAAAACTCTAATCAACGTTATTGTAAAAATGTTAAAAAACGTTCAGAGACTCACTGCAAACCTACTGGCAGTAGCGTTATTTTAACGTCCAGTGTGGATAGAGCCTTACAGGCAGAATAACCCCCCACCAAACTCTAGTTTTGAGAGGTGCTTTCGAGCAGATGCCTAAGTGCCCAAAAAAACGAAAAAAGCGTGAAAAGGCACAAGAAGTGCAAAAACGCACAAAAAAAAAAAAAAAAAGGAGAAATTAGCTGAGGGGAAGGTTTGTGACCAAAAACGCTTATGCTCAAATAAGCTCCAAAAAACCTGCATTGCACAATAAAGCACAAACTTCTTCAAGCTTTTGGTCTACATTCACACCTCAGTGTTTTGAATCGCGGCCATATTTTCTGCAATTCTGCCCACGATTTCAAAGCGCCGAGGTGTGAATGACAAATCGCAGAACGCACATTTGAGATGCTATTTATTTGAATGGCACCTAAAAATGCAGTGCGGTTCTGCCGCGATAAATCGCGTTGCAATGGCGGCAACCTGCATTGCGTGAAGCATGTCGCCGAAAGTGGCTCCTGAACTTTTTTGGGGCGATAAGCTTCACGCAATGCCGGTTGCCGCAATTGCAGTGCGATTTATCGCGCAACAATCGCGGCAGAACTGCACCACGATTTTAGGTATCATTCAAATGAAGGGAATCTCAAATGTGCGTTCTGCGATTTGACATTCACACCTCAGCGCTTTGAAATCGCGGGCAGAATCGCGGAAAATCTGCTCACGATTCAAAACGCTGAGGTGTGAATACAGTCTTAGGCAGAGAAATAAAAGCTCAAATGCCTGTAAAAGCAGCTTTTTTTTTTTTTTTTTGAGCTGCAGTGTACATGAGCACTAAAAGCAAAATTTTTAAACTCAAGTGTGCGTGAGGCCTTATAGTGTACAGACTGAGCAAGACACCGCACACTGCATCATTCATCACAGACTGATTGAAAGGAGCACTCTGCCACCTAATGGTCAAATAAAGTACTGTATTTGTACAGTAAACCTAAAGGCATAACTTTTTTCCCCCCTTTTGGATAGAGAGGCCCGTACACACGATCATAAAACCGCAGGAAAAATATCGCTTTTGAAGCGATTGTACGATCAGATCGTTAGTTCACAGCTTTCGAGAGCCGATCACTGCAATTCATACGAAATTATCTGATTGGACAAGCACGAAAATTCTTCTCGTACGCTACCAGATCGTACAATTTCTGTTTAATCAGTACAGTTGTCATTCAAAATACAATTATACAATACAATACATGACATCACGGATTTTTATTCTGTCATACAAGAATTTTCGTAACTTTAGTAACCTCTTCATGTTTGATATGAAATATGAGACTAGCATGCAAAAAAAAAAACTGGATGATCATTCGTCCGATAATCTCATCTTGTGTACCAGGCATTATAGGGAGGGCTATATCCACTGTTAATTTTGAGGTCAAATTTCGATTTAATTTTAATCATAGTCTTTTGACTAAAATGTCATTTTAATTTTAGTCATATGTAGCCAAGTCCCGGTGTACTATCATTAGCCGTCCCCCATCACGAAGTGTCCGCTGTGTACACAGGACATCCATATTCCGAAAATTGCCGGGGATGAACGGCGCCTGTGCCGTGAGTCCACTTTCAAGCCCCACCATCCAAGTGGACATAGAGTTAGAATATAAAAGTGCCGAGCGCAGCGAGGCTGTGCCCGAAGCGTGACGAGCGAAGCGAGCCCGCGAGGAGCCCTCTAAGTTTGAGTAGCCCTATGTCCGCTTGGATGGTGGGGCTTACACAATTCCACTCACGGCGCAGGCGCCGTTCATCTTCTGAGAATTTCCGAAAATTTTTATGCTCCGTACTGCGCATGCGCAGTACACTTCGGACACCTGGTGATAGCCGGACTGTTCGTGACAGAACACCGGACCTCTCCAGGCCTAATGGTGACCTCCAGAGTTAGGGACAGCTGTCATCCTTCTATGTAGAGTGGGTTATGAGGCATGGTGGGTGTAATGCAAGATAGATTCATGGGCGCCAGACACTTCTTGGATGCAAAGAGATTTATTGTCTTTTAAACAGAACTGTGGGAAAGAGGGTTAGGCCCAGGACACCCTTTAGTAGATGCAATGTTATTGGCAGACTCCGAGACTTCTATTAGGTAGACAGCCATGCAGGGAAAGGCACCCAGCTGGACACCACGTCTGCATGTGTAGACACGCTGTCTCCTTTAGCAACAATCTTGAACAGTTTCTAACAAAGGTTACAATGAACTCTTTCACTTCCTCCACAATCTTCTACTTCGATCTTCACTCAACTAGTCTCCCAGTCTATCACTTAGGCCCGCTGATCCACTGCCACTGGATCTCCTGAGCTCGTCCAATCCTCTCACTGGGTATCTTCCTCAAGCGTCACCCCCGTGTCCCCCTGCTGGGTCCCTAGCTTGGCACCCACAGATACTCCTCAAGCGTCACCCCACTGGCCTGCTCTGTCCCTGGCTTGGCACTCAAGACTGCTCTGCAAGCGTCCCTTCTGCTGGCTGGGTCCCTGGCTTGACACCTGCTGAAGTTTTCCAATTTTTCACCATCTCTACCTCACCTCCGAAATTCTAAGTCCCAATCAATGACTTGCAAATCCTGAGAGAAATGTAACTTAGTCTTAGAACCCCTCACCCCGCATGGATAAGAACCCCCGAGTACTCAAAAATGGTTCTAATCGTCCTCTTAAAGGGACCACAACCCAAAAATTGGATACATATGTCCTGTCCAGGAGTGTCCGCTGTCACAATGTTCCTGACACTAACACAAATGTAAAACGTTTATATACGTCAATAAAAAAAAGAAAAGCTATGATACTTAGCGTCATCTAGTGGCCAAATGTTGTATTTTCCATTGAAATCAATAAAAAATAATTGACCAGCACAGGGAAAAGCCTAATAACAGTCATGTTTTGCCTTTCTCACACAGAATGAATTTTCATGCACTTTCATTTGGCAAATTGCTAAAAAAAAAAATGTTTAAACTATTTCCCTAATTGTGTTAAAACTACAGAACATCTCCCCCATCCTCTTTTGCATAACATAGAAAAAGGGTGTTCTGTAATTCATAAAGAGTGCTCTAAGCAATGCTGATAACACAGGCAGAGTATACAGTAAGTTATCAGCTCTTCTAAATTCTGGCAGGGTTAATGATTATTTTCGACGTATTGAACAGACGTAATAAGATGGTATATTTGTTGACTAAAAGGCAAATAAGAAAAGTTCATTGTTAGGTTGTACATACAGTTTTAACTCCAAAACCTATTCGGCTACTTTGTGTGCTGGTCGAATGTTTTTCATTGATTTAAAATGGAAAATACAGCATTTGGCCCCTAGATGGCACTAAGTATCATAGCAATTTTCTTAGAATACTTAATGACATCTAGTGGCCAAATGCAGTATTATTTGTTTAAATCAATTAAAAACATTCAACCAGCAGAAGAAATAGCCTAACAACTTTATTTTTTGCTCCATATGCACAAAATAATTGTACATGCACTTTAACTGGGTGAATAACTATACTATTTATTTTTGATTAATAAATCCTTTAGAGTGGGTTAAATCACATGAATTCCCATGTCAAGATGATTTCCTCAGTCCGAACCTGCAATGTGATCTGTGAAATGGCAATTTATAGGACATTGTGTCATCAATGCAAAAACTATAGCTGCATGTATGGGCGTTGCTAAGTCTACAAAAGATCTGGGGCTAGAGCCCATAGCAGCGTAATAAAGAAAGTCATACGCTTGAGCGGGCATACACATGTATATACAGCAATATAGGTGTGTGTGTGTGTGTGTGTATACAGTATATCCCCAGAGAGCCCCCCCTTACATCAGGGTCCCTAGAGAGCCCCCCCTTACATCAGGGTCCCTAGAGAGCCCCCCTTGCATCAGGGTCCCTAGAGAGCCTTCCCCTTGCATCAGGGTCCCCAGAGAGCCCCCCACGCACATCAGGGTTCCCAAAGAGCCCCCCTTACATCAGGGTCCCTAGAGAAGCTCCCCCTTGCATCAGGGTCCCCAAAGAGGCCCAACTTACATCAGGTTTCCCAAAGAGCCCCCCTTACATTAGGGTCCCCAGAGAGCCTCCCCCTTAAATCAGGGTCCCCAGAGAGCCCCCTTAAAATCAGGGTCCCCAGAGAGCCTCCCCTTAAATCAGGGTCCCCAGAGAGCCCCCCTTAAAATCAGGGTCCCCAGAGAGCCTCCCCCTTAAATAAGGGTCCCCAGAGAGCCTCCCCCTTAAATAAGGGTCCCCAGAGAGCCCCCCCCCCTTAAATCAGGGTCCCCAGAGAGCCTCCCCCTTAAAATCAGGGTCCCCAGAGAGCCTCCCCCTTAAATCAGGGTCCCCAGAGAGCCTCCCCCTTAAAATCAGGGTCCCCAGAGAGCCTCCCCTTTGCATCAGGGTCCCTAGAGAGCCCCCCACTTAAATCAGGGTCCCCAGAGAGCCTCCCTTTGGGGACCCCTGCAGAGACTCAGGGCTATGGGCTCCAGATTCGGGGCTATAGCCCCAAAAGCCACCCCCTAGCGACGCCACTGGCTGCTTGTATGCTGATTATACACTGTTATGTTAAATATAAACAGCAAAAAAAAAAACCATATATCTTTATTAGTGAAAGGAACAAAAATGCGTGGGTGGGGGGTGTTATACTATCCTAATTCAGCCATAAAAACTGCTTCAAAAGTAAATGGAGTTATTGTACCTGTAGTAAGCAATCTAATGTTTGTTATATTTTCTAACTAGGAGAAATTAAATACAAGTGGAGAAGACTAGTATAAAAAATAAACCAGCATTTCATTGTATTGTGTTCTGTACTAATATATATATATATATATATATATATATATATATATATATATATATATAATATATATATATATATATATATATATATATATATATATAAAATATATATAAAACACAGAAACAAATAAATAGCAGTCTGTACTGCCCTCTAATGGGCTCTTTTTGAAATACATACAAGTGGTTGAAGTACCAGTAACATATTTTTGTATGAAGCAACATATTCAATCATATTTATTTTTTACAGGTATTTATATACAATCAACAACATACACAACACTAGATGATGTACATTCACCTCGGTCCTTACCCACAAGGAGTTTACAATCTAATGTCCCATCTCACGTAGACATATTAGGGCCAATTTAGACAGTAGGCACTGCCAGGTAACCTCCCAGCATGTCTTTGGAGTGCGGGAGGAAACCCACACAAGCACAGGGAGAAGACACCAAGGAGGACCCCAGTGCTGAGGACCCCAGTGCTGAGGACCCCAGTGCTGAGGACCCCAGTGCTGACAGGCAGAAGTGTTGCTAACAACAACTAAGCCATTGTACTGTTTTCAGACCAGATCAGGACACAGCCATGGGTGACAATGACACTGTATGGTAGGTGTTGTCATCCTAGGTAAGGAAATTAGGAAATGATAGAATCACCAGGTGAAAATAAAGACCAAAAATAATTTTTAGAAATTCTGAAAAAAGTTAATGTCACCACCTAATGGCTGGAAAGCTGCATTACATTACATTTTGTTCCTGGGTTTAGCTAAGCTTTAAACCTCAAATTGATGCTACTGCAGGGGTCAGGAGTAAGTAATTCAGTAGTGCAGGGGCCGAGGGTAAGTGACACAGAGTGTGGGGGTCAGTAGTATGGCAGAGGTGATGAGTAATACGGTGTGCAGAGATGATGAGTAATGCAGAGTGCAGAGATGAGTAATGCAGAGGTCAGGAGTAATGCAGAGTGCAGAGGTGAGGGGTTATACAGAGTGCAGAGGTGAGGAGTAATGCAGAGGTCAGGAGTATTGCAGAGTGCAGAGGTCAGGAATATTGCGGAATGCAGAGGTCAGGAATATTGCAGAGGTCAGGGGTAATTGCGGAGTGCAGAGGTCAGGGGTATTTCAGAGAGCAGGGGTCAGGAGCAGGGGCAGATTGACAACTCATGGGGCCCCCGGGCAATCAGAGATTATAGGGCCACACAGTATACACACACACACACAGTAAACAATCACACAGTATACACAGACATGTTTCTATTGGCTGAGAAGGTACTGGAGTGGTGGGGCAGCTATAATCTCTGGATTTTTATACCAAAAGGATGTCGGTAAGGGACATTTCAGAGACAGATGTAAAAAAAAAAAAGATTTTTACATACTGTCCCTGGTTACTGAGGCTGGTAACCCTGATGGGGCCCCCTAGTGGCCCGGGGCCCTCGGACAGTGCCCGAGTGGCCGAATGGTCAGTCCGCCCTTGGTCAGGGGCAATGCGGAGTGCAGAGGTCAGGGGTAATGCGGAGTGCAGAGGTCAGGGGTAATGTGGAGTGCAGAGGTCAGGGGTAATGCGGAGTGCAGAGGTCAGGGGTTATACAGAGTGCAGAGGTCAGGGGTAATGCGAAGTGCAGAGGTCAGGGGTAATGCGGAGTGCAGAGGTCAGGGGTTATACAGAGTGCAGAGGTCAGGAGTAATGCGGAGTGCAGAGGTCAGGAATAATGCGGAGTGCAGAGGTCAGGAGTAATGCGGAGTGCAGGGGTCAGGAGTAATGCGGAGTGCAGAGGTCAGGAGTAGTGCGGAGTGCAGGGGTCAGGAGTAATGCGGAGTGCAGGGGTCAGGAGTAATGCGGAGTGCAGAGGTCAGGAGTAATGCGGAGTGCAGAGGTCAGGAGTAATGCGGAGTGCAGAGGTCAGGAGTAATGCGGAGTGCAGGGGTCAGGAGTAATGCGGAGTGCAGGGGTCAGGAGTAATGCGGAGTGCAGGGGTCAGGAGTAATGCGGAGTGCAGAGGTCAGGAGTAATGCGGAGTGCAGGGGTCAGGAGTAATGCGGAGTGCAGAGGTCAGGAGTAATGCGGAGTGCAGAGGTCAGGAGTAATGCGGAGTGCAGAGGTCAGGAGTAATGCGGAGTGCAGAGGTCAGGGGTAATGCGGAGTGCAGAGGTCAGGGGTAATGCGGAGTGCAGAGGTCAGGAGTAATGCGGAGTGCAGGGGTCAGGAGTAATGCTGAGTGCAGAGGTCAGGAGTAGTGCGGAGTGCAGGGGTCAGGAGTAATGCGGAGTGCAGAGGTCAGGGGTAATGCGGAGTGCAGAGGTCAGGGGTAATGCGGAGTGCAGAGGTCAGGAGTAATGCGGAGTGCAGGGGTCAGGAGTAATGCGGAGTGCAGAGGTCAGGGGTAATGCGGAGTGCAGAGGTCAGGAGTAATGCGGAGTGCAGAGGTCAGGGGTAATGCAGAGTGCAGAGGTCAGGGGTAATGCGGAGTGCAGAGGTCAGGGGTAATGCGGAGTGCAGAGGTCAGGAGTAATGCGGAGTGCAGGGGTCAGGAGTAATGCAGAGTGCAGAGGTCAGGAGTAGTGCGGAGTGCAGGGGTCAGGAGTAATGCGGATTGGCCGATGGTGTGTGCTGTGACACATATCGTAGCACCGATCCCAGAATATCGCACTGTTTGCTTTGTTTTACACGCGGCTTTATTTGAAGGTCACTTGTGTCATTTCAGTACAATTCTATGCCCCATGGCGGTGTTACAATGCAGAGCTGTGTTTTGCACCCGGCTGCACTGAAAAATGTTCTCTCTCTTTAGCATGCACCACAGTAACACCTTGACTATGTGTTCAGGCTGCACTAGAAGGCTTTTCCAATGTATCTCTGGAGTGAATTCATTTTCTGATTGGACTTATCATTAGTGTCTGGATGTACTTCCTCAGTCCTCACACAGGAGGACAGAGCCTCCAGTCACACACATGACGTCAGAAATCAGAACACTTCATACACCGCGCGAGCGGATTTACGCAGGCGCACAGAATCAGCCCAGCATCGGGCGCATGCGCAATACGCTCCCGCTGGAAGTCTGCGGCGGTCCGACTCTTAGTTTGTTGGCCAGGGGACGTAGCGCGCATGTGCTGGCCGGTGTGAGGTGTGCGGGCGTTGCTTCAGGTGAGAGTAGCGGGCAAAGTGATTCCGGTCCCGTTTTCATGGAACGGATTCATGTTGGAGATTTTCCGTTGTCTGCCACTTCTATTTCTACACGCCAGGTGGCGCTGTGGTCAGTGTGTCTGTATACTGAGCTGTGATTGGAGGGATAATGACCCATAGTACATCCCCTGGCTTCCTTGTTCCAGGATTGCACTGCTGATTGAAGCTGACCTCCAGTTTTCTCTCTTGCACAGGTGTAGAAGTTCTTCTCCTGGACTGGAATGGCTTCCTCTGATGTCACTGCACACTGTGAGCTTCTCATAGTGTGCATTAGAAGCTGCACCAAGTCTCATAGCGCCCGCGTCATTAAATAGCCAGCAGACGTCCTGCGCCCCGGATGAGAAAAGCCTGCGGTGCTCTTCGTGCCCCTGGAGTGGCAGCCCGGGATGGCAGAAAAGTTCATGGTGGGGTCACTTATGGCACCTTGGCGCACTTTTTTTTTTTTTTTTGCACAGCACGGCGTGCTCTTTACTTCCAATTAGTAGGGTGTAGGTCCTCGGACTTCACCTGAAAGTCTTTGGGGGGGGGGGGGGGTCATGGTCAGGTTCTCCCCCCTCATGGGGGTCTCACTTTGGGAGAGCCCCACCAAGTACATGGGTGGACCTCACTTTGGCAGGTCCCTTGAAAAATTTGGGTTCTGCCTGGGTGGAGCCTGAGTGCCCCCGTCCCCATCAGGAGTCGTGCACCCCGAGGCGTGTTAGTTTCAGGTATGGGCACCGCAGAGCTTAAAGGGGTTGTAAAGGTAAAAGTTTTTTCACGTTAATGCATTCTATCATTCTATGCATTAAGGTGAAAAAACATCCGACAATACCGCCCCCCCAGACTCCCCGTTTTTACTTACCTGACCCCTCGAAAGTCCCGCGCTCGCCCCCGACATCCTCTTTGCCGCTCAGCCTGGCCGATGATTGGTTACAGTGGATGTATTGAAAGCAGCGCAGCCATTGGCTCGTGCTGCTGTCAATCACATCCAATGACGCGGCGCGCCGGGGGGCGGGGCCGAGTGATACAGTGAGCGGCTATGGCCGCCGTCTGTATCACGGGAGCGCGCCCGCAAGCACTCCACACCATGCGAGGGAGCTCACATGAAGGTGTTGAGTCCTTGTGGGGGGGGGGGGAGGGGCCGAGACAGCCGCTGAGGGACCCCAGAAGACCAGGTTCGGGGCCACTCTGTGCAAAACTAGCCGCACATTTTGGCGTTACTACATATTTGTAGCATATGGCAAAGCATACTGAAGAAGTGCGAGTAAAATAACTCGGAGCATTGGATGCAATAATATCCCCCATCATTGGTGTCAGTGAACTCCGAGAATAACCTCTATCAGGGCTCAAAATGTCAAGTCCTGAGCTACTAGCCAGGCCTTAAGGGTTACTTGCCACCAGTTGCCCCACCCACTCTCTACCCTGCCCCGCCCCCAAACACACCCTCATAAATGATCTCATGAAATTTCACTTAAGGCCTCTTTCACACTTGTGCGACTTCAAAGTCGCACGATTTTGCCGCGATTCGCGGCCGCGATTTCAAGTGGCATCAAAATCGGACCAAAGTAGTGCATAGACAACTTTGAAGTCGGAACGACTTGGAGTCGTAGTAATATGAATGGCTGTCATTGGAAATCATGGGGAACGACTTGTCATGCTACTTTGCAGTCCCAAATCGTGGGACAAGTCATATAAGTGTGAAAGGGGCCTATATGTTTTGTGCAGAATTAACTATTTCAGCCCCGGAAGAATTTACCCCCTTCCTGACCAGAGCACTTTTTACGATTCGGCACTGCGTCACTTTAACTGACAATTGCGCGGCCGTGTGACGTTGTACCCAAACAAAATTGATGTCCTTTTTTCCCCACAAATAGAGATTTCTTTTGGTGGCATTTGATCACCTCTGCGGTTTTTATTTTTTGCGCTATAAACAAAAAAAGAGCGACAATTTAAAAAAGAAAAAAGCAATATTTTTTTACATTTTGCCGTAATAAATATCCCCCAAAAAATATATAAAAAAAAACTAATTTTTTTCCTCAGTTTAGGCCGATACGTATTCTGTACATATTTTTGGCAAAAAGATCGCAATACGCGTATATTTATTGGTTTGCGCAAAAGTTATAATGTCTACAAAATAGGGGATAGATTTATAGCATTTTTATTATACATTTTTTTTATTAGTAATCACTATTTTTGGACCAGTGACATTTATACAGCGATCTTTGCTATAAAAATGCACTGATTACTGTGTAAATGTCACGGGCAGGGAAGGGGTTAACACTAGGGGGCGATCAAGGGGTTAACTATGTCCTAACTGTATGGGGGATGGGCTCATTAGAACATGACGGAGATCACTGGGAGCAGTAGATCTCTGTCATGTTGCTAGGCAGAACAGGAAATGCCTTGTTTACATAGGCATCTCCCCATTCTGCCTCTCCGTGTCACGATTGCGGGCCACTGGCAGACATCAAGTCCGCGGGGCACGCTCAAGTGGCGGGCACCCACTAGCCTGCGATTTAAAGGGGGCATACAGGTACGCTCATTTCTGCCGACGTACATCATCGTACGTTGGTCAGCAAGTGGTTAAGTTACAAAAATAAATATTAACAACAACTTTATCAGTGCCCATCATTGCAGCCTCACCTGTGCCCATCATTGCAGCATGACCAGTGCCCATCAATGCAGCCTCAACTGTGCCCCTCCAATGCAGCCTCACCAGAAAATAAATACCCAACATGTCACGCTTCAAAATTGCACACGCTCATGGAATGGCGCCAAACTTCAGTGCTTAAAAATCCCCATAGGCGATGCTTTATATTTTTTTTACTGGTTACATGTTTTGAGTTACAGAGGTCTAGGGCTCGAATTATTTCTCTCGCTCTAACGTTCGCGGCGACACCTCACATGTGTGGTTTGAACACCGTTTTCATATGTGGGCGGGGCTTACTTATGCGTTCGCTTCTGCGTGCGAGCTCACAGGAACAGGGGCGCTTTGACAATAACTTTTTACAGTAAGATATGGGGTCAATAAGACCCAACATCTCACCTCTAGGCTGGGATGCCTGAAATAAAAAAAAATAAAAACATTCACGGTTTCTCAGCTGAGGCGGCGCCGTTTGTTGAAAATGCAGAGGCCGGGTGTGACGTCATAACATCGCGCCGGCCTCCGAACAATCATAAAGACTCCGGGGACCATCTGGTCCGCCGGAAATCTCTATGATCGCCATACGGGGCCTGCGGATCCGCTCTCCGGCTCACCGATAGAAGTGGTGAGTCGGTAGAAGCACCGGAGGGCGGCGGGAGGGGGGACATCCCCTCCCGCCACCCATAAGAACGATCAAGTGATTTGATCATTCTTATGGTGTAGGAAATCGCCGTCTGAAAAAGCCGATATCTGAATAATGTCTGTAGCTGCACCCATCATTCAGATATACTCCCGCTAAGTCAAGGACGTCCCTGGACGTACCTTGGATGGGAAGTGGTTAAAAAAAATGCACCTCCCTGTTTAAATGCTTTGAAAATGCAACAAGAACGCATCAATTATGCACCCATGTTAAGTTTTTGAGTCACATGACGTGTGAAAAACACATCATAAGCACAGTAAAATCGTGGTAAAATCACGGAAAAATCGCGTGCTTCTTTAGCGCCGTTATTGGCCCTGTTTTTGGCTGATATGTTTTGGCCGCCAAAATGTCAGTGCATCTCTATAATGCAGTCATCACATATAAGAATTGGTAAGCTGCAATATAATAAATGTTTGATTTTGAGTGGGTGGGAGCAGCTTGCTCAGGCTCTCAGCAGTGTGCTGAGACACTTAGGCAGCTGCTGATCAGGCATCCAGGTGGATACTGACAATACGGTCGGGATCCTTCTAGTCTAGAGCCTTGAGCAGCTTTGTGACGCCTTGTGACAGCTTTGTGAAGCCTACTGTTGGCTGATTCTGGGTCACAGGAGTGAAAAAGTAATGCCGCGTACACACGATCGGAATTCCGGCCAGAAAAAGACCGATGAGAGCTTTCCATCGGAAAATGCGACCGTGTGTATGCTCCATCGGAATTTTGATGGCCGAATTTCCGACAGCAAAAAATTGAGAGCATGTTCTCAATTTTTCAGACGGAAAAGGTTTCTATCGGAAATAAGGTAAGGGTACATCCATTACTATATTCCACGGAAGATCAGGAACCACCTGCAGCTACTGGTCACAATAACCACCAGCACCGATACCATTATACCCCACCAGGATTTGTCACCAGCGCCATAGCAAACCTCACTTTGCCCACACTAGGAAAGGGCTCACCCCCACGGACTGTTCTTGCACTTTTGCATTACTTATTTATTGATTGTATTCAATTTTCTCCAGTCGCCTTTCAGGACAACCCTGGAGAGAGCGCAGCTCCACCCACTTTGAGGAAACACTTGCAAATTTTTCTTTAAAACTCCTCCTCTTCCACCATGGCCTCAGTTATTGTGTTTCCTCCGCCATGGATGGAAGCACTTGTGGGAACCAGAGCTGCGTTCCCTCCAGGGGAGGGGAGGTAGCCTACCTTGAGCTGTTTTTTGCAGCAGACCATCCCAGCCCCCCCCTAGTACGAGCGGGGGGGGTTCCGGAGTCCCCGACCTTCTCCAGCTCACGGGAGCGGTGGCCGGCAGGAAGTCGAGGCGTCTGTACCCCTGGGGCCGTTCGAATCTCGCGCGCTGCGCGGTACGGCTTGCGGATTGGGTCTCCTGGCGGGCGGATGACGCGGCGGCCAGTGACGCGGCTTCCTGTGCGGGCGGGACGACTGTGGTTCCGGTCGTCTGGAACGCAAGGGTCAGGGGGCGGGTCTACAGACTGGTGCTTCCGCTTCCGGCGTGCGTAGTGACGCTGAGCCCGGGAAACTTAAAAAGCGGCTGTTTAATTCATTCGCCCCGCTGCGCTCTCTGCAACAAGATGGATGAGAGATCTGCAGCAACGGTGGAGACAGGCACCCCAAGCACCGGTCAGGCCCAGGTAAGAGGGGCACAATGGTGCTTTCGATTCTTCTCCTTATGGGCTGTTTTTCTCCTGTTTGGTTGTTTTCATTCCTCCCCAAGGGGGGTCCTGTCACTACAGGGTCTGAGGTCACCTCTTTCAGTCCTGTAGTTAGGTGGTTGCTGCACACAGGTGGTTACTTTTTCTGTCTGGTGGTGGTTTATCATAGCACTAGGATTAGCAGTAAACAAGCTTTTATTTCTGTCCCTAGGAAACGGTTTCAGGGAAAGCAAAGAGAGCAAACCCTCCAGGAAAGAGATGCCCTGTGTGCAAGAACCCTTTGCGTGAATCTTGGCAGAAGGCTTTATGTAGGTCTTGTATCAAGGAGATAGTGGAGGAGGAGTCCTCTCAGCAATACGGCGAGCTATTTTCTTCAGTGCAAGAGATAGCGAGCTCGTTAAGCTCTGTCAAGACACTTTTGGTCCACAGTCCAGCAGGTCAGGGCGGTAGCCAGCAACCACCAGCAAGTCCTAGAGCATCCACCTCCAGGCAGAGGGAGGTAGCGGACTCAGAGGATGAAGGGGCAAGTACTCTCCCTTCCCTCAGAGATTCAGAGGAGGAGGTTGAAGAGGAGGATGACAGCCGTGGTTCCAGGTACAAGCTGTCTTTAGAGGAGGTAGATGACCTCCTGAGGGCTATCTATACGACCCTGGACATCCAGGAGGAAAAAGTCCAGTTGTCTGTACACGATAGAATGTATCAGGGGCTGGATGAGGTTAAATCCAGGGTTTTTCCTGTTCATAAGGTGTTGACAGACACGGTTAAAAAAGAATGGAAGGACCCAGAGAGGGGTCCTTTCCTTTCTAAAAGCCAGAAAAGACGCTTTCCCTTTGACGAAAAAGAGTCAGAGGTGTGGAACAAAAAACCACGTGTGGACGCAGCCTTTTCACAGGTATCGCGTAGGACAGACTTGGCCTTTGAGGACATGGGGGTACTCAAAGATGCCATGGATAAAAGAGCAGATACTCTTTTAAAGAGGGCATGGGATTCAGCATCTGCCAGCCTCAAACCAGCTATGGCATCCACGGTAGTGGCTAGGAACTTAGAGTGTTGGATAGATAAGTTGCAGAGCCACGTGGAAGCAGGCACACCACGTAAGGACTTGATGGAATCCTTTCCACTAATCCTTAGGGCGGTGAAATACATGGCTGATGCCTCTGCGGAGTCCATCAAAATGGCAGCCAGATCTGCGGCCCTGGTGAATTCCGCCAGGAGAGCTGTCTGGCTTAAAACGTGGTCAGGTGACACAGCCTCCAAGGTTAGGTTGTGTGGTCTGCCCTTTTCAGGGGATCTGCTGTTTGGGCCAGAGCTGGAAACAGTGCTGGACAGAACGGCAGACAAAAAGAAGGCCTTTCCTGCAAAGAAAAAACAGGCAGGAAAAAGGAATTTTCGTCCTGTTCAACAGTCCCGTAAGGGTGGGGAAGACAGCAAAAGTCGCTGGAACCCCCAGAAGGGTAGAGGTAAAGGAGGAATTTTGTTCAAAACTCCCTCCAGTCAACCCCCTAAGGATAAGTGACTGCTCTGCTCCAGTGGGAGGAAGGTTGTCCGCCTTCCTTCCGCAATGGAGCCAGTGTTCCTCAAGTCAATTCGTAAGGAACATTGTGGCACAGGGATACAGCCTGGAATTTTCCAACATTCCCCCAAACAGATTTTATGTCACAACCCTTCCGAGGGATCAGGACAAAGCCTCTGCCATGAGGAGCCTTTTGGAGGATCTGATTCAACAGGAGGTGATCATTCAGGTTCCAAAGGAACAGGAAGGCCATGGGTTTTATTCTCACATCTTCCTAGTGAGAAAACCTTCGGGCAAATATCGATTGATACTGAATCTAAAAATTCTGAATCAATCGATACGATACAAGCACTTCCGTATGGATACAATCCATACAATAACAAGGTTGTTATCCAAAAATTGCTTCATGGCCTCCCTGGATCTGAGGGACGCCTATCTACATGTCCCGATCGCCCAATCCTCCCAGAAGTTCCTCAGGTTGGCAGTGAATCTAGGGTCGTCAGTCTGGCACCTACAATTCAGGGCCTTGCCGTTCGGGCTGTCGTCCTCCCCCAGGATCTTCACCAAGGTCATGGCGGAAGCCCTGGAACCACTGAGGTTGAGGGGAATCTCAGTGGTCCCATATCTGGACGATCTCCTGTTTTTTGCGGACTCCAGGGAACAGGTGCTGTCGAATCTTCAGATAGCACAGGCTCACCTGGGGGACTTAGGGTGGCTTCTCAATCTGGAGAAGTCAAACCTGGTTCCAAGCCAGGAAGTAGTTTTTTTCTAGGGTACACCATCAATTCTACCCTGCAAAAAGTTTTTCTTCCGCAAGAAAAGGTGGAAAAGATCCTGACGGCAGTAAAACAAATTCAGACGAACCAGGTGGTTTCAGTCCGATCAGCCATGAGGGTGTTAGGTCTCCTTACAGCCTCTATCCCAGCTGTCCAGTGGGCCCGGTTCCATTCCAGACCTCTTCAGGCAGAAATCCTGCAGGTCTGGTCTCACCGGGTTCCACTAGAAAAGAAGTTCAGCCTCACCTCAAAAGTAAAACGGGCTCTGTGGTGGTGGCGAGACACAGCCAATCTCACAAAGGGCCTTCCCTGGTTCTGGCCGCTAGACAAGCGCCTGACGACGGACGCGAGTGCCTGGGGTTGGGGAGCCCACCTAGACGGGCTGACGGTCCAAGGGACTTGGTCCAAGGCAGAGTCTCGGAGATCCTCGAATTGGAGAGAACTCAAGGCTGTGTCGCTGGCCCTTCGGGCTTTTCAGCACGTAGTAGAGGGACAGCATGTACAGATCTTGTCGGACAATATGACAACGGTAGCATATGTCCTAAAACAAGGGGGGACCAGGAGCAGGGGTCTCATGGAATTAGCCAGGCATCTATTCGCATGGGCAGAAAAAAGCGTGGCCTCCCTCTCAGCAGTCCATCTAAAGGGCTCTCTGAATCTCTGGGCAGATCTTCTCAGCAGGAAGAGACTGGTGGAAGCAGAATGGAGCCTAAATCAGGAAGTCTTCTTGATGATCGCCAGTACTTGGGGCTTCCCCCAGGTGGACCTGTTTGCAAATCAGCAAAACCACAAGGTCCAAAAATACTTTTCTCTTCACCGAGAAGATCAGGCCATAGGTCTAGATGCATTAGCCCATCCTTGGCATTACCGTCTGTGCTATGCCTTTCCCCCCTTTCCTCTGATACCGGTGGTCCTGAGGAAGTTCAGGGAAGAGAGGACCAGCATGATTCTCATCACGCCCTTCTGGCCAAAAAGACCCTGGTTCTCGGCTCTTCTAAATCTAGCCACAGAACCCCCGTGGAGGCTACCAGTCAGGCAGGACCTTCTGACACAAGGGTCAGTGATCCATCCAGAGGCAGGCAGGCTGCAGTTAACCGCCTGGTTTCTGAAGAAGATCTCTTAAGAGCTAAGGGTTTGTCTGAGGGACTAGTAAGGACTTTACTCTCAAGCAGGAAAGAAGTGACTAGGGCCATCTACCTGAAAGTCTGGAAGAAGTACAACTCGTATTGTACTCTTAGAGGGTTCCAGGTGAAAAATACCAGTTCAATACTGGAATTTCTCCATGAAGGAATGGAGAAAGGTTTGGCAGCCAGCACCCTGAAAACTCAGGTGGCGGCCCTTTCTGTTTATTTAGAAAAAACCCTTTCCAGGGAAGCTTTAATTTCCAGGTTTTTCAGGGCAATGGCACGGAATAGGCCAGTTCCCCTCAGGAATTTTCCCAGTTGGGATTTATCCATAGTCCTTCAGGGTTTAACGGGAGCTCCGTTTGAACCTCTTAAGGACTCTTGTTTAAAAAAATTAGTTTTAAAAACAATTTTCTTAGTAGCCATTACGTCGGCTAGACGAGTGAGCGAATTACAGGCTCTGGCAGTTACAGAGCCTTTCCTAAGGATTTTTCCCGATAGGATAGTGCTGCAGATAGACCCAGCTTTTCTTCCCAAGGTATCTTCAGAGTTCCATCGTACCCAACAAATAGTGTTGCCTACCTTTTCCTCCAACCCTACCAACACAGGGGAGGAGGCCTTTCATACCTTAGATGTAAGGAGGTGTCTTCTCCATTTCCTAGCAGTTACTAGGGAATTCGGGAAGACGAATGCTCTGTTTGTAATCTTTTCAGGTACTAGAAAAGGGGAAAAAGCCTCCAAGAGTACTCTAGGTAGGTGGCTTAGAGAGGCAATTTCGGAGGCATACAAAGCTAGAGGAGAATCCCCTCCCTCCGGAATTGCTGCCCATTCCACTAGGGCAACAGCAGTGTCTTGGGCCGAGAGGGCCGGTGCTACGCCTGATCAAATCTGCAAGGCGGCCACGTGGTCAAGTTACTCAACTTTCCTTCGGCACTACAGACTGGACTTGCTGTCAGCTGCGGATCAAGCCTTCGGCAGGAAGGTACTGCAGGCAGTGGTCCCACCCTAGGGTAAGCTTCTCGGTTATCCTCTCCAGGGTTGTCCTGAAAGGCGACTGGAGAAAATACCTAGTTAGACTTACCGGTGACGGTATTTCTAAGAGCCTTTCAGGACAACGCCTAGTTCCCTCCCTTGTGTTTCTATGTTTAAAGATGATACAAGTATCTGTCATGGTTTGTTTGTGTTCTCTGTGCTTTATCTTCCAGTATGCCGGAGGTAACAATAACTGAGGCCATGGTGGAAGAGGAGGAGTTTTAAAGAAAAATTTGCAAGTGTTTCCTCAAAGTGGGTGGAGCTGCGCTCTCTCCAGGGTTGTCCTGAAAGGCTCTTAGAAATACCGTCACCGGTAAGTCTAACTAGGTATTTTTTTTGGCTATGCTTACCTTTTACACATCCTTATCCACCTAGTTGGTTTTATGCACCGATGCAATTTTTATTGCGACTATTTTATGTGTCATATTTTTTAACCACTTGTACTTGACCGCAGCACTTCATGCACGCCCATCACAGATTCACCTTATTTTAATGTGACGCTTGATGCAACCTTATGCGATTTTTATGCGTTTCTATGCAATTTTAAGAGATGTCATTTTTATATGATTTTATGTGATTTACCCACATCATTCTCACTTGATACACCTCTGCACACCTCTCACGGATTTATTCTTTGAATATGATGTTTTATGCGATTTCATGCGATTTTATGCAATTTTAAGCTATGTCACGTCTATGCGATTTTATGTGATTTATGCACAAAAATTCACACCTTTCACGGATTTATCCTTTGAATATGATGTTTTATGCGATTTCATGCGATTTTATGCAATTTTAAGCTATGTCACGTCTATGCGATTTTATGTGATTTATGCACAAAAATTCACACCTTTCACGGATTTATCCTTTGAATATGATGTTTTATGCGATTTCATGCAATTTTATGCAATTTTAAGCTATGTCACGTTTATGCGATTTTATGTGATTTATGCACAAAAATTCACACCATCCTCTATCTTCTGCATAATCGGCACTTACTTGTGTGCATACCTATTTAATATACCTTAGTTTCTACAGCTTTATTATACAGCGCAGCACCACCTCTTTACCTTACCTATCGGAAATTCCGATCGTCTGTAGCAATTCTGACGCGCAAAATTCCTACGCATGCTCGGAAACAATTCGACACATGCTCGGAAACAATTCGACACATGCTCGGAAACAATTCGACGCATTGCTCGTAAGCATTGAACTCGGCTCATTGTAGTGTTGTACGTCACCGCGTTCTTGACAGTCGGAATTTGGTGTGACCGTGTGTAGGCAAGACAGTTTGAGCGGAATTCCGTCGGGAAAACCATCAGAGCTTTTTCTGACGAGAATTCCGATCGTGTGTACGCGGCATAAGTGTGCTTCTGTCACAAAAGAAGCAAAAACGTTTTAGCCATCCTTCTCTTTTAGGCCCCTTTCACACGGGATTTCTGATCAGGTCCTCCTGTCAGTTTTCCTGGTGGACCTGATCGGACACTCCATTCACCTCTATGGAGCGGCGGATGTCAGTGATGACATGTCTGATGACACCCGCTGCTGTTCAATCCGATCCTGTCTGTGAAATCCAGACGGATGGTGACCCTATTTTCCATCTATCTGGAGGATGGTATCAGAATGAAAACGGACAAGGCGGTCCATTTTCATCCGATCGCCCCATAGAGGACTCTGACGAGTCCGTCATCACAGCGAGCTGTGTCATCCGCCTGCTCAGCGCGGGGATCAGCAGATCGATCCCCCGCTGAGCAAAGTGGAGTCCGCCGGGCAGACCGCCCACGTGAAAGTGTGAAAAATGCACATTTTAATGTGTGTGCGAAAAATGATAAAAGCTCCAGTAGTAAAAGGATTTAAACCCTGAATAATAAAACAAACACTAGAGGGCAACAAATGTATACAAGTAAATTGTTTTCTAAAATTCTCCAGCAAGCCGATTGTTGCTACCTTGTGTTGCTCAGCTAGGTACAGATCAGCCCGATATCTTTTACTGTAATTCAGATTGATTAAAGCGGTTGTATAGTGTTTTTTATATATTTTTTATTTTACCTACAGGTAAGCCTATAATAAGGCTTACCTGTAGGTAAAAAAAATATCTCCTAAACCTGTACGGTTTAGAAGATATTCCCCTCGCAATGAGCCACTGACTGCAGCAGTGCATTCGCACAGGGGAGTGACGATATCGCGGCTCCGGCCACTCACAGCGCCGGAGCCGCGATACCCAGAAGACGCGCCGAGGGAACATGTCAGCTCCCTCGGCGTGGATCGGGTGAGATGTCGGGGCCTCGTTCTAAGGTAAGTATTTCATAATGAGCTAGTATGCGGTGCATACTAGCTCATTATGCCTTTTCCCTTGCAGGTCTGAAAAAAAAAACTTCAGCGGGTATACAACTGCTTTAAAAGAGGTTCAGGTTTGTTTGTCCTCTCTATGACGGATCTCCTTGTAATTTTTAGCATCTCCCTTCCACTGTAATGTTTCCTCATGAGTTGTGTGTTATTTTTATTTTTTAATGTTGGAGCACAAACAGCAGCAAAGTATTTTCCCTTTGTTTAGCAAAAGAGAAAACAGTTCTTGCTGAGATTTGTACCGAAATGCTTGTTAAATCTGAATTCCAGGAATTTAGCTCCTTTGTAAAAAAAAATTAAGGCACACTATGAGTTAAGTCCAAGGAGGAGCATGGCATCTCCTGGGCTTAGCTCTATTATTTGCATCTGACAGACTTTTGCTATTAGAGTATATCTGGGGGTCCAACGCTGAAGCTTCATGCCTAAGCATGTTCAACATTAGAGTTGGTGCAGCTGCTATGCCCACCTCTCCCCTTTTCCTGCCCAATCACAGGAGTCTTTGGATTATGTGAACTCATTTACAAAATACAACGTCGTCTCTGAATGGGTAAGGGAAGGGCATATCTGTCCCTTGTGCCTCTCTCACAGCCCTTGGTGTTAGTGTATGTTCCGGCAGAGCTATAAACCCATCAGATATAAATAATAGAGATACGTTCAGGAGATGTCATGCACCTCCTTGGACTTAAAGCGGAATTCCACCCAAAAAATGGAACTTCTGCAGATTTGATTCTCCCCCCCTGCGGTGTCATATTTGGCACCTTTCGGGGGTAGTGGATACCTGTAAAAACCTTTATGGACCTTGTTTTGTGCACTGGTGCGCAGTCATGTTGGAACAGGAAGGGGCCATCCCCAAACTGTTCCAAAAAAGTTGGAAGCATGAAATTGTCCAAAATGTCTTGGTATGCTGATGCCTTTAAGGCCCCTTTCACAAGGGACAGATCCGTATTGATCCGCCCCGTGAAGATCCGCTGCTCAGCGGGGATCGCACAGCTGATCCCCGCTAAGCCGGCTGATGACAGGTCCGTCTCTGCACACTGTGCAGGGACCGTCCTGTCAGATCTCCGCTCTCCTCTATGGGGGATCGGATGAACACGGACCGTCTGTCCGTATTCATCTGATCCGCTCTGCAGACGGATGGAAAAATAGGGTTTTCCTCCGTCTGCAGAATCGGACAATAGCGGAGGCGGACGATAGCGGGTGTCAGCGGATGCTCATCCGCTGACACCCACTATCCCATAGGGGTGCATGTATGTCCGTTTTTCATCCAAAAACGGATGGATGAAAAACGGACATACGGACCGCATGTGTGAAAGGGGCCTAAGAGTTCCCTTCACTGGAACTAAGGGGCCAAGTCCAATTAAAGTTCATGTGTGTGTGTGTGTATAAAGGCAGGCATCACAATACTTTTGACAATATAGTGTACATAAGAACACATTTGTAGAATCGGTGGAGAAATTTTATGATCTTGATGTAAGCACAATTTAAACACATTATTTTTCACATTAATTGGATTAGACATATTACACAGCATGGTATTTTTTTCTCTATAAATCATTTCACCGTTGTGAGGAAAACACTACAAGGAAGTTACAACCACAAAGCACATTATTGGAGCTCCTTGGTCTACATTGGACTTGGAAAAGTTTGTGATAAAGATTCTTCGGAAGGACACACTTTTTTTTTTTTTTTGGGTTGAGACTTCGGCCTCTTTCACACAGACGGACCGTTCAGTTTTTTAGGCGGACCTGACCGGACGCTCCATGCAGGTCTATGGAGCAACGGATGTCAGCGGTGACCATGTCCGCTGACATCCGATCTGCTCCGATCCGCTGAAATCAGACGTATGGCGATACGTTCGCATCCGTCCTGGCGGATTGGATCGGATGAGATCTGGTGAAAACGGACATGCTGGCCGTTTTCGTCCGATCCCTCCATAGAATCAACGGAGAGATCTCCCACTGAGCTGGCGAACTCTGCTCCTCGTGTGGAAAGGGCCTTAGATCAATTTTAAGTGCTGATTTATATATATATATATATTCAAATATATATCTGTATTACAATTTAAAACCGTTTATTGATATTATTTATTTTTACTCCGTATTCCAAAGGCTGTTTTTTTTATGTTGAACATGTGACCAGCAGCAGAGGACTAGAAGCTCCTCCTGCTTATGTTTCCTGCAGACAGGCTGGGAAAGATCTGGGTCATGTGACCGCTGTATATTGGTTAGGAAAAATGAATACTAGGCACTAAGATGTTTTTTCATTCAAATAATTACAGTGCCATCATCCATATACAAAAAGAGAAGGGACAATGTAAATTAAACAATGTGTGTTTAGTATCCCTATAACCGCTTCCCGACCGGCGCACCCAGATGTAAGTCAGCAGAATGGCACGGACAGGCAAAAGGTCGTACAGGTACGTCCCTTTGAAAATGCCGCCGTGCCATTGTGTGCGCGCCGCCGGTCTGGACCCCCGTGAGTCCGGTCGCCGCGGGGATACCTCGGTCCCTTCGGGTAAATAAGTCCCTTCCTGCCCAGACCAATTTTCAGCTTTCGGTGCTCTCACACTTTAAATGGCAATTACTCAGTCATGCAACTGTCAGGGCTCCAGCGTCGGATGGACAGCCCACTCTCCAGTGCGCATGCGCGGGGGCCCGGCGCTCCGGCGCATGCGCACTCGCGGCTCCGCGGTCCGGCGCTCGCGCATGCGCACTGGCACACGCTTGTGCGCTATGGCGCACAATTAGCGTCCTCCTGGGCGCCTATAAAAGCTGCCTGACGCACAGGCACTTTGCTGGTCTGTCTTTCAAGCTTAGTGCCTGTGCGTCCCTGTGTAAAACCAGATCTGATCCTGTGTCTTTGACCCCCTGTCTTGTTAAACGGACTGCTGCTTCCTCCTGTGTTTGACCCCCTGGCTTGTTAACGGACTCCGCTGCTTTCTCCTGTGTTTGACCCCTGCCTGCTCAAAGGACTTGCTGCTTGATCCTGTGTTTGACCCTCGGCTTGCCTCCACGGACTTTGCTGCTTGATCCTGTGTTTGACCCTCGGCTTGCCTCCACGGACTTTGCTGCTTGATCCTGTGTCTGACCCCGGGCTTGCTTCCACGGACTCTGCCATTGATCCTGTGTTTGACCCTCGGCCTGCATTCGGGACTTACATAGCAGCCGACTGCTCAGTGACCGGTGTTAGTCCCTCAGCCGGGTGTTTGGGCTCCTGCCTCTCCTTCCTGCCATCTGCCGGTCTTCCCGGGCCAGGTCCACATCTCCTCTAGACGTCTCACCAGTCCCGTCCACCTGTCGGAGGTGACCTGTGCCTCCTGGTGCCGTTTGTTCCCTGTCTCACCACCAGGGGGCAGATTGCGCCGGGTCGCAAGGGTGAACCGCTCTCAGCATCTCGGTCTCGGTAAGTACGTCTTTGATAGCAACACTGTACCCAAATGAATTTTTGTCCTTTTTTTCAAACAAATAGAGCTTTCTTTTGGTGGTATTTAATCACCACTGTTTTTTTTTTTGCGCTATAAATCAAAAAAGACTGAAAATTCGGTAAAAAAAAATCTTTGTTTCTATTCAAATTTATTGGCAGAGTATTGGCAGAGTATTGCACAGTATTGCAGTGTTGGCAGAGTATTGCACAGTCATTGAGCAGAGCTGTGGGCACTACAGATCCAGCCCACAGCGCTGCTGACATCTCTCCCCCTCTCCGCTTCTCCCCTCTCACTGTACCGATTTGGTACAGAGAGGGGAGGGAGGAACCGGCTTCATGACGTGACGCCGGTTTGTTTACATGTGATCGCTCCGTCATTTGACGGAGCAAGCACGTGGTAAATGGCCGCTATCAGCGGCCGTTTACCGTGATCCGTGATGCGCCGGGTCCGGAGGTTCCCGAGTGCGCGCCCCAGGGGGCGTGCAGGAGTAAGATTCCGGGAGGACGTCCTACGTTTTTAGGCAGTTGAGTTTAGAGGCCTTTTTTGGAAATCAAAAAAATTAGTTCAGACGTTGAGTTTAGGGCATTTCAAGCACAAAATGCTTCTAAACGTGGATAAATCCGCTTTTCGTTTACAGGCGTTATTTTTTTTTTTTCAAGAGCTTCTAAACGCGGCAAAATGGATGTTTTAAACACTTCCCACCCGGCCAATGTACAAAAACGGCCGGGTGGGCACCCTCTCCTTCTGAGTGGACGTTCAGGAATGTCCCTCCGAAGGAGGGGGGATCGCGCGTGCCCACGCAGCGGCGCGATCCCGATGCGCTCGTGTCACCTGGACACGGGCATCTCCGATTGGCAGGAGGGCTCTGTGATTGGCCCTACTGATCACATGATGGCCGTGTCCAATCACAGCCGTCATGTGATGTAAACACAGAGCCGGTTGCTAGGCAATCGGCTCTCCTCTCCTCTCCTCACACAGAAGTTATCGGTGAGGAGAGGAGAGCAGATCGCTGCAGCCGGCTGGTGATCAGTGAGTATTAGCTGTTTTTTACAGCTTTTTACTCACTGATTACCAGTCTATTGTCACCACACAATGTAAAAAACACATATCCCCACACAATGTCCCTAAAACACGTCCCCCACATATGTCCCACTAAAATCACATGTCCCAATGATTATCTGCACACATATGTCCGTGATCACCTGCACACATCTGTACATGATCATTTGTGTACATCTGTCTGTGATCACACAAACCAATTATTATACACTTAACGGAATTTTTTTTTACCAAAAACATGTAGCAGAATACATTTTGGCTTAAATTTATGACCAATTTTGATTTTATTGGATTTCTTTTAAAATGGAAAGAAGAAAATATAGTTTTTTTTTCCAAATTTTTTTTCCGCTTTATATCACAAAAAAAAAAAACGGAGTCGTGAATAAATACCACCAAAAGAAAGCTCTATTTGTGCGAACAAATAGATAAAAATGTAATCTGGGTACAGCGTAGCATGTCCGCAATTGTCATTGAAAGTGCGAGAGCGCTGAAAGTTGGTCCTGGAAGGAAGGGGGCGAAAGTGTCCAGTATTGTAGTGGTTAAACTTGGGTTACTATCTATCAAACTAAATCATTCAGGAGAGGTTGTAAAAACGTCCCGTGTACATTAAGCCTTAGAAACGTCACGATCGAGCCGTTTCTTCGGTGTGCATGCGCCGATGACGTTGACGCAAGCGTATATGGTAAATATCTCCTAAACCGTGCAAGTTTTGGAGTTATTCACAGTACAGTAGCTACCGTATTTATCGGCGTATAACACGCACCCCCAAGTTTAGGAGGGAATTTTAAGGAAAAAAGTTTTAGGAGAGAAGTTTAGGGGAAAAAAAAAAAACTTACATTTAAGTGTCATTTGCAGCCTGCCCAGCGTCATTTGCAGCTTGCCCAGCGTCTTTTGCGGCCTTGCCCAGCGTCTTTTGCAGCCTTGCCCAGCGTCATTTGCAGCCTTGCCCAGCGTCATTTGTAGCTTGCCCAGCATCATTTGTAGCTTGCCCAGTGTGATTTGCAGCATTGCCAGCATCATTTGCCTTGCCCACGTTTAAATTTCCTGCCGCGAGACAAACCGCGCATGCGCCGCCGAAAAAGACCGAACCGTGGCCGAAAAAGACCGAGCCAGCTGTTTGGCTCCGCCCAAAGTCCTGCCTCCCTGCTGTTTCGGGAGCGAGCGCAGGGAGGCGGGACTACGAGCGGAGCTGAACAGTCGGCTTCGGCCTTTTTCGGCCGCGGTTCGGTCTTTTTCGGTGGCGGTCGCCATTTTCCGCGCCGCTCGCTTTTTTTGTCATTTTTTTGGGGGGTATCGGCGTTTAACACGCACCCACGACTTTCCCCCGATTTTAAGGGGGAAAAAGTGCGTGTTATACGCCGATAAATACGGTACTTATTATAGGCTTACCTGTAGGTACAAGTGGTGCAACAGGGTTTACAACCACTTTAATGATTACAGAGCATCAAAACTTTGTGACTTGATTTTTATATCTAGAGTTCACTTTAATAAGCTGCCTGCTGCAGATCATGTACTCCATGATAGGAATTGGAGGCACTTTGTGGGGTGGTTGTGTTGTCGGTGAGGACTCGGTGCTCTGACATTACACCCTTCCCTGTAGAAGTCGCTGTGTAATGCACTCACTATCCACATTCGCAGTCTCCCATTATCTGTCTTTCTGTGACTCTTTCCTCCCAGAATGACACAGTAGGAGCTTCAGGAGAGATTATGTGGCTTAGCGGTCCTGGATGACATCCCTGGCCGGTTTATTCTGTAGTCAATAGTGCTGTTTATTTCCAGTATCACCTGCTGCATTGTGTTACCTACCCATCATCCTTCCCGCTGCTTCGTCCCACTCACGTCCCCCCACTGTTCCATTCTCTCCCACTCCTACACACTGCATACTGGCATTGTAGAGAGCTTTACGTCTGCTCCTTATTCCAGCCTCTTAACTTTCCCTTCTTTCAGCCCAGATTTAATATTATTCAGTTGCTGTTGCATCTCATGATGTGCTTGTACTGCTATATACAGTGTCTTGAAAAAGTATTCATACCCCTTGAAATTTTACAAATTTTGTCTTGTTATAACCCAAAAACATAAATGTATTTGTGTTGGTCTATCAATTAGAATCCCAATAAAAGTGGCACATAATTGTGAAGTGGAAGGAAAATGATAAATGGTTCTCAATTTTTTTTACAAATAAATATGTGAAAAGTGTGGGGTACATTTGTATAGCGCCCCCCTGAGTCAATACTTTGTAGAACCACCTTTCACTGCAATTACAGCTGCAAGTCTTTTTGGGGATGTCTCTACCAGCTTTGCACATCTAGAGAGTGACATTTTTGCCCATTCTTCTATGCAAAATAGCTCAAGCTCTGTCAGATTGGATGGAGAGCGTCTGTGAACAGCAATTTTCAAGTCTTGCCACAGATTCTCAATTGGATTTAGGTCTGGACTTTGACTGGGCCATTCTAACACATGAATATGCTTTGATCTAAACCAGGGGTGCCCAACCAGTGGCCCGGGTTGTGGCCTGCGACCTTCTGCTCTGGGATAGAATAGAAAGAATACTAAAGAATACTGTTATTAAATTATCAGTTTATTACTAAAATCAGTGTATATATGGGCATATCTTTTCTGCAGTGGTTACTGGGCTGCTTTCAAACTGATCCGCAGGTGCAGAGCAATTTACCTGCACTGAGCCATAGACTTCTATTATTACCTGGTGAGCTTTTTGAAAGTGCACCAAACCTGCAGAATATAATAGAAGTCTATTGCAAACTGCAGGAAAGCCAAAGGTACACTGCGTTGCACACGTGGTGCGGGTAAACCGCAGCGCATCAGTGTGAAAGCAGCCTTGGACCCCTTTCACACAGTCAGTCTTACAGTCCAACCAATTGAACCCTCCATTCACCTCTAGTGGCAGAAATAAACTGACTTGTGTTCTACCTCCAATACGATCCGCTAAAAAGTATCGTGAGCTACGTCCTTGTCCGCTCTCCAAATGCAGAGTGGACACGGATATGCCATCCACCCGCTCCACTCATTGTGGCCCGTGACCGGTTACCAAGTCGCTTAAGTGGCCCTCGCTCTTCAAAAGGTTGGGCACCCCTGATCTAAACCATTCCATTGTAGCTCTGGCTGTATGTTTAGGGTTGTTCTCCTGCTGGAAGGTGAACCTCTGCCCCAGTCTTTTGCAGACTCTAATGCCGCGGACACACGGTCGGAATTTCCGGCAGAAAAAGTCAGACGGAATCTTTTCATCGGATATTCCGATCGTGTGTGTGGGCCTCATCGGATTTTTTTTTTTTCAAAAATTCTGACAGACCTAGAAATAGAACATGTTTTAAATCTTTGCGATGGAATCAGTTCCTATGGGGAAAAACGCTCGTCTATATGCAGTTTCAACGGACAGCACAGCCGGGTGCCCACAGTTGCAATGCCCGCGCCGCTGAGCGGATCGGGGGACGAGCGGAGCTTGGACCCCCCCGCATCGCAGCTGCAGTATTTGTAGCAGCTGACTTTTAATTTAATTTTTTTTTTTTTCTGGATACTCCCCTTTAACTGCATAAACCGCAATTCATTCATTTTCAAATGGCACCCCAATGCAATAGGCTAGCTGTGAGCAGAAACAAGACGCCCCTTCTCCTTCTATTGTATTCCGACTACGCAGCTAGCAAGGAGATGGCTGTTTTGAAAGACGGTGATTTTCTCTCTCCATGCAATGGCCTTCTTGCTTGGAACATTTTAGCTGACAAGTCCCCCCTCCCCCTGCATTCCTCATGAAATGCTTGTGTCTGGCAATTGCTTAGAGATGGGGGGAAAAAAAGTGCTGTGTGTCAAAGCAGCCGTCTCCTTGCTAGCTGCATTTTCGGTTGGCGGTGGAGGGATGAGGGGTGCCCTATCCAACCTCACAGCTAGCTTTAGACGGCACATAGGAAGGTGGAACAAATTCTACACATACCTTATCTCCTGGGAAACAGAACAAATGATAAACAAATGAAAGTGTGACTTCTTTAATTTGCTAAAGCACCGTGTGTCATAAACTATTGCCACTTTTTTAAATAAAAAAAATTAAAAATTGGTTTACTTTTTTTATTCTTTATTTCATCTCGGTGCTGCAGATTTTATGCAGCCTCTTTGCAGCCACTTCCTGTCTGCATGCACTCCATCACTGGCTGCCCATGGGTGTCCGCAGCATAGGGCAGGGGGGGGGGGGGCAATTGCCCCCCCCCCCCCCCCCCCCCCCCCCCCCCCCCCCCCCTGGAATTGTAAGAAGGTGTTGAAGACAGTGGCCCTATGTTGCAATGGCCGCTGGGCCACCGTGGACTTTTTTTCTGAGTCTGCTGGCCTGGGGCTGCTCTCTTTTCCGACTTATCACAGATACAGACATCCATCCCTCCCTCCCTCCCTCACCCCCGGCCCAAACATTGTATTGGCTCTGCCGTTCGGGCCTCTGCTCGACATCTCGGCTGTTCCGTGATTGGCTGCCTGGCCTGTGTATGTACGTCGCTATGCAGATCCGGCCGGCGCCAGCTCCTCCCATAGGTGTGTGCAATCAGTCAGTGGCCGAGAATATGCTGCCAGTGCCTGGGCCTATCGTATCACAGGAGGAAATCCTGAAGAACCACAGGTAACAGCAGTGCCAGTTAGGAGGAGAATTTAGATACATATATTGCTTGGAAAGTTGGACAGCTAAGCTATTGCTGGAAAAGATATTTGTGTGTTATATAATCTTCTTCACTTTGTATGGAAGTTACTCAGTCTCAGGTATACCATGCCCATATAAATATAGCCTAGAGAATTTACATCTTTCTATATTGCAATACATCTGTTGTGGCCATATTTTGATCTTGATGAAAACAACCTATACCAGTGATGGCGAACCTTTTTGAGCCCGAGTGCCCAAACTGAAATAAATACATTGGTTTTGTGTTGCAAAGTGCCAACACAGAAATTTGCGAGAGAGGGAGGCTGAGCAAAAGAGAGGAGTTGTGTGAGTGAGAGAGAGGGGTTGTGTGAGAGAGAGGGTTGTGAGAGAGGGCGGAGAGAGAGAGAGAGAGGAGAGAGAGAGAGAGATAGGACAGTGAGAGTGAGGGGTGTGAGAGAGATGCTGAGAGGGAGGGGGGCTGAGAGAGAGAGGAATGAGAGATATTTTGAGAGGGGAGGGGGCTGAGAGAGAGGGAGAGGGGCTGAGAGAGAGGGGACAGAGAGAGAGGGAGAGGGGACAGAGAGAGAGGGGTGTGAGAGGAATGCTGAGAGGAAGGGGGGCTGAGAGAGAGAGGAATGAGAGATATTCTGAGAGGGGAGGGGGCTGAGAGAGAGGGAGGGGGGGCTGAGAGAGAGGGAGAGGGGCTGAGAGAGAGGGGAGACAGAGAGAGAGGGAGAGGGGACAGAGAGAGAGTGGTGTGAGAGGGATGCTGAGAGAGAGGGGCAACAGAGAGGGGGAGAGGGGTGTGAGAGAAATGCTGAGAGAGAGAGAGAGGTAAGCTGAGAGAGAGGAGGAACAGAAAGAGGGAGGGGGACAGGGAGAGAGATGGGGGACAGAGAGAGAGGGGTGAGAGAGAGGGGGGCAGAGAAAGAGAAGGGGGACAGAGAGAGAGAAGAGGGACAGAGAGAGGGGTGTGAGAGAGATGCTGAGAGAGGGGTGAGCTGAGAGAGAGGGGGAACAAAGAGAGGGGGACACAAAGAGGGGGGGGGCTGAAAGAGAGGGAGGGGGCTAAGAGAAGAGAGAGACCTCTAGCTCTGTCCTGGACCCTCTCGTGTGCCCACAGAGATGGCTCTGCGTGCCAGCTGTGGCACGCGTGCCATAGGTTCGCCATCACTGACCTATACTGTATTGCAATATAGAAAGATGTACATTCTCTAGGCAATATTTATATGGGCATGGTATGCCTGAGAGTAACTTCCATACAAAGTGAAGCTGAATTATCTCAAGAGCCAATTCACACTGCCATCTGGCCGTGTTATCGGTAAAGCGCTGCTAGTTTTAGCCGCGCCTTACCATCATTTTACCCACGCTTTTCGGACGCTAGCGGGGAGCTTTTAACCCACGCTAGCGGTCGAAGAAAGGGTTAAATGCGACTGTGCATCACCGCTGCCGAAACGCCCATCCCGCCCCCCCCCCCCCCCTGAAAAAAGTTCTGCGGTCGCCCATGTGGCTGCCTGGTAATTCTCAGGGCGGGTTTCCTGATGGTGGCAACAGTAAGCCATGCCTGCACAATATGCATTAAAAAAGCTAATTGTAGTCTTCATGGGCAATTCTGTGTGATAGGGGGACAATGGAGGAGCGATATTGTGAAATCTAATATATAAATATATTTTTTCCAGGTCCATCCCTAACACTATGAAACAGGAGCGTCTGTCTGCATGGGAGTACAACCTATACCTCTTCCTCTCCCTGGGGATCCATTTCTATTTATTCTATGAGGTCTACTTGTCTTCCAGAGGTAACACATTATTTTTTCATAGTCATTTCTGTTATAAATTATAACTTCACTGAATCTCAAGATACTAAGGCTACTTTCACACTTGTGCAACTTCAAAGTTGCGCGATTTTGTTGCGATTTCAAGGAATGCCTGTGTAAGTGGCATCAAAATCAGACCAAAGTAGTGCAGGGACTACTTTGAAGTAAGAACGATTTGAAGTCGTACTTATATGAATGGCTGTCACTGGAAATCATGGGGAACGACTTGTCATGCTACTTTGCAGTCCCAAATCGTGGGACAAGTAGTACAAGTGTGAAAGGGGTCTAAGGCTACTTTCACACTGGGGTGGGTGGGCGACGGCGGTAAAGCGGCGCTATTTTTAGCACCGCTTTACCGTCGTTTAAGCGTTTTTTTATCCCGAAAAAGGGTTAAAACCGCCCGTAAAGCTCTGCTTTGCTGGCGGGTTTGCGGCGCTGCCCTATTGTTTTCAATGGGAAGGGGCGCTTTAGGAGCGGTGAATACTAATTCACCGCATTGGGACAATGTCTCACTGCTTGTGATTAGCGCAGCGCAGTGCCAACTTCCTGGCAGGCTCTGCACCTGGGGTGTGCAAACACGCCGGAGCTCATCCTTACTGGGTACATGTGTCTCACTTACCTGGGGGGAAGAAATGGCACCAGGAGGCACTATAGGAAGAAGATAAGCTGGCGGAGGCAGTGTGATGACTTTGTCTAGTGGAAGCCCATACTTTGATGGGCCAGGGCTGTTTTGGAGCATAAGAGGGACCTATTGATTATTAGGTGGGCGGTCATAATGTTATGACTGATTGGTGTAGTGAGCTGTGTAGATTCAGGGGGAGATTTACTAAAACTGGTGCTCTTAGAAGCTGATTGGCTACCATGTACAGCTGCACCAGATTCTAGCTTCAGCCTGTTCAATTAAGCATTGACAATTAGCCCAGGTTCACACTGGTATGACATGAGTATGGGGTACATTGTACCCTACCCATTCACCTAAAAAAAAAAAGTGTCAAAAATAGAAACTGTACAAAGGTTTTTGACAAAGTAATTTATTAAAGCAGCCCCAGAGTCTCTTCTCCTTCCGATTTTTCTTCTCTCTCCGGTTCTTCTCCCTCCGCTGATGACATCTTCCTCCGGTTCTTCTCCCTCCGCTGATGACCTCTTCCTCTGGTTCTTCTCCCTCCGCTGATGACATCTTCCTCCGGTTCTTCTCCCTCCGCTGATGACCTCTTCCTCCGGTTCTTCTCCCTCCGCTGATGACCTCTTCCTCTGGTTCTTCTCCCTCCGCTGATGACCTCTTCCTCTGGTTCTTCTCCCTCCGCTGATGACCTCTTCCTCTGGTTCTTCTCCCTCCTCTGATGACATCTTCCTCCGGTTCTTCTCCCTCCATTGATGTCTTCTTCTGCTGACGCTGTCTTCTCCCTCTGTGTTCCCTCTGTTATCCCTCCGATGTTCTCTTGACGCTCTCTCCCGCTGTAATGCTAGGGCCACTGTGTGCCATTACTTATTTAGCCATAGGGCGTGGCCACCCGGTGACGTCATCCAGAGGCCCTGCCCCTTGTGATGTCACCACCCCATTATGCCCTGGGCAGTGACGTTACGGGTGGGTGGGGTCTCTGGATGACATCACCACCCTGTTTTTTTTGGCGTGGGGGTTTCCCTTACTTCGCTCTGGTATGGTCTTGGAGGGGGAACTTTATGCCGTTTTGAAAAAAAGTTGGCGTGGGATTCCCCTTCAAGATCCTCAGAGCACAAGTCGCATGCCCAAGTCGGATCAGTTAAGACGATAATCTGACTTTGATCCGTCTTCAATGATATTCAATGGGCTGAAGTAGGATCAAAGTCTGAAAAAAGATTCCTGCACTACTTTGGTCTAAGTCGGACCGACTTGTGTCAGACCAGTTAAGACGGCTCTCATAGGGAACCATGAATTTTTTACACGCCATGCGACATGTGCTCCCAATGTCGGAGCGGTTGGCGTACCAGTGTGAACCCGGCCTGAATGCGGGTTTGAATTTTTTTACGCTCCTTTTTAGTGTAGTTCCTGTTATTTATTAATAGTAATTTTGTTTTGGTTACAGAACATGAAGATGAACTTGAACAGGAAGTTGGCTTAGAGACTTCATTTTGGGGCCTAAAAAAGGTAATTTTCCTCATAAGACAACTCGCCAAGGAGGTGTAAATCTTTTTTTTTTTTTTTTTTCAATACATTATTAAAGAGGATGATATAATGTAGGTCCCTGGCGCTACTGTGAGTAATTGGGGTCAATAAGTGATTATATAATAATGGCGGGTAGGTAATTTGCAGCAAAATGAGTAGTGTTCACAAAATACACAAACAAGCAATAGAATAGGTAAGGAATTTCGCGCAAATAGGGATAAATAACAGTAAAGTGCACCAGTGCAATGATTGCTAGCTGATTGTAACACTAATAGAGGTTAATGATCTGGAGGTAATAAATAAATACAGTCCTAAATAGGTGTAAAAATAAATACAATCCTAAATAGATGTAAAGATCAGAAATGCATATAAATATCACAAAATGGATGTAAAAATTGCATACAAATATAAAAATCGCATAGAAAAATTAGTGGATGTTGTATCGCAAGTAAATCGCATAAAAGATAAAAATCACGTGGGTAAAGTCAACAATGGTGACAATTGGCTAAAATTGTGAGTGCCCAGTGCTAAAAGTAGCTACAAAGTGAATCGCATGAGTAGCATAATTAATAAGCAAATTATCAAATGAAGTATCTAAAAGTGCATAAAATGCATCAAAGTTATAATGCTATTGATAATAGTGAATAATGTGATAAAGAAGAGTGATAAATCAATGAATAGATGGTGTGATAAATAAATGAGTAAAAAAGTAAATAAATAGATGAATCAATGGTGTGATGAAAATAAATAAATAAATAGATGAATCCACTAGGGGCATAAAAACAGATATTGATATCAATAGTAGTCCAATATTGCTCCAGAGTGCTGTCAGATATTTCCGAGCATAAATTCTATGCGTTTGGATAAAGCAACTAGGTTTCATCTATTTGTGGGGTATCCTTGACTGGTCTCTCTAGCCTCTCACCTCAGGTCTGATTAACATACGCCTTTCTGGGGTGTCCTGTATCCCCAATATAGCGGTATCTGGAGATTTGCAGAGCCTCAAGCCTGTTGGGTATGTGCCTTTAAGGGGTATCTCCTGTCCGCACTGCTGGGGTATCCAAAGTCTGCAGAGTCTAGTGAATGCTCCGGTCAGGTCCTTCTCCCTTTAATGCCTCTGTGCTAAGTACCTACAGTGCTTAATGTCACTGGCTCAAAAATGACATAACACCAGGGGAGGTAGAAAGGGGAACAGAGAAGCCTCCACTAGTGTACAGGGGGTCCCCGACTTACGAACACCCGACCTACGAACAACCCCTACTTACGAACGGGGTGCTGCGGGGACCCTCCGCCATTTTTCGGTCTTTTTCGGCCATTCTGCGCATGCGCGGCCATACGGAGCTTCGGAAAATGCCGGAAATGTCCATAATTTGCCGCGCATGCGCAGAACGGCATTAGACGGAACATCGGAAATGTCCGGAAATCTCCGTATTTGTCGGTCTGCGCATGCGCGGCCGACTTACGAACATTTCCGACTTCCGTACAGGCGGGCAGTCCCTAACGAGTTCGTAACTCGGGGACCCCCTGTAGTAGGTTTGTAAACAATTAGTTGAATTTATTTACATAGTAAGATGTACTCGTACATTAAAGAAATTAAAACATGGCATGAAGAGTTGAAAGGTGCCAAATGTGACACCGGCGGGGGGAGGGTTCCGATGAGCGGAAGTTCCACTTTAGGGTGGAATACCTCTTTAAAGATCACACATGGTAAAGACAGAAGCCACAGCATCGGTATATCTGGAATGAAACATTTCCATGACTAAGTGAGGTGTATATCTTTGACTCCTGAGAAGTCTAATGATCGCTCTGTTTTGCCATGTGCTGGAAACTTTGCTACAATTAGTATGTATGATTGTGGATACGTGCTGCCCTCTATTGATGCTTACTGGTGGCTTCACATACAGAATAAGCACATACCTACATACACAGTAATAGAAGTGGTACTATGCAGCATCTTTACATACAGAATAGGAGAAAAGGTACTGTGCAGCTTTACATACAGATAAAGAGAAAAGGAAAGGCTAAATGGTCCCCTAATACACCGCTTTGGTGTAACCCAAGATTGAAAGAATTCCACTCTCTGCAGGACCCGGGTTTGTGGGCCAGTAAGGGCATCAAATATTTGAGGGATATCTGCGATGGGTCAGGGTTATTTACATTTGATAGGCTGAAAAACAAATTCCAACTTCCGAACTCTTTCTTTTTCGGGTTCCTGCAGCTCCGCCATGCCTTTGACTCACAATTAAAAACAGTTCAGCTTTGGCTGGAATATGATGACATGGAGACCCTTCTAGAAGATGCTTATCTCTTAAAACCATTATCGCAAATTTACCGAGCACTTCTACCATCCATCCAGGTCGGACTGGATGGTCTGCGTGATCTGTGGCGGGCGGAGGTGCAGGAACTCGACAGCGAGGACTGGGAAGACATGTGGGACTATCCACTCCAGCCGCTGGTTGCCACTAGGGATAAACTGATCCAATTCAAAATCCTACACAGGATCTACTATACGCCCCAGCGCCTCCACCGCATATACCCAGCCGTGTCGGCCAGCTGCTGGTACCCCTGCAGATTTCACGCATATATTCTGGGATTGCCCACAAATTCCGCACTATTGGCAGGAGGTAACTCAATTCATTCATTGTTTGACTACTATTCCTATTCCCCTGACAATTAGTGTCTGTCTCCTTGGCCTAGTGGAACAACTGGCATTTGTCAAAGCAACACGCACCCTAATAGGTATTCTTCTTTTCTATGTGAGAAAAGCCATTGTACTAAAGTGGAAGTCAACCACTGCCCCCACACTGTCCTCATGGAAGCAATTAGTCAATGCAATGATACCCCTCTATAAAGCAACATATCTGTCCCAAGGATGCCCCAAAAAATATGACAAGGTCTGGCATTTGTGGACAGACTCAGATTCCACAATAGATGATCAGTCCTCAGGGGATCAACCCAGATAGATCTTCTATACCTCTGTCTAACTTTGCTGAGCACTGAAGCCTAGACCCCAGATGGATAGTCGGAGAGGCCAGCCTAAAAACCATAACCACTACATTTCTACATTTATTCTCAAATGTCCCTATAGAGTCCAGAGCCAATAACTAAAACCGAGAGACAGTCCCCAAAGAAACAATATCTCATAACAAAATCCTAACATGTGTTACCCGAGCAGAGATTGGCTTGTGTTTAGTTATGTTAGCTTTTAGATAATATGTTAGTAGTACTATGTTATGCACATGACTATGTGCCCCGGTTGGCCGGGGTATGCCCCAATGGCCCTGTTTTGTACCACCAAAGAAAAATTTTCAATAAAAATAAATAAGATAAAGAGAAAATGTACTATGCAACATCCTTATATACACAGTAATTGAAGTAGTACTGTGCGGCATCTTTACATACACAATAAGGGAAGAGGTACTGTGCAGCACCTTTACATACACAGTAATAGAAGTGGTGCTGTGCATACCCTATAGCAGTGGTCACCAACCCTGTCCTCAGGGCCCACTAACAGGCCAGGTTTTATGTATTACCTTGGGGAGATGCAGACTAGAATACTGCAATCACTGAGCAGCAAATGATATCACCTGTGATGTATTTCAGTTATCTTGCAAACCTGGCCTGTTAGTGGGTCCTGAGGACAGGGTTGATGACCACTGCCTTATAGGACAAGTGGTACTATGCAGCATTTTTACATACTGAATATTAGAAGAGGTACTGTGTAACAACTTTACATACACAATAAGGGCTTGTTCACACTTGACTAAATTTCTAACGCTCCTATAGCGTCTGTATAGCGTTAGTAAGAGCGTCAGACAGGCGTCAATGAGCTTTAGTATGGGCGTTAGACAGGCATTTTACAAGCATTAATGAGGAGTTAAAAATGCTCCCCAAACACGCTATGGGCAGTTTTGAAGCATTTGACGAGTGTTAAAACTGCTCCACAAATGCCTATTCCATTACAGTAAATGAACAAATCCACAACTGCCTGCCAGTGCATTTGCGAGGCACACAGATGCATCTGTGTACTGTACACTGTGGTTTCCTGAATCAAAAGCAAGATTTTAGAGCAATAGCGGTTGTGCGGATCATCTTTATGGACTAGGGATCTTTACCTTCAGAATTTAAGACAAAAACTGAGAAGTGCATACAGGACAAGAGAAGTGCTATTGTGTGTTGTCCATATATATATATACGGGATGAAAAGCAGTACTGTGCAAAAGCCCCACATATAAAATAAAGAGGAACTCTACCCTTCCCCAACTAAAATGTAATTTTTATTTCTTGGTAAATGTACCTGTATGGAAATATAAAAATAGATACTTTACTAGTCCATGAAGTCCAACGTTGTCCTCTTCCAGCCTAAAGTTCTTCCTTAGGGCTCTGCTCCCACACCACCATCTTTGATTGATATTCCGCACATGTGCAGACATGCTGTGGGGCTATAGGACCCGGCAGAGACCCAAGGTGTGCCTGCACATTGCACAAAATTGCACAGACATGCCATCTTGTCTCTGCCATTTTGTGGGACCTAAAGTACCTGTAGATCGTCTGCGCGGTTTAGTGCTATTTCACACATGCACAGGTCTATGCCATGCCTTTGTATGTAGATCAGCCTTTTCCAACCAGGGTGCCTTGAGGATTATTCAGGGGTGCCTTGACAACATATCAAAAAAATTGCCCAAAAATTGTATATAAGCCAGCGTGTGGATGAAATCTTTTAGTTACACTAAGCCACAGGTTTTCATTGCTCACCATTACATCCAGCATCCTAATGACCGATGGCGTCAGTTGAGGATGCCAGTCCCCCGCATAGCATCCTTGTTTGACCCTCCCCTCCCCTTCTCCATCATCGTTGGGGGCACATTAGCTGAGTGGTGGAGAAAAATTGAGAAAGAAGAGAAACATTGGAATACTTGTCAGTACCAGTTTGTAAAAGTAAATTTGCTTTGAAAGAATAAATCACCTCTAATGTTGGGTGTCCTACTTGGACATGGGGATCATTTTTACATTTTAGAATGGGGTGCCTTGAGACTATTTGTCATTTATTAAAGGGTGCCTTGACTGAAAAAAGTTTGAGAAACACTGACGTAGACTCATGGCATGCCTGTACATGTGCGATATGTGCGCAGATATTGTACAACATATGTCATCCTCGTCTAAGTGAGGATGGGGGGAAGTACACACTATTAAAAAAAAAAGAAGGTACTGTATTTATCGGCATATAACACGCACCTTCATTTTAGGAGGGAAGTTTCAGGAAAAAAACTCAAATTTTAAATAAAGAACTTTGAAGCAAAATAAGGGTCAATGCAGCCTCACCATTGCCCATCTGCAGCCTCACAATTGCTCATCAATGCAGCTTGATCAATGCCCATATGCAGCCTCACCATTGCCATGAATGCAGCCTGATCAATGCCCATCTGCAGCCTCACCTCAGATTACTGCTGCCTCGGAGGGGACAGGGGGGGGGGGGGCGTGGGACGAGCGCTGTCAGATTACAAGTAGCGAGAATCTCCTGTTTACTCGGCGGCCTCTTTAATACAAAATCCCGCCTCCTGGACTGGCTTCTAAGATGGACAGAACACTGGTCCAATGCCGGCCCAGGAGACGGGTCTTCCTATTACAGAGGCCGCTGAGTAAACAGGAGATTCTCACTGCCCCCTCTCCCGCCCCCCTCCCCGTTCCCTCCTAGGCAGCCCAAATTGCAGTATCAGCGTAAAACACGCACACACTATTTGCACCCGATTTTCAGGGTTAAAAAGTGTGTGTTATACGCCAATAAATACAGTATTTATTGTTAAAAAAAAAAGTTTGCTAAGAAGAGTGCTGTATGATTATACATATGCAAAATATCAATGCACTGTAAATGTACCTTATTGTTCTATGTGCTCATGTTGAGCGCATTGTTTATTGTCACGGTTTTATACCTTTTTCAATAAAAATAATTAAAAAAAATAATAATAAATAAAAAGGAAAAAAAAGTTTGCTTAGGAAGATAGTCAGAGGAGAGAAAATGCTTTAATGGGTGAAGTTCCGCTTTAAGAATAGAATGAAGCCCAGCAGTGAGGAAGTGATACTGTGCATTAGCCATACATGCAGGATAAGAACAAGTGCTCAGACTTGTACCCAGCATAATATATATTTTAACAGCTATAACTGGACAAATTTCCAAACTTCTACTTCACTCTTCAACAAATATCATAATATATTACACCTATTCCCATTACTTGGATAATATAAATGATATAACAAGCTGGCTCATTAGTTCCTGGTCTGTGCCTAGGTATGCACCGTATTCCCATTGCTGGTGTTTGTATTTTATTGGCAGTTCCCCTAATTGCTTGTGATTTATCTCCTGTAAGTGAATTAGTGCAGAGAGCGTAACCTTCCTGTACTGTACACAGTGTAGAGCGACTGTCACACATGGCTCGCCTCTCCCTCGCCGCTTCCGTGTTACTGACTTTCACTGCTCTCTGTAATGAAATTTGCCCGCCTGAGCAGTCTTTAGGAACCTCATTAAATGGGTTAAATGTCACAGTTGCTGTTCTGACTAATAGAACATGAATGAAAAGACGTCTTTCTGCACCCCCCAGCAAATAAAGAAAGTAATAACTAATTAACAGGCTTATATAAAGAAGAACACCGCACAGAATTATTTGTGCCTAAACTGACCAAATAACAACTACAATGCATCTTCAAAATGAATACATTTCTTTTTATTTTTTTCACACAAAGTATTTAACTTGCAAGGGCCAAGTTTCCCCGCACAGGGATGTGTAGGTGTTCTGTGCATCCACGTGCAGGCAGTCCTGTTGATGTCAGTTGGGACGCAGCAGCTGCACAGACACAGATGCTGCTCCCAATTTGACTTCCGTATGGGTACAGATCCCCAAACACAGACGGTGTACGTTTGGGGACCCACATGCATCCGCACCCGCACGGATCTCAAATTGGGAGCAGCAGCTGAGTCTGTGCAGCCGATGTGTCCTAATTGACATGAACTTGACTGTCTGCACGTGGATGCGCGGCATAGCTGTGTATCCCTATGCTGGCAAATGTGGCCTTCAGACAGGCACAAGCTTAAAGCAGAGTTCCACTCAAAAGTGGAAGCTCCACCTATCTGCCTCCGGTGCCACATTTGGCACCTTTTGGTGGGAGGGGGGGTACCCGGTTTTGACAGGTACCCGATCCCACTTCCGAGGGACTGCGTCCCGGCGCGATCACCCGGAAGATTGGTCCCCCTCCTCCTTCCCCCGCTGCCAGGCCATTTAAAAAGCGTAGCATGCTTCGCACATGCACAGTAGGGAACTGGCTGTGAAGCCGCGAGGCTTCACTGCTTGTTTCCCTTAAAAGCAATGGCGGTGGCAGCACCCGAGAGCCGATGGAAAAATCGGCTGGGATGCTGACAACGCGGGATCCCGTGACAGGTAAGTGTCCTAATATTAAAAGTAAGCAGCTACAGTATTTGTACCTGCTGACTTATTTTTTTCTAAAGGAGGCTGGACCTCCTCTTTACCCAATTGAGGACCGGAAGGTTTTACCCCCTTCATGACCAGACCATTTATTTGTGATAAAATCGATGTGCTTTTTTTTCCCACAAATTGAGCTTTTGGGGGTATTTGATTTTTTGCGCTATAAACAAAAAAAAAGACTGACAATTTTGAAATAAAATTATAATGTTGCTTTCTACTATAATAAATATCCAAAAAATATATATATATAAAAAAAAAAAATGTATCATTCTAGGCCAATATGTATTCTTCTACATATTTTTGGTAAAAATAAATCGTATATTGATTGGTTTTTGCAAAAGTTAGTGTCTACAAAATAGGGCATATATTTATGGTATTTTTATTTATTATTCTTTTTTTTTACTAGTAATGGTGGTGATCAGCGTTTTTTTGCGAGACTGCGTCACTGCGGCGGACAGATCAGACACTTTTTTTGGGACCAGTGACATTTATTATAGTGATCAGAGCTAAAAATATCCACTGATCATTGTATAAATGACACGGGCAGGGAAGGGGTTAACACTAGGGGACAATCAAGGGGTTAAGTGTGTCATAAGGAGGTGTTTTTCTAACTGGGGGTGGGGGGTGGGACTAACTGGGTGTAGAGAGAGAGCGCTGTTCCCGATCACTAGGAACAGACGATCACAATGTACTCCCCTGTCAGACTGCCTCTCCGAGGAGCGATTGCGGGTGGCCGGCGGACATCGGCTCCCCCACTGTGTAGCGGGCACGCACGCGGCCACAGTATCTCCTGCATGAAACCACGTACGGGTACATCGTTTCGCGCAATAGGGCCGCCCTGCCGCAGTATATATGCAGTGGGCGGTTCTTAAGTGGTTAAAGTATAACTAAAGGGAAAACTTTTTATTTTTATTTTGGGGTGGAGAGGGATTAGAACCCCTGTCAGTTTTTATTGCTGTCTGTGCCCCGTTAAGGAAATCCACCCTCTCTATTTTTGTCCTGTTTACCATTATTATTAAAAGTGAAAGTAAAAGAAAATCCCAAATTGTGGGTTGTCCTAAGAAAAGTAATAGAGGAGAAAACTTCCAATGGGAACACTAGTTAATTTGCTGTGATTTACCTTCACTTCCTGTTTGGCTATGGGACAGGAAGTGAAGGGAAATCTCTGCAATTGGACACAAAGGATGATGAAACAAATCTGACAGGGGTTTTTACCCTTCCTTACTCTATCCAAAGTGAAAAAAAAGTTTTGCCTAAAGTTCTACTTTAAAGCAGAAAGTAACAACTCGATAAAAAAAAAAAAAATATATACCAAGAAACATACATTCCACATTAATGATTATGCTACCAAAATTAATTTGCTATAAATTGCCTCCAGCATTGCTCCTGATTAAGGATGAGCTCCGGCGTGTTCGCAAGCAGCACGTGCAGAGCCCGCCAGAAAGTCGGCACTGGGAAGCGCTAATCACAAGCTGTGACACATTTCCTGATCTCTACAGTCGCGCATCGGGACAATGTCTCACTGCTTGTGATTAGTGCTCCGCAGTGCTGACTTCCTGGCGGGCTCTGAGCTCATCCTTACTCCTGATTCTTCTTGCTGGAGGCTGCCATTTTGCTGAAGCCCAGAGCCCCGAGCAGCAGTAAATCTTTCCGCTATCAGCAGATCTGCCTCTAGTGGCTCTGTTTTTCATCACAATGCCACAAATGGAGAGCAACTGAGCATTTTCAGAGCAGGGAGAGGCTATGTATTACTGGATTTTAAAGTTTAAGCACTTCTTTTTCATGCTTTACATAACTTTACCTGCAAAAGGGGCCAGCCTGAAGTAATCTAGCAGGACGTAACTTTCTAAATAAAGTTCCACTGTAAATACAGTGCCTTAACAACTTAAAGTGGATGTAAACCTGATTCATGAAGTTTGAGCTGGGCACATATATCTGTAGTGTTTTTTTTTTGGTAGTGCTAAACTATTCACAGGCAACCTTTGCATGTGTGGGGAGGGGGTGTGCTCCTTCCCTCCAATCAGCTGTCTCACAGTGTCTAGCAATAATCCACTCCTACAGATGAATTAGAAAGTGAAAATTCTAACATGATCTGCACTTTCTAAACAGTATATAAAGCTGAAGACAGCAGATATACAAGTAAAACTTATGTAGGGAGATTTGTTTCATCTCTGTGTATTATCTCAGACTGTTTACTTCACTGGGTATATGTGAGGGTTGTACATCCACTTTAAAGCACTTCCTGCCCAGGCCAATTTTCATCTTTCAGCGCTGTCACATTTGATGATTGCGCGGTCATGCAACACTGTACCCAAATAAAATTTTTATCATTTTTTTCCACACAAATATAGCTTTCTTTTGGTGGTATTTATTCACCACCTGTTTTTTTTATTTTTTGTTAAAAAAATTAAAAAGTTGTGAAAAAAAAAAAAAAAGTTTCTTAGTTTCTGTCAGAAAAATGTATAAATAAGTGATTTTTTTTTTTTACTTCCCTGATATGCGCTGATGAGGCTGCACTGATGGGCACTGACGAGGAGGCACTAATATTCAGCACTGGGCACTGATAGGCAACATTGATGGGCACTGATAGGCAGCACTGATGGGCACGGGTAGGCGGCTCTTATGGGCAATGATAGGTGGCACTGATGGGCTGCACTGATGAGCAGTCACTGAAAGGCAGCACTGACTAGCATCACTGTTGGGCACTGATTTTCTGTGCAGGTTTTCCCTGTGAGGAAATGCTACTGAACGGTTTTCCTCGGGAGGTGAGGAGAGCTGATAACCGGTATTTCCTTGTTTACATGTGATCAGCTGTGATTAGACACAGCTGATCACATGGGTAATGAGCTTTGTCATCGGCTCCTTACTGAGATCGAGGTCGCACCGTGTCCCAGGGACACAGCGCACCCACGATCGCCACTGCGCGCTACCCTGTGGGGAGGCAAGCACAGTGAGACTGGGGTGATGTCATATGACGTTGTCCCAGAACAAGAGAGCCACCCTTCCGCCGCCATTAGTCTTTACAGCAGGCGGGAGGTGGTTAAAGTAACACCAAACTCTGGTTTAAAAAATAAAATAAAAATACTGTTCAACTATATAATCCTAACTCAAAAAGTCACTTCTAGTGCTGTCAGCCTCCTCCCAATCTTCCAATTCCCTTTTTTTTTTTTTTTTACTGCTGTGATCCGACTTACTGATAGAGGGTGGCTACATTTATTCTCCATGGTCCCACTGTATGTAGGATGTAGCCACCCTCTCTTGCTCGCTCCTGAGATGGACTTTGGAATTTGTAGTGTGCATAGAGCAGAGCTCATGACCTCAACTAATGTGCACTGCTTGTTCCAGTGGTATCCCAGTAGCCATTTGTGAGATGTCACACACAAGCCGTGGGGGGTCTGGGCGAGATCTGCGGCATGCCTGTGCATGTGTTAAGGATCTAGTGTATGCATGGACGTGCTGTGCGATCTTTGCCAGATCCCGTAGGCCTCACAGACTTAAGCCCCATACACACGGTCAGACTTTTTCATGGATTCTGTCCGATCGGACAATGTTGTTGAAAAATCAGACCGTGTGTATGCACCATCGGACAGTGTACGTCGGATTGTCCGACGGACAAAGTCTTATCTCCTGCTGGATAGATTTGCCGACAACCCGGTCCGATCACACCAAATCCGATCGTGTGTACGGTTGTCCGACCGGACAAAGTGCTACGCATGCTCAGATCACATTACAAGACCAAAGCTATTGGCTACTAGCCTCTACGTAGTCCCGTCGTAGGCAACAAACGTCACCACGTTCAGAATGATCGGATTTTCCGACAACTTTGTCCGACCGTGTGTATGCAAAACCAACATCAGACAAAGTATGACGGACAGGATCCGACCGACCTGGTCCGCGGATTGTCCGACCGTGTGTATGGGGCTTTAGTGTGCCTGCACATGTGTCAGATCTCTAGTAAATGTGGCGGGGCTGGAGAAGAGGGATGACGGGAGAACCTCTGCTTCAACCAAGCCAATGCTGGACTCCATTGTATAGTAGGTGTTTTTGTTTTTTGTTTTTCTAATGACAGGGACCAGTGTTAGGAATTTTTTGGGGTGGGTTAGGGTTGAAGTTCCTCGTTTTAATGATTACTGATCTGAAAATAAAATAAAATGTTAAATGAAAAAACTTTATCTTGTTATTAATATTTTGCTTCCTATGTAGGATGTGACAGACTTTGAGTGGAGTTTCTGGATGGAATGGGCTCATTCTCGGCTCTTATGGCTTATGCTGGGACACTTGGTGATGTCACAGTTTTCCAGAATTTTTGGGGGAAAGGTATGTGATTTTTATGCATCCATTAAAGTGTTTGTTACCCTAAAAAAAAAAAAATTGATCCTGTTCCTTTTTAAAGCATGTTATACAGCACAGTGCTTGTGCTGTGTAATTTGGCCCCCTGTATCACCTGAAATACCTATCTGATCCTGCCCTCCCCCCTGTAAACTGACCACGATTTATCATGGCTGCTGAGCCCTGACACCGTGGTCAGTTTATGCGCCTCCGTCATCTGCAACTCTTCTATTCCTCCTCTGTCCTCCTCCCCCCTCCCTGCCTATCAGCTCTTACCAGTGCCGCTCTGCTCCCCTCCCAGCTGCTACAAAAGGACATGATGTTACTATAATAGCCTCTGTTAGAGAACAACATGTGACCCAGTGTCTGTACTCTGTAAAAATATGCTGATTTCTACCTTTTATATCAGAGCGCCGCTCACGTGACTCCTTGACTCTCTACTCCTTCCCTCCTCCCGGCTGACGCCAGCAAAAGTTCTCGGCCCCTCCCTCCTGTAGCTGTCAGACTGGGAGAGGGGAGAGCCAAGGACTCATGTGAGCGCCAAAGGAGGCTCAGAAATAAGGTAGAAATCAGCATATTTTTTATAGAGCACAGTCACTGGGGCACATGTTGTTATCTAACAGAGGCTATTGTTGTATTAACATTACATAGTGGTTTTACAACCACTGTGGCTTGACAATCAGCACAGTGTTCAGCTTCTGTACTGAATTCATCTGTGTTACGTTGACCTGGACCTGGAGACAGGCCCGCTACCCTCTGCCTTCTTGTTGTCCCAACAGTATAAAAGCTAGAATAAGACAAAAATCTTCATCTTTTCTGCAGAAACTGATGCTTAGAGATCCTGAAGCAGCCGGTTGCTTGACTAAATACTGAGGCTTTAGTCACGTGATCCTTTGTAATTTTTGTAAAAATAAAAAATAACATTTTTGGTACAAAACATTAGTGGGCATGCCCAGGCTTGAAACACATACATAACCCCCCCCCCCCCCCAAAAAAAAAAAAAAACATACATTCAGCAACAACACTAGTGCCCGAACGGACACCAAAGTCACATGATCTTTGCCGAGGTGGATAGTGAGCCAATAAAGAGCCGTGTGTGATCTTTGCTTCTCTCCTTCAATAGAAATCACATGACCGAAGCCTCATAGTGATGTGTGCAGCCTTTGTCTACTGCAGAGAATTGTTAGAGAGACAAGGACAGTTGGGTTTGCATATCAAGTTAATGGGGTCCTGGGAAGTTTGTGAAGATTATAAAAGATCCATGGCAGCCTCTATACCGGCTATCAGTTTCCAACCTTCTCTATGAGGACATGTTTGGTAATACTATAACTATACTATACTATAATACTATAAATCCCAACTGTCCCTGATTTGGATGGACTATCCCTCCTTTGGGAAAAAAAAAAAGTCCCTCTACCCCTCTTTTCATCCTTATTGGGTTCTCATTTTAGTCTGATGTACAAGTACAAAACATTTTATCCAATTTATAAATTGTTGCATTTGTAAATTTCAAAAGCCAGTATAAGGGAATAGTAATTGCAAAAAAGCACTTGTGGGTCTCAATCATTTTATGTTTTTTTAATTCTCCATATAACAGGGGTGTGGCAAGGGTATGTCTTTTTTTGTCTACTTCCTTTTTGCTAATAGATGTCCCTCCACCCATTTCAGTAAGATCAGAGGTGAGGTGATATACCTGATAAGCATAGGTGTGCGCAGCCTATTGCATACCAAAGCTCAAAGCCGCAGCGGATGGTGGGTGTGGCAAAGTTGCCTTTACAGTGGGAGGGGCTTAACTGGACATGGTTAAATAAAACAAAAAGCCTCCCCGTACCCATAAAATATACTATCGTTCCTCCCTCCCCCAATAGGGCACTTTCACACTGATGCGGTGCGTTTTTCCCGTACTATGGGTGCAATGCGGTGTACCCGCAGTTTTCGTGTGGGTTAGCTGCGGTTTGCCATAGACTTCTATTACAGTGGTTCTCAACTCCTGTCGTCAGGACCCACTAACAGGCCAGATTTTAAGTATTACCTTGGGGAGATGCAGACTAGAATACTGCAATCACTGAGCAGCAAATGACATCATCTGTGATGTATTTTAGTTATCTTGCAAACCTGGACTGTTAGTGGGTCCTGAGGACAGGAGTTGAGAACCAGTGCTTTATTATGTCCCATGGTTTTAATGCGCTTTGTGAAACAAACAAATGAAAGTGTGGTTTAGGTGTTTTTTTCAGAAAGTGCAACAAAACCGTGGGACATAGAAGAAGTCTATTGCAAAGCACAGCCAACCCACACGAAAACCGCAGGTACACTGTGCTACACCCATGGTGTTGGAAAACCGCACTGCATTTATCTGAAAGCCAAGCTGACCGTCAATTACTACTGACCTCTGAAATCTCCGTTAAATACTACTGACCCTGGAACTCTGCTTCACTAACTACTGACCTCTGAGTCACTTCTGAGCTCTGCGTAACTTACTACAGAGTTCAAAGGTCAGTGCTAGGTGAGGCAGAGATTAGGGGTCAGTACTTAGTGAGATAGAGGTCAGGGGTCAGCGGTGACACAGAGTGCAGTGGTAAGTAACTGTCTGTCTCACCTCTGCACTGTTTACTTCTGTTCTCCTTCTCCCTGGACTTTTCACACTCGAGGTAGTGCAACTCCAACTCTTCTCCTCCTCCTATTCCCTGGTCCAGTAGGCGGAGCTAAATTACAGCTACTCATAGCCCCACCAAATGCACCAGGGAATAGGAGAAGGGGAAGAAGAGTCAAAGCTGCACTACCTTGAGTACTGTGAAGATTCCCAGGGAGAAGAACAGACATAAGTGAATCCTCTCCCCTACAGCTGTGCTTGTTACAGGCAGCTACAGAGGAAACACTGTTTGTATGTGCCAGGGAGGGGGTGTGTGCTAAAGGACGGCACGGTGAGTAGGAGGCAGGACTATAATTGTCTTGAAGCTCCGCCCCCACTGCCCCGCCAGCCATTAGCACCCGTCCCCTCCCCTGTACCAAGCCAGTCACTCTCAATCACAGTCCTGCTTCCCTACTCCCTATGCCGGCCCTTTACTACCTGCCCCCTCCCTGTAATAAACAAGCATTGTTTCCTCTGTAGCTGTCTGTGACGAGCGCAGCTGCAGGGGAGACCCAAGCTAGGAGCCGAGTGCCAAAATGGCTCAGCGATTGAGCATGGATTGGCAGGACACCGGGGATTAATTTAAATCTCTGGATAGTCCCACCCAATCCAGGGCACTTGGGAGGTATGCACAACGGGTGATTACTGTGTGCCTATGCACACACCTATGCTGATAGGTTTGCGAGAATCGCTATTTTTTTTTTATTATTCTGAACATCCAAAAATTTAAGTCAGGACATTTGTCCAAGAAGGCATTTCCCTCATATTGGAAAGATATCCTCTCACTTTCTACAAGACAGAAAGTGAAGGGAAATCTCCCTAAGGCCCCTTTCACACATGCGGACCTTATGTTCATATTTCATCCATCCGTCTTCGGATGAAATGCGGACATACATGCATCCCTTTGGGATAGCGGGTGTACATCTGCTGATACCCGATATCATCCGTCTCCGCTATGGTCCGATTCTGCAGACGAAGGAAAACCCTATTTTTCTATACGTCTGGAGAGCGGATCGGATGAACATGGACAGACGGTCTGTGTTCATCCGATCACCCATAGAGGAGAGCAAAGATCTGACAGGGCAGTCCTTGCACAGTGTGCAGGGACCGCCCTGTCATCCGCCCGCTCAGCAGGGATCCCCGCTGAGCAAGCGGATGTTCACGGGGTGGATCATTACGGATCCGTCCCGTGTGAAAGGGGCCTAATAAGACACAGATGGAAAAAACTGACAGGTGTTTTAACCCAGCCTTATCCAAACTGAAAAAAATAAGTTTTGGTTTTATATATACTTTAACTCATGGGTGCTCAACCTGTTGCCCTCCAGCTGTTGCGGAACTACAAGTCCCATGATGCATTGCAAGGCTGACAGTTACAAGCATGACTCCCAAAGGCAGACGCATGATGGGACACTCCTTTCTGCCAGCCATATTCACATATGTTGCAGCACGGTGGTGGACTTCATGCCGTGCTGTCACACACATGCTGACAGCCAGCTGTTGCTCTTTTGTGTTGGTAGCATGTGCAAGTGCGCACCTCCAGCACTGTGACAGAGCTGTCACTGACAGCTCTCGCTTTCTGTTTATAACCAAGACCTGGTAGCACCGGCTTCTGATCACGTGGCCACTATGACAGCCATTCGCTGCTATCACATGGTCGGGAAACCCAGGAAACACCTTCACTATTTAGGTATCCTTGCAGGGCTGACTTCCAGTGGTTGCAGGGGGTTATCTATCCATGACCAAAAGCAAGAATACAATTACATAGTTAGTCTGGCTGAAAAAAAACACAAGTCCATCTAATTTAACCAATAGAAGGAAAATAAATAATTCTGTGTGTGTGTGTATATATATATATATATATATATATATATATATATATATATATATATATATATACACACACACACACACAGAATCCTATACCCACAGTTGATCCAGAGGAAGGCAAAAAAAAAAACAATTAAGCATGATAAAATTTTCTCCTGAAGGGAAAAATTCCTTCCTGACCCCCAAAAAGGCAATCGGATATTCCCTGGATCAACTTTACCTATAAATATTAGTATCCAGTTATTATATGTACATTTAGGAAAGAATCCAGGCCTTTCTTAAAACAATCTACTGAGCTGGATAAAACCACCTCTTGAGGGAATCTATTCCACATTTTCACAGCTCTTATGCCTCGTACACACGCTCCGACTTTCCCGCGGGAATGTCCGGCGGACAAACCGCCGGACCTTCCAGCGGGGCTTCGCCAGACTTTCCGAGCGTGTGACTTGCCCACACACGCTCGGACCTCTCCGGCGGACAATCCGCGGGAAAAAGTCTGCAGGACTTTTGAAAATGAACGGACTTGCCCACACACACAAAGTCCGTTCATTTAGAACGTAACTGCAAGTAGACGGGGCTAGCGAAGGCAGTGAATGCCGCCGCGCTAGCCCCGTCACCTGGCATGGATTTAAAGGGAATCCCTACGCCGAAAAAACGGCGTGGGGGTCCCCCCCAAATCCATCTCAGACCCTTATCCGAGCACGCAGCCCGGCCGGCCAGGAAAGGGGTGGGGACGAGCGAGCGCCCCCCCCTCCTGAGCCGTACCAGGCGGCATGCCCTCAACATAGGGGGTGCGGCCCCCCCACCCCAAAGCACCTTGTCCTCATGTTGATGAGGACAAGGGCCTCTTCCCGACAACCCTGGCCGTTGGTTGTCGGGGTCTGCGGGCGGGGGGCTTATCGGAATCCGGGAGCCCCCAGATCCCGGCCCCCCACCCTATGTGAATGAGTATGGGGTACGATGTACCCCTATCCATTCACCTAAGGTGTAAAAGTGTAAATAAAAAAAAAAAACACAATTTTTTAAAAATATTTTATTGCACTGCTCCGGGGGTCTTCTTCCGTCTTGGGGGGTCTTCTCGCCGGACTCCACCACTATTTTACCTAGCCATTTTACCGAGCAGAAGAGCCCGGCTACCTTCTTTGTCGTCGCCGCCGTAGTCTGGGGGTCTCGATCCGCCTTCGGACTGTATTCGGACATCCTCCGGGACTGTGACATCATAGGGGGGCGGGGTCACCATGTGACATAAGCATGTGACCCCCGCCTCCTTGTCCCTATATAAGTCCCAGCACAGCACGTCTCTGCCATTCCGGCCAGAGAGAGAGAGAGAAGAAGAAGACCCCGAAGGCGGATCGAGACCCCCAGACGGGGGGGTGGGGGGGGGCGCTCGCTCGTCCCCACCCCTTTCCTGGCCGGCCGGCTGCGTGCTCGGATAAGGGTCTGAGATGGATTTGGGGGGGACCCCCACGCCGTTTTTTCGGCGTGGGGATTCCCTTTAAAACCATACCAGGTGATGGGGCTAGTGCGGCGGCATTCACTGCCTTCGCTAGCCCCGTCTACCTGAAGTCACGTTCTAAATGAACGGACTTTCCGATGATCGGCAAGTCCGTTCATTTCCAAAAGTCCGGCGGACTAGCATACAGACCGCGGGATTGTCCGCCGGACTGCTAAGTCCAGCGGACAATTTTAAAACAAAACTTAAAACCTAGTCCGCCGGACTTTTGGCGCCAAAAAGTCCACCGGCGCCCACACACGGGCGCATTGTCCAGCGGACTTCAGTCCGGCGGACATTCCCGCGGGAAAGTGCGCTCGTGTGTACGAGGCATTACTGTGAAGAAAACTTTCCATATTTTGAGATGAAATCTTTTTTCCTCCAGATGTAAAGAGTGCCCCCTTGTCCTCTGTGATGACATTAAAGTGAATAACTCAACACTAAGTTCACTATATGGAGCACTTATGTATTTGTACATGTTGATCATATCCCCCCTTGCGACTCATTTACACTTGCTTTGGCTTCAACACACATTAACGGCTAGTTTACACTTTGTTAAAGCTCTCTGAATGCTAGTTAAAGCTCCTGTCACAAATAAAATGGTTAGCTTACAGCCCTGTTTACACCTTGCTTTTGCTTTGCTTTGGCTTTGCTTCAAAAATGATACCCCATGTAGCTTTAGTTGTGATTCAAACTGTCTTCAAAGCCTCCATAGAAGTCTATGGCAAAGCTCGCTTGACGCCCCACCGAAGCCCCACCAAAGGCTCATTGAAGCTCCACCAAAGCCTCACGAAGCACCAAGCAAAAGCAAAGTGTAAACAGGACTGTAAGCTAACCATTTTATTTTGTGACAGGAGCTTTCAGAGCTTTAACAAAGCGTGTCCGAAGCCATGTTTTGAAGCAAGTGTAAACTAGCCCTAAATCTCCTCTTCTCAAGAGAGAAAAGTTGCCATCATATAAACTTGATTGACATGATATTGTATAAAGAATAGGAGAGATTAAAGTATGTTTGAATTTTAGTTTTTTTTGTTTTGAGTTTGTTGTGTATCAGGAGAATGCGCTATTGTGGAGTTTTTATCCAAATACTTCTTCCAAGCTATTTATCATACAGTAGTGATGTTTGATGTATTCGCTCGATTTAACATACTTTCTTACATAACAAAGGTCACACACTTCCTTTTCAGTTTTTCTTATTGGCACATTAGCTGAATAATGGAGGAGCACTTAAGTGGTGCCTTCTCGATGACAGAGTGCATACAGTAAAAGCATTTTTATAGTGCACGTTTTTACTGCGGCAGAGAAGCCTTCAAAGCACATACTTGTCTTTATAACCTTTGCTTGCAGCCCTGAGCACCAGTCTGGCTGTCTGTGATTCCTTGGGGTTTTTTTTGTTTGTTTAAAAAGACCCTTTTATCTGCTTTGAATGCGTAAAACTAAAAGTGCTGCCTAATTCTAGGTGTGTGTGTTTTTTTTTGTGTTCAACCCAGCGACTGGGAGGTCGCCATACTAAGAGATGTTAGTGCGTCGATTTGCCCCGCTAAACTATTGTGTTTTCCTCCCACCAGAACACTGATCAGCGCTCACAGCCATTGCCTGCAAGCACTAATCGGATGCTGGATTTCCAGCATGCCTGTTCGATAAAAGCAGGTAATTGGACAGGCGTGTGTACCCACGGGACAAATGTCGCCTGGTTTCTGATGAACCTGATGATTTTTGGGCCCATGTGTATCAGTCTTAAGAGCAGGTACCTATGCAGTTCCATAAAATAAAGATAGTGCAGAGCTGTACATAGGCCCCTTTCACACAAGGCGGACTCCACTTCCACGGAGCCAGCCTCTGTCCGCCGGCTCAGCGGGAGATCTCTCCGTTGATCTCCGCTGAGCCGGCGGATGACAAGTCCCTCTCTGCTCACTGAGCGGGGAGGGGCTTGCGAGCGCCGCTGGTCTCTATGGAGAGATCGGATGAAAACGGACAGTGTGTCCGTTTTCATCAGATCCCACCCGATCCGATCTGCCAGCGACGGATCTGGACGTAGAGCCATATGTCTGCTTTTGGCGGATTGGACCGGGTCGGATGTCAGCGGACATGTCTCCGCTGACATCCGACGCTCCATAGACTAACATAGAGCGCCCGTTCAGATCCGCCGTCAAAACTGACAGGCGGATCTGAACGGTCCGTCCATGTGAAAGGGGCCTTAGAAACACTAAAAAGAGGCAATTCTTGTGGTATAAAAGCACAAATAAAATTGAACACGAGGTAAGATAAATGTATCACACATTATTCATTGTTATTCTTCAGATAAAAGCCATAATAAAAAATCGTGATGAAATATCCAAAATACAAATCTTTTTCATGAGTGAATAAAATTTAAATGTGTCCGTGAAAAAGTCCTTTTAAAACATAAGGTGCAGCAACTTTGGTGACTGTATATCGGTGAACAGAAATAAAGTGCTGGTTCTAGTGATCACTTTCTGCAATATAGTGCTGGAAATAGTTGACGACTTGTCCTCTGTGGAACGTGATATATGGGTGTTCCCTTACCTTACTGCTGTAAGGTAACAGCATGTGAATGTATCTTTGATATGGAACCGTTATATATGTCCCCTGGTAACCGTCCCAATTTGGCGTCTCCGGCTTTGCTGGTGTATGTTTCCTTTTTACAATTAGCGTCCCCTTATAAATCCCTGGTATGTCTGGAGCGGGTGAACCTCACAAATAGGGCATGGGCGGATATAAGGAACAAGAGGGATGCTCTATAGCAGTGATGGCAAACCTTGGCACCCCAGATGTTTGGAACTACATTTCCCATGATGCTCATGCAGTGTAGTTGAGCATCATGGGAAATGTAGTTCCAAAACATCTGGGGTGCCAAGGTTCGCCATCACTGCTCTATAGTGTAGTTGTTTTGCAAATATTTATTGGTAACAATACAGTAAAATGCAGGTACTCACATTAATAAGTATCAAACTGGCAACAAAAAAAACGAGCTGCGAGCTCGCCCACGTCACTTCCGGTATCTAGTATTCCAGACGCGTGTTCGTCACAGTCACGTGACTTCATCAGGGGTCCTATGAAGTTCCGACTATCACCTGCCTTGTCCAGAAAAAGCCTTTTCAGTGCTCCATCTCAGTCCCACCAACCATCCTCTGTTCTCTAAAGTTGGCCATACACTGATCAACATTTGGTCGGTTCAGAACATTTTCCTTCATCAGAGGCTGCAGCCAATTAGCTGCAGCCGCTGATCAGTGTATCCTCACAGAGACGAGTGCCACTGTCAAAATATACAGTGTCCCAGGATTCCACTATCCACCAAAATTTTTTTTTTCCCTTTCCCTTTTATTGGTTGAACCAAATGGACTTGTGTCTCTGTTCAACCAGACTATGTACCCTCGTTTGTGTGGATGGAGGAAACTGTTTTTTTTTTTTTTTCATTCAACCCGTTGGATGAACAAAAATAAAAAACTGTATGGCCAACTTAAAGGAACTTCACCTAAAAGGGGAAGTTCTGCTGTTCTGCCTTCTCCCCCTCCTCTACCACTTTTGGCTACATTTTTTATTTTTTGGGGGGGGACCTCCTGGTTTTGACAGGTACCTGCTCCCACTCGGATCTCTTAGGCGATCTAAGCAGAAGTTCGGCCACCCTTATCTTTACCTTCAGCCTTTTGGGATACATCACAGGTCCCAGAAGGCTGCTTGCGCATGTGCATTGGAAATCTGGCTGTGAAGCCACAAGGAGTCACAGCCAGCTTCGTAAACAAGACTGGTGAAGAACCGACCTGGGTGAACACAATTCTGGATCCTTGGACAGATAAGTTTCCTTTTATTAAAAGTCAGCAGCTACAGTATTTGTTGACTTTTTTTAATTTGTTCAATATATATTGAAGATCCTCTTTAACCACATGCCAACCGGGCCATAGCCAAAAGACGGCTACAGCGCGGTCAGCTTGGGGCGCGCACCCGGAAACATCAGTGACCATCACGGAGCGCGGTAAATGGCTGCTAGTAGCGGCCGTTTACCACGCGATCGCGACGTTAAATGACGGAGCGATCACTTGTAAACAAACCGTCACAACGCCGGTTCCTCCCTCCCCTCTCTATACCGATAGGTACAGTGTGAGAGGAGAGGAGAGGGGGAGAGATCGTTTGCAGCGCTGTGGGCACTACAGATCCAGCCCACAGCGCTGCTCAGTGCTCATACTATGCCAGTACTCTGCCATACTGTGCAATACTCGCCAAAACTATGTAATACTCAATAAATTTTAACAGAAACAAAGAATTTTTTTTTTTTTTTTAAACAAATTTTCATTTTTTTTTTTTTTGATTTATAGCGCAAAAAAAAAAAACCCAGCAGTGATTAAATACCACCAAAAGAAAGCTCTATTTGTGTGAAAAAAAGGACAAACATTTAATATGGGTACAGTGTTGCATGACTGAGTAATTGTCATTCAAAGTGTGAGAGCACCGAAAGCTGAAAATTGGTCTGGTTAGGAAGGGGGTTTAAGTGCCCAGTGGGTAAGTGGTTAAAGGTTGAAAGTTATCTGCCAACAAAGCACTCTTATTGGGTGGACAGGTGGCTGGCAGGTGGGCGGGGCTTAGCACAGGTGCACAAGTGCCCAACACACCCTATGCATTGGTGCCAACGCATTGACTAGGCAAATTTGCCTTGTGTCCGATTGTTTTCATTCACACCATAGTGCTGTGCTGGTGCGCGCTCCAATAATATAGAACAGGATGCATTTTTACACAGCGCTGCATTGATGATGCACTACACTATATCACAGTGTGCTGCAGTACATAAAGCAGATAGACATTTCAATATAGCAAACAGTGTGATACCGTATAACAATGCATCACACTGCCCCTTCCTGTCCCAGAAAACATGGCAGGAAATGATAGAAGTTCTCTTAAATCTGAGAGAATATCCCCTTAAACAGTTGTCACCAGAACATGTGTCCCTATTGAAAAAATTGCCCCCATCTCCTGTTCTTGTGACAACTCAAATGTTGGATTTTCCAGCACTTTTAGTTTCAGGGACAACGGTCACCAGGACCAACAGTAAAGCTGGCCATACACAGAGTACATTTTGGCTAGTACTTCATGAACCAGCCAAAACCTTGTTGGCATCCTCCCTCTGACATCCTTCGATCTGAAAATTGAAGGAGACAGGTGGCAAATTGTGGGCCGAACAGTGGCTGCATCCAATCACATGCAGCCACTGTTCAAATATGCTGATAGCTGTGGGCGAAGGCTGTCGGAATACAAAAGCTAACACAACAAATTTGTCCATCTATGTTGTTAACCCTTGGAGCTGAATGAGGGTGTGGCCCGCTTGAGGGAGCATCGCAGATCGACTTAAATACAATCAGCCTGCCCATAGATGGATTGAATCTAGGCCGGGCCCTGCTAAACCGGCTGAGATTCGATCCATCTACAGCCAGTTTCACTTTACCTTTGCTCCCCTGCAATTCGGATTCTCTTCAGATGTGAGGAGTCCTGTGTGGCTCCAGTTGAAGCCTACACAGGGCTGGAGACCATTTCTCTGCCCCAAGTGGCAATGCTAGTGGCTGAGTTGCCAGTTTTGATGCATCTGTGCTGTTACATGGGGCATGAAGAGTGAGGCACACATTCCTCTCTACCCATAAATACTGAGTATTTCTCATTGCTCCCAGTGGCAAATGGAACTTCTGGGGAGTGAAGGTGAGATGAGTACAAGCTGCTGCAGGAGCCAACATTAATGTGCATCTGTTTTTTTTATTTTATTTTTTTTTGGGGGGGGGGGGGGGGGGTTGTTTCCTGCATGGGAAAAGCACATTTTCACTTAGGTTGTAAACCTCAGACATGAAATATGAACAAAGTGCATTCTTCTATTTTATACTTGTCTCTGACCAAAGCACTGAGTCTGACTTCTCTCTGCTGCCCCCTTCCTCTTGCTTTTGGCATGAGTCACTTCTGACACCAAGAGATCAAAAGCTGACAGGCCTGTGACTGATATCCTTAGCTCTGCATGTTCCTGTATTGTATCCTGTGTGAAGGGGGAGGGGGGTGAGTGGTGTCCCTTCCCTCCAATTACAGCTCAGAGCTCTCCTTGCTTAGATCTGCAGAGTGTAACTTCAGCCCCCCCCCCCTCGCTTTTCAGAGAAGAGATCCTGTTTGCATTCTGGACTTTGAATGAATGTAGAGGTCAGGTTGTTACAGATAAACATGTACAACTTAGTTTGGAGGATTCGTTTAGTCTCTGTGTATCACTGGGTATATGTGAGGGTTTTTTTTAACCACCGTAAAGCTGAAGTGTAATGTATGCATATAATACATCCCCCCTTCCACGTCCTGATCAACATGCAATTAAAATGTTTAAATCAAATGATTTTTTTTTCAAGAATTCCTGTATGAGACCTAGTGACATCATCATTGGGTCTGTATACTGGTCTTTGCCCTAACTTTGGTAGGAGGGGTCATCAGGCCTCTGTAAACATCACAACGCCCTGCCTTAAAAGCCTGAGCATTATATAAAATAATTATACAAAAATAAAATGGCGCGCTGTTCAGAAAGAGTAATAAAATCCTACCAATAACCAAACTCTAATAAATACCAGGTGTCTATACAGCATAGATTTAAATCCCATATAGCATTCCGTGAAAGTATGTTTTTAATAGGGGTTAAAAAGACTTAGACAAACACTTCTTGTCATAAGCATGTAGATAGGTTACAATCCAAATCAGCAGATTACCTCCTCACCACAACTTCCGGGTCCCAGAGACACCAGAAGTGAGGTCACTGGCTCCACCCAACGCGCTGCGTCACTAGTCACGTGACTTCCTCAGGGGGTGTTTGAAGTGGACTTATAATTATAGACCCCCCTCCTTTTTTTTTTTGGTTGTCTTGTTTTGTAGTGTCCTTGTTCTGTTATATGTGTTAATGTAACCACTCAAGTGATTATATTCAAATGTATAACAGATATTAATGTTGTTGTCCTATACTTCTGTACTTCTGTATTTAATTTTTGTGAAAAGAAAACTAATAAAGACCATGAAATATACAATCATAGACGTTTTTTGTGGACGTTTATTAATAATATATTTTTTGTGTATGTTATCACCAAGCACATAATTTCACAGAATGCTATACGTTATTAAAATCTGTGCTGTATACACATGGTATTTATTAGAGTTTGGTTACTGGTAAGGGTTTATTACTCTTTCTGAACAGCGAACCATTTTCTTTTTATATATTTCATTTTGAGTGGTTGGAGTTTTCCATTTATAGTGGCTGCGGCAGTTCTTTTTATTGCACATTTATTTTGTCTTTCACATAGCAGCTCATAAGTAACCCAAAACGAATTACAGTAAAACCTTGATTTGGGAGTAACTTGGTTTGAGAGCGTTTTGCAAGACAAGCTACATTTTTAAATACATTTTGACTTGATATACAAGCGATGTATTGATATACAAGTAGTGTCACGTCATACCTGAGTATAAAGGTGAAGAGAGGCGCCTTTAAGTGTAGCAATATGGTTACATTTAATGAAGGTACAACATTTAGCAACTCGCATGGTTGCTGAATAAAACAGCCACATCTTAGTACGCAGGCATCCGGGGTAAAGCTGTCCACATAGACCATCCTCCACACCGCCATTGACGTCGTCCCTTCCACGCTGTGCTGCACAAGCGCTTCAAGCCTTGCTTTCAGATCGCTCTACTGCAGGGTAGTCTTCCCAGTCACGATTGCAGACTGACAGCGGTGAGAGCCGGCGGTGACGAGGATGGTCTATGTGGACAGCTTTACCCCGATGCCTGCATACTTAGATGTGCCTCTTTTAATCATCAACCATGTGAGTTGCTAAATGTTGTACCTTCATTAAATGTAACCATAGTGCTACACTTATGCCGCGTACACACAATCGGAATTTCCGTCCGAAAAATCTTGGATGATTTTTCCGACGGAATTCGGCTCAAGCTTGTCTTGCATACACACAGTCACACAAAAGTTCTCTGAACTTTGACCGTCAAGAACGCGGTGACGTACAACACTACGATGAGCCAAGAAAATGAAGTTCAATGCTTCTGAGCATGCGTCAAATTGTTTCCGAGCATGAGGGATTTTTTGCGTGTCCGAATTGCATACAGACGATCGCATTTTTCGGATAGGAACTTTTCCCGACCGAAAAATAGAGAACATGCTCTCAATCTTTTGCTGGCTGGAACTCCGCCAGCAAAAGACCGATGGAGAATACACACGGTCGCATTTTCCGACAAAAAGCTCTCATCAGAGTTTTGCTGGCGGCATTTCCGATCGTGTGTACGGGGGATTAGATGCACCTGTCTTCTCTTTTATACTCTGTATCTCCTGCTACATTGCTATAATCTTTTTATATGTACTATAAACTGAAGGACTTGAATAATTTGAGTTTCCATTATTTCTTATGGGGAAATTTGCTTTGAATTACAAGCATGCTTCCGGAACGAATTATGCTCGCAATCCAAGGTTTTACTGTATACGAAAGAACACATCCTGGAAGAACCCTGTAGATGTGCAAGCTCCTTTTTACTGGGTGGTCCAGACTTTAGCTGTGCAATCTGCTAGGCAGTTGCTTGATTTGGAATTAAACAGCTGATGTCACAGCTAAAGTCTGCACCCCCAGAGACCATGAATGTCTAAAGGGATGCTGAGCATGTGTTCTTTCATGTGATGCTTGCACACAAAATGGCAGAGGAAGCTAATAACTGTGAGAGGCTGTTTATGGCTGGAGTTCAGCTTTAAATAAAGTGATATAGAATACATGACTGCAAAGGGATCCGAGTGATATTAGAATTTCTACGTTAAACTTAACCCTTTCCTTGGTTAAATGTGTATAATGTCCTTAGTCTAGTAATTCATATTGTCCAGGCGGCAGGGCCACACTCCCACCAGTCATTACCATAACACTGACTTATTGAAATGCCAGCCCCAAGCCCACAGTCTGAACGCACCCGCAATTGTGTGAAAGGCAGGAAGTGATTGCAGTCGTATCTATTGGGGCTGTGCTTCATACCTTGCAGCTGAAATCGCATAAAAGACAAAAACCAAATGCGAAACGGAAAGGAAAGGTTAATTGAAAACAAGAAAACCAATTTCAAAATCCGAACAAGTGGAAGATAAAGTAATTATTACAAGGCAGTATTACAGGGAAAAGAAAGCAGGTTAGTACACCCCGGAGTTATCGCTGCATGTGTAATTTCTGGACTAATCATCTGTGTAGGTATCTCTTGTTTTCTTGTATTCATATATTCTTCAAGAAATGGAATGAGTAGATTAATAGATCATAATGATGGTTTGATGAGCTGCGTGATTAAAAAAAAAAAAAAGGAAAAGTGAGTCTCTTCCTCAATCAGGTTTGTTTCATCTATTCAAACCAGTCAAGCAATTGTGCCCGGGCAGTCCAGGTTTTGAATCATGTGTCTGGTATTCTGTCTGAAAACCGGACACATTATTTAGACAGGACTCTGGCCTTCTAAGGGCTCATTTACACTTGTTTCGACTTTAACACACCTACCTACATGCCTACCTACACGCCTACCGCTTCAACATTCCTTTTTCTATTTGTTTTTGATGCTGTGGTGATGCTTTGATGATGCTTTTTAGAAGCTTTAATGCAGCTTGGCAAATGCCCTGTGTGTGCGTTGAATTTCTGTTTTTTTTAAGTGAGCCAGTAGAATCCCAGCTCAGTAGTACCCCCCAGTCAGCAGATCCCCAGCTCATTAGTACCCCTGTCCGGCTGATCCCCAGCTCATTAGTACCCCTGTCCGGCTGATCCCCAGCTCATTGGTATTGGTATTCTCGATCAGCAGATTCCCAGTTCATTAGAACCCCTGTCCGGCTGATCCCCAGCTGTGATGCATTAAGGTGAAAAAAACACGAACCTTTACAACCCCTTTAACCGCTTAAGAACCACCTCCTGCACATTTACATCGGCAGAATGGCACGGCTGGGCACATCAAAGTACAGGTATGTCGCTCTTTAAGTGCCCAGCCGTGGGTTGCGCGTGCGCCGCTGGCGGCGTGCTCGCGACCCGGTACTGAGCTCCGTGACCGCGGCTACACCCCTACTGTAAAAAAAAACACACGTCACACTTAACCCCTCCCCGCGCCCTAGTGGTTAACCCCTTCACTGCCAGTGTCATTTACACAGGAATCAGTGCATTTAAATAGCATTGATTGCTGTATAAATGACAATAGTGCCAAAAATGTGTCAAAAAAATGTCCGATGTGTCCGCCATAATGTCGCAGTCATAAAAAGCAATGATCGCCGCCATTACTAGTAAAAAAATAAATATTAATAAAAAAAATGCTATAAAACTATCCCCTATTTTGTAAACGCTATAACTTTTGCGCAAACCAATCAATAATCGATAATTGCGATTTTTTTTAATTTTTATTTTTTTACCAAAAATAAAAATGTAGAAGAATACGTATCGGCCTAAACTGATGGAAAAAAAAAAATTATATATTTTTTAATGAGGTCAGCTGGTCAACTCCTTCCTGTGTCATATAGCAAAAAGTAAAAAAAATATTGAATTTTTTTCAAAATTGTCCCCCCGGCTACACCCCTGACTCCACCCCCTTTTGTTTATAGCGCAAAAAATAAAAACCGCAGAGGTGATCAAATCCCACCAAAATGCAGCCTACCAGTGCCCATCAATGAATGTTGCTTGCTTCCATTCATTCGGGAGTCCGGACAAAAAGGACGCCTATTTTGTTTGGGAGCCACGTCGCACGACCGCGCAATTGTCATTTAAAGCGACGCAGTGCCGAATCGCAAAAAGGGGCCTGGTCCTTTTAGCTGCAAATTGGTCCGGGGCTTAAGTGGTTAAGCTTTTCTTTTTATTTAGAATGTGTAAAAGGGGATAGCTGAGCACACTGTGGTGTCTCATATAATCTAAGGAGGACATTCTCATAGACTTCACACAACCACACACTTGCTGGATGCAGAACTGTTCTTGGTGCACAGGGTTTTTGGCTCATATCAGCATCTGACAAGGCCAGCATTGTTTAGCAAGGTGCATTGCAATTCAAATGCTTTGTGCCTGTTTGTTATAAGCCATATGTCGCAGGACACTGTATCTGGCCCTAAAAATGGAAAGGGGGTGATGAGAAACACCACCAAACACCAGACCTTAGTGATCCCAAAGGGAGAGAGAGAAAGCAAATCAAGCCGGTGTCATCTTTACTTGTTTTGCTTCCAGCATTGCATTGCATTAGAGTCCTTGTAAGTGTGGCGTGTAGATTGGAGCGCCATATTAAATGCTGTTCTTGCCACAGGAGACAGCAGGGCACTTCACCGCCTAAAGGCCTCTGTCAGCAGATATTGCCTCATAAAAATGTTCGCTGGCTCGGTTTTATTGGGTACAGCTGGAATGTTTTCAGAACCTTTTGTTCCAGGTAGTGAAACCACTAAGCGTACGCTATCGATCTATTTATCTGTCTATGTATTTTGTTTTTCATTATTGTCAGTTTGTCTCTAATTGTGGGATAACTTTTTGGGCTTTTGAATCTGAAGAGAAAAACAAATGCTGAACCTGTAGGTAAGCTATGGACATTCTAGTATTTACATATTATAAACAAACTCTCATTGTAGCTGAAGGCACTGTGGAACAATTTATCCTCAATGTTTACAGCAAAAGCCATTAAGTTGTTGAAAGAAGTATTGTCAAAGCTATTTTGAATGAATGAATGATTTGTATAGCGCTGCAAATGCGAACTGAATCGCCTCAAGGCGCTTGGTCTGTCCTGTGTTGTCCTGCTTATTAGAAGAGGTGGGTCTTGAGTTTTTTTCTGAAGGCCCGATGGTTTTCTTCCATGCGGATGTTGGTGGGTAGAGCGTTCCATAGCCGAGGTCCTTGGACTGCGAATCTTCGTTCTCCCTTAGATTTGTAGCGGGCTTTAGGGGGGGAGAAGACTGTTTTAGTTTGTTGATCGGAGGCTGCGATTGGGTATCTATTGTTTTATTTTATCACATAGGTATTGAGGAACGTTTCCTTGTGTACATTTTTGGGTGAGGCAGAGGGTCTTGGATGTGATCCTATCCTTTACTGTTAGCCAATGGAGGCTCCTTAGGGATGGGGAGATGGATTCCCAGGGTTTCTTTCCCGTGTCTAGTCTTGCTGCTGTGTTTTGGACGACTTGTAGGCGTGCAATCTGGTAATTAGGTAGTCCTATGTAGAGGGAATTTGCGTAGTCGAGTCGCGAATTGATGATAGTTCCAACTACTACTGCTTTCTCCTTTTCTGGAATGAAGGGGATGAGTCTGCATAGCAGGCGGAGAAGATGATGGGATCCACTGACTACTGATCCTATTTGTGCATCCATAGTCATCTCTGAGTCAAAGATGACTCCGAGGCTTTGGTGCCTCGGAAGGATGGTCTGTCCAAGGATGGTGGGTGGGGTCCATGGGGTCTTAGTTTTTTTATTTCGGTTTGCGTTGAGGAGCAGAAGCTCTGTTTTCGATCCATTGAGTTTGAGGGAGCTAGTGGTCATCCAGTCATCTATCAATGTGAGACATTTTTCTAGTTTCTGGAATTGGTCTTTTTGTCCGGTGATGCGGAAGTAAAGTTGAGTGTCATCAGCGTATTTTGACTATACTTCTCCTGTGGGTCACTTAGTTCTGCACTCTTTTGATCCAGAGCCGTCACAGAGCCACACCAGGCTCTGCAGGGACCCTGACAATAATGTTGGGATCTGCCCAGAGGCTTGGACTTTAGCTGGCACTGCCTCTCAGCACACCAATGAAATCCTGAGCCAGCCGCTCCTGGAGCTCTAGTGTGTGCTGGAGGGGCAGAGCAGAGAGATGACTTTCTTGCTATCACTGGCTCTTTGCTCACTGAAGACCGAGAACCAATCAGTAGTCTTTAATTGCTCGGGTCTCTGTCTTGGAGGCATCGGGGACTGATGCTGCATCCACCTAGGTGAGTATGATTGTTTTTTTGTTTTTTTTTGAAAACCTGCACTTCTGGTTTAAGGCATTCTTACAGTAGCTTATTTCACCCTACGTTTACATTAGAGATTAGAAGTGGAGTCACTGCTGGGAGGGGGAGCAGGGATATCTCAACTGATGAGTCACTGCTGGGAGGGGGAGCAAGGGTAGCAGAGCTGCTGGGTCACTGCTGAATGGGGGATCTGAGCTGCTATGTGGGGTGGGGGGGTGGTATGGGGGATAGCGGAGCTCCTGAGTCACTATTGGTAGGGGGAAAAGGCTTTTGAGTCCCTACCGTGAGGGGGAGCAGGGAGAGCGGGGCTGCTGAGTCACTGCTAAGAAAGTGGAGCAGGGAGAGATGGACAAAGTTAAATTGTCCCTCCAAAGCAACCGCACTAATCCACTGATACCTTTCCAGTGAAACCCCAATGCCCCTTACACCCTCAGCTGTAAGCTGGCACCAAAATACCTCGTTTTAGAGAGGAAATGGTGATTTCACTTCTATGTCAAATGAAAGCACGATTGGCTACTAGAACCAAGCACTCTCACACAGGAGGTCACATGCTCCCCCATACTTGGAAGCTGCGGGTATTTTGTGGCAGCTGAAAAGGCAGAAGCAGAGGGGCTTTTCATAGACGTTGGCACTTTGCCCTGAATACAGATACATTTGCATGAAGGTTTTTTTTCTATTTCTCGCTGCTAATAAAATGCTTTTGTTTGCAGCATCGCTTGTGGTTCCTGATGTCCTATGGCATGGTGGCCTGCTGGTGTGTACTGGGAACAAGAGGTCTGGCAACTATTTTCCTGAACACCTTTATATTTTATATGATCGCACAGATGAAGATTGCACTTCTCACCTGGCTCAGCTCTGCACTTATGCTCCTGATGTTACATAACGAGACAGTTGAAAACACCCAGGTAAGTCAATTAGGTTCCATCTGTTTGCCTTCCCATCTGTCCACCTTTCACACAGGCTTTCTGATCAGGCCCGCCAGTCAGTTTTTCAGGCAGACCTGATTGAGGCCGGGTTCACACTGGTCTGACAAACGGTCCGACAAATGCTCCGCTAATGTTACGGAGGTGAAGTCTACAAACTTTTGACAGCGATTGGACTTGAGGCTGTAATCCTAGACTCGGACTTGTCATTTCAGCCTCAAGTCCAATCGCTGTCAAAAGTTTGTAGACTTCACCTCCGTAACATCTCTAAAATTCGCCCCTTTTTAACAAATGACACCACCAAGCTCCTCATTCACTCCCTTGTTATCTCTCGCCTTGACTATTGCAACTCCCTTCTCATTGGCCTGCCTCTCCATAGGCTCTACCCTCTTCAGTCTGTCATGAATGCTGCTGCCAGACTTATCCACCTTACCAACCGTTCAGTGTCTGCCAACCCTCTCCTCCAATCCCTACACTGGCTCCCAATCACCCAGCGAATTAAATTCAAAATACTAACCACAACTTACAAAGCCATCCACAGCTCTGCCCCCGAGCTACATCACCAATCTTGTCTCCAAACATATCCCAAACCGTCCTCTCCGCTCTTCTCAAGATCTCCTCCTGTCAAGCTCTCTTGTCTCCTCCTCCCATGCTCGTCTCCAGGATTTCTCCAGAGCCTCTCCCATCCTCTGGAACTCGCTGCCTCAACCTGTCCGGCTATCCCCTACTCTCGCTACCTTCAGGCGATCCCTGAAAACTCATCTCTTCAGGGAAGCCTATCATGTCTCCAACTAATCTTCTACCACTTCCATCAGCTCATTCCCCACAGTTACAACCTTTTGTATCACCTCCCCCACCCTATTAGATTGTAAGCTCTTCTGAGCAGGGCCCCCTTAATCCTCTTGTATTTTATTGTATTATAACTGTATTGTCTCCCTTTTATATTGTAAAGCGCTGCGTAAACTGTTGGCGCTATATAAATCCTGTAATAAAAATAAATAATGTCGCATGATGTATGAAAATCAATGTTTCCTTATGAGAGCCGTCTTAACTGATCCGACACAAGTCGGTCCGACTTTGAAAATGCTCCCTGTACTACTTTGGTCCGACTTTGATCCTACTTCAGCCCATTGAATATCGTTGAAGTCGGATCAAAGTCAGATCCTTGTCCTAACCATCCGACTTTTGACATCAGACATGGTGATTACAGCAGCAGTAAAAGGAGTTTATCTCACACTGGGATTATTTTGATTGGTCAAAGGACAAGTCAGATTATCACAAAGTTGGATCAAAGTAGTATCCTTTTCATTCAAGTCGGATGGATGTAGGACTGATGTTGCAGAGCAAAGTAGGATGATATTGTGTAATATCAGTGTGAACCCAGCCTGAACCTTGCAATCTCCTCTGGCCAGGTTCACACTGGTACGACAAACGCTCCGACATTGGGAGCTCATGTCACATGACGTGTGAAGATCAATGTTTCCCTATGAGAGTCGTCTTAACTGGTCCGACACAAGTCGGTCCAACTTTGAAAATGCTCCCTGTACTACTTTGGTCCGACTTTGATCCTACTTCAGCCCATTGACTATCATTGAAGTAGGATCAAAGTTGGATCTTGTCCTAACCATCCAACTTTGGCATCCTACTTTGTATTATTTCCTGCCCCCTGCTGTAGCCCATCCCATTGTGGGTTAGTTTTGATTGGTCAAAGGACAAGTCATACTATCTGAAAAGTCGGATCAAAGTAGTATCCTGTTCATGAAAGTCAGATGGATGTAGGACCGATGTAGGACCAATGTAGGACTGATGTAGGACTGATGTTGCAGAGCAAAGTAGGATGAAAGTTGTACTACTGTCATGTAGTATAGTGTGAACCCAGCCTCTATGGAGCAGCGGATGTCAGCGGACACATGTCCGCTGACACCCACCGACATCCAATCCGATCCTGCAAAATCCAGACGGATGGTGGTCCTATTTTTCATCCTTCTGGTGGATTGGATAGGATCGGATGAAAACGGACAGGCGGTTTCTGATTTCCCCATAGAGGAGAGCGGGACTGTGTATGTGTCCGCTCTGCACAGTGAGAGGAGACGGACCTGTCATCCGCCAACTCAGCGGGGATCAGTGGAGCGACCTTCGCTGATCAAGCGGAATCTGTTGCACGGAGGCGCCTGTGTCAAGGGGCCTAAGTTATTCTGTTTTTACAGAATAAAGTTTAATATCTCTTTTATTGTTGTAGGATTAAAGAGAATGTAGAGTGATTTGTATTTAGTTGTTATGCTTGCTACCAGAAAAAAAAAAAGAAATAGCATTGTTTTACCCGTATTTAGTCATGTAAATATAAAATATTGTATATGGGCATATAAAACATAACACTTCAGGTCAGAAGTTGGAATGCTGTAAGCTACTTTTTCAACTCTTTTCCAAGCCGACTTACTGCTGTGCTGGTAAAAGCCTGTGGTGTCAATAGAACTGACTAGCAGCAGGGCCGTTTTTAAGGCAGGGCAAAAGGGGCAGCTGCCCTGGGCCTGTCATTGTTGTGGGCCCAAAGCAGCTGCCTCATACTTGCCAACTATACTGGTTTAAATTCCCTCCTCCCTTGAGGTTTTAGTCCTGTGCTGTGTCCCAATATCTCAGTGTGAAGTGCTGCTACTAATGCTGCCCAGCTCTGCCCTATTGTTGTGTACAGATGACTCATCTGCAGACCCTGTGTTTACATGTAAATTACTGGCATTCATATGTAAATAACGGAGGCATTCATATATAAATAGTGGTGGCCGGCGGCATTGATATGTATATCATGCCCCCCTGAGGTCATATCCACAGTAATCTCTAGCAACCAATCAACAAGAAGAAATCATGTGCTGTAACCTCTAGCAACTAATCAGTGAGCTGTAATGTGTGCTGTAAACCTCTAGCAACCAGTCAGTGAGCGGTAATGATACACTGTAACCTCTGGCAACCAATTGCAATAGCTGCCTGATCTGATTCAGTAAACTGATTTTGAATCTAGCTGCTATTTATTGTATGTCTCTGAGCAGGTGGAGAGCGAAACTGCATGGGGGGGGGGGGGGGGGGGCAAGAAAAGTTTTGCCCAGGGTCCAATCAATAATAAAGACAGCCCTGACTAGCAGGTGATAAAATAACAGCTGAATTATTCAGATGAGGGACACATCCCTCTCCCCTAGCAGAGACCAATTTCTACAGATTTGTACTTATAAAGAGTCTTTCAGCAAGTTAGCAGGCAGTGCTGGGCTTTCTTTTGCTGCCAGAGTACTGCCAGAGTACTTGGCAGTAAATGTTTAGAGTATTTTTAAATTAAATATCTTAAAGAATCTCTGTAGGTTCATGGGAAAAATCTATTACCGCTGCTCCTCCTCTGTATAAGTTGACCTATACAGGCAGGAACTGCCCTTAAATGTTTGATAGGGTATGGCTGCCATGGACGGCTTAGTTGGGGGGGGGTCTTCCCCCTCTGTTTTCAGGGAACCTGTTGGTGGCTGTGATGCCCTCTTTATGTGCTTGGTTATATTGTAGACTGGGTACTGTTTAGACATGTGCACTGACAAAAAATGTGTTTTGTTTTCCTTTCCGTTTTTTTGCTTTTTTCAGAAATTTGTAATTAGAAAGTTTTCGAATTTCTGAATTTTCAAATTTCTGAATTTTCAACTTTCGAATTTCCAAATTTTCGAATTTCGAATTTTCGACTTCGAATTTAGTATTTTTCGAATTTCTGAAAAATATCCAAAATTTTTGGACTTTACGAATTTTGACTTCAAAAATTCAAAATTTCGGAAATTAACACATTTTTTGCAGAGATGAGATCATGAATCATAAGGGATGCCATAAGATGCAAACACTGTTGGATCGATTAAAGGGCACCTGTAAGAATAGTTGTTATCTATCACAACCATTTTGTACAGTGCTGGAGGATAATACTGACCAGTTTTTGGAGTCAATGCTGGTTCTGGGTAGAGCACATTTCTGCAACAGCATTACACACAATGCTTTCGGGATAGGAGCTTTGGCTGTGACAGACAGGTTCCCTTTACAGGGAAATCAACACATCTTCTCAAGTCAGAAAAACATATTAAGGCTTCATATACACTTGTGGCTGGTGAGCAGTAAAAAGAAGTGGTTGAACAATACCACCAAATGCGACCTATACACTTACAATACATTTTAATTAATTTTAATACACAAAAACACAATATAATACCCAATTGTATGAGTAAAATATAAAAGATGATATTATACCAAGTAAATAGATACCTATCATATCGTGCTTTAAAATTGCGCGCACCCGTGGAATGGCGGCAAATTATGGTACTTGAATGTGGACGCTTTAAATGCCTTTTCGGGTTACCAGTTCAGAGTTACACAGGAGGTCTGGTGCTGGAATTATTACTCTCGGTATAATGTTTGCGGCGATGCCTCACCTGTGTGGTGCGAACACGATTTACATATGTGTGCGCAACCTGTATATGTGTTTGCCTTTGTGTGCAAGCATTGGGGACAGGGGTGCTTTAAAAAAAAATGTATTTATTTTATGTACATTTTTACATTTTTTACACTGTCTCTGTACATTTTTTTTTTTTTTTTTTATTTTTTTAATGCCCAGTGTTCATGGACACGCGGTGGTTGATTTACTAAAGGCCCAAAGATTTTGCAGTTGGTCCAGAGCTTAGTAAATGAGCAGAAGCTCTGCTGACTTCCATCATCCAATCATATGCAAGCAAAAATGCTGTTTTTTTTTTTTTTTTTTTTTTCCCTTGCACATGATTGGGTATATTTTGCAAAGTGAAGCTTCGCCTCATTTACTAAGGTCTGGAGCAACTGCACTTGCAGAGGGCACAGTCTATTGGCCTTTAGCAAATTAACCCCTTATTTGTCTTTTAGGCTGTATGTACTATTCTTTATGAAGTGTAAGTATTTTCTTTGTACAGCAAACCTTATTCCCAATTGTCTGCCTTCTGTGTCATTTAATTGAGCTTCCTCTGGACACTTCCGTATGTACTTGGGAATGTTACAAAGATGTCCTATCTCCTGGATGTACAGTGTAGCTTTTATAAAATAGATGGGGAATTGTGTTTTTATATAATTCTGTTCTAGCAATAGAGTGAGAATGGCTTAGTAGAGATCAGAGAAGCCAAAATCAGGCAGCGCAGCAGTGCTTTCATACAATGCCTGTTGTGTTCTAACCCATAAAGCATGAACTAAAAAACTGCAGTAAGTTGGCCAATGAAAGATTGGCAACAACTGGATTACATTTTTGGAACAAATGAATATCTTTCCTGTGTACTAATCTATGTGTGAAGGCCCTATCTGAACCTAATTACTCTTTTTGGTCTGTTAAATGTACCATTAAAATTTTTTATATCTGTACAAAAAGTGCAAAAATACCTACCTGTTCATCCTGCCAGAAATCCAAATGCGCTTGTAGCTTGTTAAAGAGAGGGGGCGGGACTTTAAATGAGGCCATGACTTGATGTCGTCAGATAAATCCATCCCTATATATATATTGTTTGGAAGAAGGGTCGGGACTTTAAATGAGGCATTGGCTACAACTAAGTAGAATGGTGATGATGTTCATTGACATGTACATATAATTCATAATGAAAAAATCATGAATATAAAACAAACCATAAATGTAAACAACTATACATATATTTTTTCAACATGACAGTTCCAATTTGCAGCAGTTTCTCATCCCTGATTCCACATAGACAATGTATAAAATTGTATAAAATCAATCATGTTTCTGTACCCCAGTGGGTATCCAAATAGTATGAGTGTTGGGGACGTCGCATCTATGAAAGCTCTACGCGTTTCGTGGAAAACTCAACTCATCAGGAGCAATGCGGGGTACGTCTGATTGTATCTGGAAAATATATGACCAGAAGGCTACTAGTAAGCCATGAGTGGAAGGGATAGAGGGAGTACAGTTAATATAGAATAAAAAGAGAAGGCAGCAAAACAATGTATAGACCCCCACTGTACCTGGCAGGTGGCCCTAAGACACAATCATGGAGCTAAGGGCACGGTGGGGGCATCTCCCCTAGCTTGTAGCTTGGAGCTTGTAGCTTCCTGTGCTGGTCCCTTATAAGTTAGCATTGTTGGCAGATGTCTCTGTCGACAACAGTACAAATTCTGGATGGACTCTCTGCACACTGCTACACTCTTCCCAGCAAACTTTGCAATGAAAAACAGGGATATTTAGTTCACATATATTGCAATACATGTCTAAGCTGACCAACTGCGTCAAAGTAATCCGTCTTCTGGCCAGTCCTACACTGCCTTGCCACTGAAAATGCTAAGGTGGATTCCATGCCAGCATGGGGCATAAAGACCCAAGGTGGGGGAGAGCGACCAGGTTCAGATCTGGTCACTGACCTGCGTTACAACAGAAAAAATATATACCTATGCTCAAATCCCAATAGCACTACAAATTCTGAATAGACCCTTTGCACATCCAGAATTTGTAGTGTTAATATGTGGTCACACCCCTGTAGTTCAAAGACATGTACAAACTATTGGGATTTGAGCACAGGTATACCGTATCTTTTTTTTTTTTTTCTGTGCACAACAGAACATCTTCAGCCATTGATATGTAAAAGGTGAGGGGTGTTTTGTAGCCCTGTCCTAGGGTGACATTGCTCCTCTATAAATACAGTGCCGCGTACACACGAGAGAATTTCTGTCGGAAAAATCTTGGATGGTTTTTCCAACGGAATTCCGCTCAAGCTTGGCTTGCATACACATGGTCACACAAGTTCGCTGAACTTTCGACCGTCAATAACGCGGTGACGTCCAACACTACGATGAGCCGAGAAAATCAAGTTCAATGATTCCGAGCATGCGTCAAATTGTTTCCGAGCATGCGTAGGAATTTTGCGTGTCGGAATTGGTGCAAGCGATCGGAATTTCTGATCGGAACTTTTTACCAACCGAAAAATTGAGAACCTGCTCTCAATCTTTCGCTGGCTGGAATTCCGCCAGCAAAACTCCAATGGAGCATACACACGGTCGCATTTTCGGACCAAAAGCTCTCATCTGACTTTTGCTGGCGGAATTTCCGTCTGTCTGTGTATGGGACATTAGACATGTATTATGTTCCTGGCAGAATCACTAGTGTGCTTATCTGAGCCGCTCCTTCCCTCGGTCATCTGACACCGGTGCCGACATCTCAGATGTGGGCACCCAGCTGTGACAGCTTGCGGCTTCACAGCCAGGTGCCCACTGCGCATGCACAAGCAGCAGAATAGTCCCGCAGTCTTCTGGGACCTGTGACGTGTCCCAGAAGACCGTGGGGAGGGAGGAGGAGAGGAAAACCAGGTACCCCCCCAACAAAAAAAATTACCATTTTCTAAAGAGGAGGCGTAGGAAGCCTTAAAGCAGAACTTCCCCTTTTGGGTGGAGCTCCGCTTTAAGTACCTTTTTTTTTTTTTTTTTAAGTTTTTCTCACTCTTTTATGTCCAGGTTGGCAGGTGTCCACATATGACTATATTATCAACAGAGAATGGTTGTTTTGTATGGATGCTGTCAGCCTGAGAGTGAGAGAGTATCAAATGGGGAATAAAGATGGGGCCACAGAGGTACATGTTTTTTGACTCTCAAATGCTTCCTTCTATTGCCTACTAAAGTCCTTGATCTGTACCTTTTTATAGGCCAGTTTTAGAACATGTTGTTTTCCCTTTTCAGACATTTTTGTATATAAGGCCTTGAAAGTGATTGTAAAGGTTTTTTTTTTTTTTTTAATAACAAACATGTTATACTTACTTCCTCTGTGAAGTTGGTTTTGCACAGAGTGGCCCCGATCCTCCTCTTCTCAGGCCCCTCCCTCCTTTTAAGTGCCCCCTCAGCCAGCAGCTTGTTACAGGGGGGCAACCAAGCCCAGTCAGAGCTCCGTGTATCCATTCAGACACGGAGCCTCGGCCCCACCCTCTCTCTCCCCTGATTGGCTGACTGACCTTGACAGCCCCAGGAGCCAATGGTGCCGCTGCTCTGTTTCAGCCAATCAGGAGGAGTGTACTGGATGGCTGAGGGAATCGTGGACATCGCTGGAGAGAGAAGGAGCTCAGGTAAGTAATTAGGAGGGGCTGCTGCACACAGAAGGCTTTTTATCTTAGTGCATAGAATGCATTAAAATAAAAAAAAACCTTCTGCCTTTACAACTTTAAGTGGAACTCTTACCAAAAGGTTTTCTTATTTTGAATAGACTAAAAAGCAGAAAGACCCCTAGTGGTGGACTTAAGGAATTAAGGCACGTACAATGAGTAAGAACGTATAAAGTATAGAAAAAATTATTACATTTATAAGTAGCATAAAAACATGTAGCAAAAAGGAATGTTTTTCAAACAACAGTGATTACCATTAATAGCACAATACAGTAATATTTATACTTTTCCCTATGTGTTTCGGAGCCCCCACGTCTCCTTCCTCAGGGGTAAGTATTTTGCACAAGATAATTCTATTCAAAAACATAAATAACATATATTAAGAAAAATAGAGCCAAACATGTATGTTTATACACATTCCATATATTTATATGATACGCTTACATATTCAGATGGTGTATTGAGCGTACGTTACAGAATGTTGGTAATTTAAAAACAACAGGACAGGGCAGACATGTCAGACGGTTTCTTATCCTCAAAAGCTCTCAGGGAGGTAATAGTATACCGGGGTGTGTTGGCCTTTAAGCCAAGTCGCATCTGTGGTAGTGTGCTAATGGTGGAAAAAAGAGGGCCCACAGTCCTTCCAACCCCAGCAACCTGGGCATGAACCGACCTGAAGACACATAGGACTCATAGGACCCCTTTGCCTCAGTGTGTCTTCAGGTCGGTTCTTGCCCAGGTTGCTGGGGTTGGAAGGATTGTGGGCCCTCTTTTTTTCGCGTACGGAAAAGTATAAATATTACTGTATTGTACTATTAATGGTAATCACTGTTGTTTGAAAAACATTCCTTTGTGCTACATGTTTTTATGCTACTTATAAATTTAATCAATTTTATACTTTGTAAGTTCTTACTCATTGTACGTGCCTTAAAAGTCCACCACTAGGGGTCTTTCTGCTTTTTAGTTTAATACTGGATGTGGCACACAAAGTCGCAAAAAATTGCTGTTCCATACATATTGTTCTCAATTATTTTGAATAGAGAAGAAAAGAATTGGAACCTCCATTTAGGTTTTTATTACATTCTATGTTCTGTTTTGGGGATTCTCTGTCACCACAACAAAGAATGAAGAGAAATCTCACATTTTACAGTTGACAGCTGAGCAAGTAAAATCTTCCAAAGGAAGATTCCAACTAGTTCCAGCTTTGTGATGTAGGAGTGCTGAACCTTATGGAGATGCGTTGTAACACAATGGGTGGTTTATTGTCCTAGAGGCTGCTCCCCAGCAACTGTGGGGTCTTGCTGGACCCCCCAGAGGAGTTTATTGAAGTCTTGAAAAGATGGGAGTGCCACATAAGTTTGCATAGACCTTTTAAAAGATATTTATTATCCACTTGCTAACTGGCTCACGTAGGAGTGCGGGGGCAGAGCGTCTCTCTTGTGTGCTGGATCACGTATCTAGTCCCCAGTAGGGGGCGCGCACGCCAGCTGTGCTATGATTAGTCACAGCACAAGCCAATCAGCAGGTGCCAGACAATAATTGACGGATGGCACCAGCTGATTGGCGAAGAGGATGACAGGACAGAACTTTGTGAATGTAAGCAATACAGACCTCTGTCCTGTCAGTGGGGATATGTTGTTTTTTGTAAAAACCAGCACAATACTTAGTAAAAACCGCACACAGTGAATGGAACAAGCACTGTTAGTGCCGGTTCACACTACCGCGACTTGGGATCCGACTTGTCAGACCAAGTCGCCCCAAGTTGCTTGACATCAGAAATTCCATTGAAGTGAATGAGAGCCGTCTTGATGTACACTACTGAAGTCGCTCCGACTTCAGAAAAGGTTCCTGTACTACTTCAATGCGACTTCTAGGCGACTTGTACCCATTGGATTTCAATGGAAGTCGCCTCCAAAGTCGGATCGTGTCTTAACTGAAGCAACAATACAGGAAGAGAAATTTGTTTTCTCAGGCAAACCCCTCCCTCCCACAGAGCTGATTGTTGTTTGATTGGCCACTGGAAAGTCGCCTGTCCTGGAGTCGACTTGAAGTCGCCTTGTACGTTGCCCCAAGTCGCCTTGTAAGTCGTGCTGTGGTGCGCGCTCAGATCGCGTCCAGGTCGCCTCGCAAAGTTGTGTTGCCCCTGATGTTAACCCCTTTCTGGCCAGTGTCATTAGTACAGTGACCATGTATATTTTTAGCACTGATCGCTGTATTCATGTCACTGGTTCCCAAAAAAGTGTCTAAAGTGTTAGTGTCCGATTGCCCACCATAATGTCACAGTCCCGCTAGAAGTCGCTGATCGCCGCCATTACTAGTATATAAAAAATAAAATAAAAATTCCAGTACATATACCATAGTTTGTAGATGCTATAACTTTCACACAAATCAATCAAAATATGTTTATTGAGATGTAGCAGATTAAATATTTGCCTACATTTATGAAGAAATTCGATTTTTTTTTTCATTGGATAGGATTTATAGCAGAAAGTAAAAAATGTTTGTTTATTTTTTTTCTTCAAAATTTTCTTTGTTTATAGCAAAAGAAAAAAAAAACGCAGTGGTGATCAAATACCACAAAAGAAAGCTCTATTTGTGGGAAAAAATTATATAAATTTAATTTGTGTACAGGCTTGCATGATCGCACAATTGTCAGTAACGCAGTGCCAAGAAGCAAAAAAAAAAATAGCCTGGTCATGAAGGTGGGTAAGGGCTCTTTCACACGGGGCGGATCAGTGCAGATCTTCCCCGTGGATATCCGCTTGCTCAGCGGGAATCGCCGGAGCGATCTCCGCTGAGCAGGAAGATGACAGGTCCGTCTCTGCACACTGCGCAGGGACAGACCTGTCACAGCGCCGCTCTCCCCTTTGGGGGATCGGGTGACGACGGACCGTAGAGTCTGTCGTCATCCGATCCGCTCTGCAGACGGATGAAAAAATAGGGTTTTCCTCCGTCTGCAGAAATGGACCATAGCGGACACGGACAAGATCGGGTGTCAGCGGATGCTCAGCCGCTGACACCCGCTATCCCCGAAAACGGATGGATGAAAAACGGACATACGGACTGTCCATGTGAAAGAGCCCTAAATCTTCCAGGGGTCAAGTGGTTAAGCAGCAACCAACGTGTTTCGGGGGCTCGGCACTCCCCCTTCATCAGGGCTAAAATACAGATAACGTAAGTGCATGGATTTGAAAAACCAACGTTATCTGGCTTTTAACCCCCGATGAAGGGAGAGCGCTGAGCTCCCAAAACACGTTGGCTGTTACAAAATAAAAATCTTTTAAAAGGTCTATACAAACTGGTTTGCCACTCCTCATCCTTTCAAAACTTCAATAAACTAGACCCAACTGTCCAAGATTTAAAACCCTTGCCCACTGTGTTCTTAATGAACAAAAACGATTTAAATTGAGTTTTATGTTAACAGTGAAGCCGATATCACCTGAAACTAATAGCGTCCTGTTTTTGTTTTGCAGCGTGGTTGGTATGGAACGGAGAATGAGTATTACCTCCTGCAGTTCACACTCACTGTACGCTGCCTTTTTTATACCAGCTTCTGCCTAGAATACAGCGGACATCCGGGAGATGACGACAGATCCTACACCTTTTCATCAATGCTGGCCTATGTCTTTTATTACCCTTTATTCCACAACGGCCCTATCATTCCTTTTAATGAGTTTTCTGAACAGGTATGTGTCTTTATTATAGTATGGTTTAGTATGTGTGAAATTACTGCCCCTTATCCACCATCTTATCTTTGTTTCCATTTATAATTTTGTCTTTGTGTTTTTAGACAAGCTTATAGCCCATAGTGACCAGTCTGGTATATTCCTTCACTGATCTATACTGTACTGTAATCAGTGTTGGTCATCTTACTTTAAAAAAGTAATTAGTTAAGTTACAAATTTCTTCTCCCAAAAAGTAATTGCGTTAGTAACTCGGTTACTACATTGGAAAAGTAATTAGTTACTCAGCAAAGTAACTGTGACAGGGGTGGCAGCGGTGGTACCTGAGGGGGTGGCAGCGGTGGTACTTGAGGGGTGGCAGTGGTGGTACTTGAGGGGTGGCAGGGTGGTACTTGAGGGGGTGGCAGCGGTGGTACTTGAGGGGTGGCAGCGGTGGTACTTGGGGGTGGCAGCGGTGGTACTTGAGGGGTGGCAGCAGTGGTACTTGGGGGGTGGCAGTGGTGGTGGTGTACAGTACTTGGGGGGGAGGTGGCAGCAGTGGTACTTGGGGGGGGGGGGGGTGGCAGCAGTTGTGTACTTGGGGTGGGGGGGGGGCGGTGGTCGGATAGCGGTGGTACTTGGGGGGGGGGGGGGTGGCAGCGGTGGTGGTGCCATCCTCTCCCACCACCACCTCTGCCTTTACTGATCCCATCCCCCACCAACACTGATCTCATCCCTACCCTCTCCCCCCATCACCTCTGTTGTAGAAGTGATGGTGGGTGGGTAGGGATGGGATCAGTAAGAAGCAGAGGTGGTGGAGGACTTGGGATGGATCGTTTGCACTGCAATTCGAATCGTCAGAATACTTGAATGCCTCCAGGAATGCCTTTCCTCATGGGGAGAGACCCTCCCCTTCACTCGATTGGTGTCAGCTGACTTCATTTTTCAGTGTCCGCCCCGCCTCCCTACATTCTCTCTCTCTCTGGATAGGCGGGGCGGGATGGGGCGGTCCAGACAGTCTCTTTGAGTCTCAGCCTCTTCTCAGCTCAGCAGGCGAAAGCCCCCCTCCCCGCGGCGGAACGAACAGCCAGGTAGCACGGCCACGGCGGGCCTTCCCGGCGGTAGATGTAATTGAGATAACGACGCCGAAGTAATGGGAACTGAGTTACCATGAGGGGAAAAGTAATCAGATTACTCATTACCCTCTAAAGTAACTGCGTTAAGTAACTCTTAAAGTGGGGTTGCAACCAAAAAACAAAAAGGGGCTTAAAAATCATAAAAAAAAAAAAAAAAAAAATAATTGGAAAATTTTTTTTTTTTTTTTTACTCACCTCTAAATGCCTGTTGCTAGGGGGGTCCCTCGAAGTCTGCCACCTTCATTGCCCGGGCTAAAAGTCACTTCCTGTAGGCAACGCACAGTCATCTGGGACATGTCATGTGTCCCAGATGAGTGAGCGTCGAATCACGGCGCACGGCGCGCGCTCGCGCATGCGCAGTGGGTGCCCGGCTGTGAAGCCACAGCGGGTTCCCACATTAAGAATGCCGGCGTCGTGAGCGGAGCGGGGAACGAGGGGGGGGTCTCGTTCCCCCGCATCGCTGGACCCCGGGACAGGTAAGTGTCCGATTATTAAAAGTCAGCAGCTGCAGTATTTGTAGCTGCTGACTTTTAATTTTTTTTTGTTGCCCGGCCCTCCACTTTAAGTTTATTTTAACTGAGTTACTTACATCACTGACTGCAATATAGTATATCTTGCCCTTGTGAACTCACACACAATATCTGAATATCTCACACTTTGTTTTATGCATTTATATTAAATCTTATCTCTGGGCTCCTTCTTATAAGTGCTTTGCCATGGACCCTCCTGTATTTTTTCTTTCTTTCTTTTTTCTTTTTTTAAGCTTACCTGTCCTAGATGTCTTCAGGCAGTGTTATGCCGCGTACACACGGTCGGAATTTCCGATGGAAACAGTCCGATGGGAGCTTTTCAACGGATTTTCCCACCGTGTGTATGCCCATCTGTCTTTTTCTGTCGGAATTTCCGACGGACTTTGGATTGAGAACCTGTTTTTCCGACGGAAAACCTTTTTTATCGGATTTTCCGACTGTGTGTATGCAATTCCGACACGCAAAATTACGACGCATGCTCGGAAACAATTTGACGCATGCTCAGAAGCATTAAACTTCCCTTTTATAGTGCCGTCAAACGTGTTTTATGCCGCTGTGTTACAGACCGTCGGAATTTGGTATGACCGTGTGTAGGCAAGACAGTTTGAGCGAAATTCCGTCAGAATTCCGACGGGAAAACCAGCAGAGCTTTTTCCGACGAGAATTCCGACCGTGTTTACGCGGCATTAATTTTAGTCTTAGGACTAAAATGGCATTTTAGTTTTAGTCCCATTTTAGTCTTCTGCAATTGTTTTAGTCGACAAAAATTTGCTTTACCTTCACAAACACTTTAACAGGTTGAGAACTCATCCAGTTCTGCAGGGAACTGCATGTGACCTACAGTGATTGAAAGAATTTTCACCCAGCTGAACACAGGCTACAGACTGCTTTGTGCTGGCCCAACAATTGTCTTAATTTTATAGCTGAAAGCTGAACTCTGGGCAGATACTAAACACCGCTGCGCCTTCTAGATAATGTCTTCATTTAACTACTTTACGACCAGCGCAAGACAATGTACGTCCCTTTTTTGAAGAGGGATATCTCCGTAACGGCAGCAGCTGCTGCCACAACCGAGGTATCCATCTCTTCAGGTGCCGGTCGTATTTACGATAATGGTGGTCTCCGTTGCAGATTTGCCACGAGATCACCGTTAATGGTGGCGGGAGAGGTGCCCCCGACCCCTCCCGCCGCTCTCCCACGCCCCTGCAGCTTACCGAAGCTGTCGGTATTGATACTAGACATGTGCAATTTGTTTAGTTACGATTCGTATTCCGTTCAAATTTGTTATATTCGTTCATTTGTTATCGTACGAATGATTTAGTAAAAATTTTAACGAATTATCAAATGAATATGAAAAACAACGAAAATACGAAATAATTAATTTAGAAACAACGAAACTACAAAAGAATGAAAATCCGAAAAACGAAACTAGAAACAACGAAAATCAAAATGAACGAAAAAATTCGTACATTCGTAACTCTTTTTTGTTTGTTGATTCGTAATTTCCGTGTCTCTTACAATGGCGCTGCTTAACGTTCTTCGAATGGATTGAACGAAAAAATTCGTACATTCATAACTTTTTTTGTTTGTAGATTCGTAATTTTCCGTGTCTCTTACAATGGCGCTGCTTAACATGCTTCGAATGGATTGAACGAAAAAATTCGTACATTCGTAACTTTTTTTTTTTTGTTTGTTGATTCGTAATTTTCCGTTTCTCTTACAATGTAATAATAGCATACACATTACATAAAATTATGAATTATGCTCCGATTACGAATCTACGAAAACAATGTTACGAAAGTACGAATAAATCAATCTTACGAAAGTACGAATGTAACTAAATCTACGAAAATACGAATGCGTCCGAATACAAAATACAACGAAAATACGAATTTCGAATAAACGAACGGAAAAACGAATCAATGAAAAAATAACTGTACGAAAATACGAACGAGTCCGAATACGAACACCGACGACTTACGAATTTACGAATCGTTACGAATCAACGGAAACTAACCGAAACGAAACAAATTTTTCTATTGTGCACATGTCTAATTGATACTTGGCTGCAGCCAAGAGCTCGGTATTGATATTTTTTCAGTCAGCGATTGGCTTTCAAGTAAAAGTGATCTGAGCTATTCTAGAGCTGCCCAGTCTCCTTTATAGGACAGGTGTTTACCACATGTGGGAAACATGTAATAAATTGCCCTGATAGAAAAGTGGTTGTAAAGATAGTTTTCTTATCTTAATGCATTCTATGCAATAAAATAAAAAACTTTCTGTGTGCAGCAGCCCCCCTAATACTTTACATGAGCCCCATTTCTATGCCTCGGCTGTCTGGGAGGCTCTCCCTCCTGATTTGCTGAGACACAGTAATGGCGCAATTGGCTCCCGCTGCTGTCAATCAAAGTCAGTTAGCCAATCAGGGGAGAGAGAGGGGGTGAGACTGCGGCATAGCAAGCTGCTTGCTGTGGGGCACTCAACAGGAGGGAGGGCCAGGAGCGCCAAAGTGGGACCAGAGAAGAGGAGGATCTGAGCTTCTCTGTGCAAATCGACTGCAACAGAGCAGGTAAGTATAACATAACTGTCACTTTTAAGGAAAAAAAAAAACTAGACCTTACATTCACTTTATGGGCCATTTCACATCTTTGTGTTGGTAAAACGTGTGTCTTACTGCATGGGACCGCTTGATCCGCGGTACGGTTTGTTGTGGTGACATTCATTCTGATTGCACTCATACAGCAGCAGGCAATGTATCTGCACTGCTGTGCACCCCAAAGCACAAGCCATGCATTCATCTGATAACTGCAATGGTTTTCTATTTTATAATGATGTTAGAATATAGTTCTTTAAGGGTGCTTTGTTTATGATTCTGAACACTCTGCTCTATAGATGATCCTTCAGCTTCCTCTCATGCTGTCTTTTAAATGCTTCGTACCTTGCAAGCTGGCGCAGCTCTGCACCTAAATTATAAATGATGTACTTTTTCCAAGTGTGTTGCTATGACAAATAATTTTATATATGTTTTAGATGTGCTGTAAATGAGTGTGGGAGTTTTGATCCATGGTGAGAGACAACTTTGTGATGTGTCATATTAGAATATATAGATGCAGCCGGGGTGTGCTGGCTGTGCGCATACGGAAAACTCTTAAAGGAGAACTGTAAGGAAACAAATGTGTAAAATCTAAAATTTCAAGTTGTCTATCTGGAGTCTCTTCTCTAACATAGTAACAGTATATCACCTGATGTTTCTGCCTACAGATCTGTTATTTTTGTTCCTTGCCTTTGACCTCTTCCCGCCCAGCCCCACCGTCCCTTTAAAGTGATTGTAGGGGGGGCGTGGCCTGAGCATGGCTGAGTAGAGACGCTGATTCCCTGAGCTCCCGACCTTCTCCCGGCCATCCAAGCCTACTTTGAGCCAAAAGCTACCTAATTCCCGGGGAATGTACTCAGCAAGGAAAAGAACCAGGGGAAAGAGCAATCCAGCGAAAAAAAAGAGCCCCGGAGGTGCTATAGATCAATTTTTAACACAACAGAGGCGCACCTCCGCAGAGCACAAGATGGCGGATCCGCGTGGGGAGACAAGCAGGGCCCCACATTCAGGAAGCCGGCCGGCATCCCCAGCCACCTCTATGGATTCCGACTCATACTCTGAAGCCCCGGCGGGACTACAGTCAGACCCGGGCACCCCACTGACCTCTATGGGCACTGCGGGAGATGCCGCGATGTGGGCACTGCTCCGATCCCTCCCCACTAAAGCCGACATGGAGTCGCTAATCGTCCGGATTAAAACCCAGCATAAAAAAGATATGCAGGAGGTGAGAGGAGAGCTGGGCGCACTGGGTGGCAGATTGACCGCGGGAGAGAACTCCGTAACGGATCTAGAGAGGAGAGTGTCTGCCCTGGAGAATATGCAGGATGCGCACATAGATGCAGCGACCATGTTACAGCTGCATATGGAGGAGATGGAAGATAGAAGCAGGAGAAACAACCTCCGTCTACGAGGCCTCCCGGAGGCGACGGGGGCTGAAGACCTCCCTGCCACCGCCACTGCCATCTTCAGAGGACTCCCGGGTGACCCGCTACCACCACAAATAGAATTTGATAGGATCCACCGTGCCCTGGGACCGAGATCCACCGACCCCAACAGGCCGAGGGACGTGATATGCCGCCTCCACCACTATACCCATAAAGAAGCTATCACCCGCAAAGCGTGGGAGGCAGGAGAAGTGGACTTTGATGGGGCAACAGTGAAGATCCTTCCTGATGTCTCCTGGGCTACACTACAGAGAAGGGCTATGCTCCGCCCACTGTTGGAATTAGCCCGTCGGCGAGCAGCTACATACCGCTGGGGATACCCCTTATCGGTAACCTTCAAGAGGGAGCAACGTTTCTTCACCCTCCGGTCCCCGCGAGACCTCCCCTCCCTGTTCGAGTTCCTGGAGACCGACCCTATCAGAATCCCAAACTGGCTGCAGTTCCTCCCACAAACGGGCACCCGGGGCAACCAGCAAGCTTCACAGCGACATCCACAACACAGAATGCAGAGACAGCGCGGAAGATCCCAGGTTACCACACCGGAAGGGTCACGTGAGTCCTAGACAGCTCTCCCCCCTTCTCTGTCTCCCCATCGGTTGCCTTCACTGCATGCGCCCAGGACAGCTGTTCACTCTTTCCCCGGGGCCCGACCAGATGACGCCCGCCGGACCCCCAGGTAACCTACTCAGACTTCCTGCCTTACCTTTCCCCAATTACACTGAGCGACCTCCTGCAGTGATATGAGAACAGGCACAAGTCGGGGCCAAAAGCTGCCGACACATAACCAGGGCTCAGGAGGTTCCCCCCCCCCCCTACGCCCACAGGCACTTTTTATATGAGAACAGACCCCTCAGAGACCTGAAACTCTCTTGGATAGCGTCTGGCCGCATAGACAATGCACAAGCTAGAGACACAGCGGAGGACCCTCAGACACTGAACTCCTGCAAACCCCCACTTATATGGATCAAGCAGACTAAGGGGGTCTGGCCGCACCATCCCCCTCCTAAGGAGAGCAGAGATCAGTAGGTTCAGGAGACATACGCACAAACGCTTACCACCCCCTATTCCCCCATTACTCCCCTCACCCCCCCCCCCCTTTTTTTTTTTTTTTTTTTTTTTTTTTTTTTTTTTACTTACTCCTTTTCCCCTTTTTTTTTTTGGGGGGGAGGGGGGTGGTGACACAGTACGAAAGGTCAAATGTATGCCCTCTATGAGGATCTAACATTGCACTGAACTATTGACATCACTGAATGTACAGGAAGGATGGGGGCCATAACGAACAGGGAATAGTTCAAGGAATAGCTGCAGATGTAGGACCTGGCTGGGGATGGGAATGTGCCTCCCGGAATTTACAATGTTGTTGCTGTTATTGTTGTTGGGTAATATGAGCATGCTTATTCTCCTGGCATGGGATGGGCGGGATGAGTCGGGGGCTCCCCTCCCTATGTTAGCCTTGTTCAGCCACTCCCCCACATAGGCCGACACATACCCAGACCACGTTGGTTGGGTCGTGTTAAGCAAGCAAGGGACTTGCACTTAGGAACCCACCCCCCCCCCCCCCCCAATTTCCTCACCTGACCGATACTCCCTTGACCTGACCACTGACCCCCCCCCCCCTCCTATAGGGGAGACAAGGGGCACAGAAAAGAGATATCCCTCGAGAGTTTTAATCTCGAACCAGGGACTATATCTGTCCCCTAGACGCAGGCCTACCGGCCCCTTCTACCCGATAATCCTCCCTTACCCACCCCCTTTCTTACTTCCCCCCCGAGGACCCCCTCCCTTATACAGCACTCCTCGGCTGTACTTAACCCAGACTACTCCCCCTAACCCCGGTTGGTAATGGACGGCCTCAGAATATACTCAATCAATGCAAAAGGTCTCAATACACCCGAAAAGAGACGAATGCTTTTGAATGACCTGCGGAAAGACAGGATAGATGTTGCCTTTATTCAGGAAACTCACTTTAAAGAGGACAGACTTCCTGTCCTCAAAAACAGATTCTACCCCCTGGCTTTCCACTCCACCAATAAAACTAAATCAAGAGGCACCTCCATTCTCCTATCTAACAGAATACAGTGGACCCAAGGTGACGTGAAACTAGACACAGAAGGACGATATACATTTATTAAGGGATTCATAGGTGACGTGCAATTAACATTAGCAACCATTTATGCCCCAAACACAAACCAAGACTCCTTTATACGACGCACGCTATCGCAACTGTCGACATTTCAGGGAGGCCAACTTATTCTGGGGGGAGACTTCAACACCCCGCTATCTCCAGGGATAGACACATCTTCAGGGAAGTCCTCCTTACCGACTGGGGCTCGTAAACGCATAATCAAAGATCTTTACGAAGCTCAGCTGATAGATGTATGGCGGCTCCAACACTCCGGGGAGAAGGACTACACTTTCTACTCCACTCCCCATAAAGTATACTCGAGAATAGATTTCTTTCTAGTGCCACATAGTCAGTTGCACGCCATACGAGAATCCACAATAGGCCTTAGGACATGGTCCGACCATGCCCCTATCACATTGAGCTACAAACTCTCGGATAATCCCTCTTCCAGGACGCGATTCTGGCGACTAAACGAGAGTCTTCTGCAGAACCCGGTAGTCATGGAGGAGGTGACTAGAGAACTGAAATTCTACTTTCAGACCAACACAATGGCAGAGTCCGCCCCAGGGGCAGTGTGGAAGCTCACAAGACGGTGGTTAGAGGAATCTTGATAAAACATGGTGCACGAATTAAAAGAGAGAAGGGTGTACAACTAGAGAAGCTCCTAGCCAACCTCCACACCACTGAGGCGCGACACAAAACCTCCCTAGACCCGATAGTAGAGGCTGAACTCACCTCGCTGCGAAATCAAATAAACGAGCTCCTAAATTACAAGGCGAAAGCGGCAATACAGAAATGCAGGCTCATATCATATGAGTCTGGAAATAAATGCGGACGCATTTTAGCTAGAGCAGTCAAGGAAATCAGATTGCAGACGTACGTCTCACAAATTAAGACAGCGTCCAACACGATAGCCAACCTGCCACGACACATCGCCAACACCTTCAAAGAATATTACACTGGCCTGTACAACATCCCAACCCCTACTAATAAGCTACCTCTGATCGAGGCATACTTAGCCTCTGCTCAAATCCCCACACTGACACCGGACAGTATATCAGAACTTGACGCTCCAATTACGACTGACGAACTGCAACTCGCTATGAACTCAACCAAACCAGGTAAGGCCCCGGGACCGGACGGTCTTACCCTGCAATACTACAAAACACTATTTCCATCCCTTAGCTCCCACATGACTTCCTTTTACAACAAATTAGGAGACACGGCATCCCTCTTTAAAGACACGCTGCGAGCCCATATTACGGTCATACCTAAAGAAGGTAAGGACCCCACGACTTGTAGTAGTTATCGCCCGATCTCCCTGCTTAACACAGACCTTAAATTATTTACCAAGATCCTAGCGACCCGACTGGCCCAACATCTACAATCACTGGTTCACTTGGACCAAGTAGGCTTTATCCCCACTAGAGAAGCTAGAGATAGCACAATTAAAGTCCTAAACCTAATACACTGTGCCAATAAATCCCAAACGCCCTCAATCTTCATAAATACAGACGCCGAAAAAGCTTTCGATCGGGTCGATTGGAGCTATATGTTATCCGTCCTTAGATACATAGGATTAGGAGAGACTATGATGAGATGGATCTCTCAAATTTACTCTAACCCCTCCGCACAAGTCAAGGTGAATGGTTTGCTGTCAGACCCATTCTCGATTAAAAACGGGACCAGACAGGGCTGCCCGCTGTCACCCCTCCTGTTCGCCCTATCTTTAGAGCCTTTCTTATGTAAAATTAGACAGAACCCGAACATTCTGGGACTTACAATAGGAGACACACAATACAAGGTCTCAGCGTACGCAGATGATCTGCTTTTCTCCCTAACAAACCCCGTGATATCCCTCCCGAACCTTCTTCGCGAATTTGACGCATATGGCAATATATCCAATCTAAAAATAAATTATAGTAAGTCGGAAGCCATGGGAGTAGGCATGCCCAAATCCATTATGCAGACGTTACGCGCTAACTTCAATTTTAAATGGACAGAAACGGCCCTGAAATACTTGGGCACCCAGGTACCAGCCAACCTTAAACACACCTTTCATCTGAACTTCCCCCCTTTACTAACTAGAACCCGATTCTTACTAGATACGTGGCACGGAGGTCTCCACTCGTGGTTTGGCAGGTGCAACCTTATTAAAATGTGTATATTACCGAAGTTCCTTTACTTGCTGCAGGCACTCCCGATTTTTATCCCAACGACATTTTTCAAACAAGTTCACAGTCAGTGGTACAAATTTATCTGGGCAAATAAGAAGCCGAGGATACCCCGCTCACTACTATCATTGCCCAAAATAAATGGGGGGCTCGCGATCCCCGACGTAAAGAAATATTACCAGGCAGTACAGCTAGGTAGGATCATAGACTGGAACCGACACCGGGACCTGAAATTGTGGACACACCTAGAACAGGCGCAAACACAAATACCCCTGCAGGGCGCTGTATGGTGCTATAGGCACCTCCCGGCTGAAATCAAGAACCACCCACTGATAGGGACGACACTTCGAGTTGGGTCCCAAACTTGCCTCACTCAATCACTATCCACTCCAACTTCACCTCTATACCCTATCATAGGGAACCCAAAATTCCCCTCGGGACTTGACCCCCAGACTAGGAATATCCTTACAGACATAAATTGCACACAAGCAAGACATTTCATACAGAATAACTCCTGGCCCTCCATAGAAATACTTAGAAAAGAGACAGGTACCTTTAAATTACCATTTTGGACGGCCCTACGACTAAGACACTTCCTCTCATCTATACCTAACCCACAAGACTATGACAGACCTCTCACCTTTCTAGAGACGCTCTGCTCGGAAGCGGAAAGGCTCCCGAAGACACTATCTATACTGTATAACCTTCTGACCTCCCCGAAAGATAACACACCCCCACTGTATTTGAGCAAATGGGAGAAAGACCTAAATTGTACTTTCACTCCAAACCAGTCTCAACGTGTAATAGTGCTGGCTCTGAAATCCTCCATATGTACGAAAGTACAAGAAACCAATTATAAGCTTATGACAAGGTGGTATTTGACCCCACATATCTTACATACCTACTATCCAAACACCCCAGCAACGTGTTGGAGGTGTCAGGGAGACAGAGGTACACTATTACACATATTCTGGTCCTGTCCAAAGCTATCCCATTTTTGGTCTACGGTCAGAACGACTATACAGAAATTCACAGAATATGTCATTCCAGACGACCCGGCATTCTTTCTCCTCCATGTAAATACTATGTCGATTAAGAAATACAAAAAATCGGTCATTTGTCACCTGCTAAACGCCGCAAAATCCTGCATTCCGATTAACTGGAAAAGTCAGGCCCCACCAACAATTGCTAGTTGGATCCAGAGAGTAGAAGACATTAGGAGAATGGAGGACCTGGTGCTCACGGCGAAACAACAGGAGGAAAAATATAAAGCGACTTGGGATTTGTGGCTTCATTTTATCCTCTCCTCAGAGGGTATAGCTCTTGGAACGTTGTAGGGGAAACGATTCCCCTTATTGACTCCCTTAAGTGATGAGACCAGAGGCCGCCCTGAGCCAACCGGGGCTCCCCTTGCTCCCCCCCCCCCTTTTTCCCACCCAGACACCCCCTGTTATTGAATGTTCAAGATAGTCTGTACTTACTTTTGTCTATCGCTGTTTTGTACCTTGGTTTTTGTTGTTTATTTTGTTTGTTTTGTTTTTTCCGCCCGAGATGGGCATTAATAAAATCTATATTTAAAGTGATTGTAAATGCAAAATTTTGTTAAAATTTCAAATAACAAACATGGTATATTTACCTGTTCTGCGCAATAGTTTTGCACAGAGCAGTCTCGCTCCTCCTCTTCTCGGATCACTTGCAGGCACTCTTAAAGTGGAGGGCCACCCAAAAAAAAAAAAAATGCATTTATAATCTAAAAAAAAAAAATGTTTTTTCACTTATCTGAAACCCCTGTTGCTAGGCAGTCTTCCTAATCTACCCCTTCCTATTCCGCTGCGCTTGCTCCTGTTCGGTGAGCGCCCCCTTGCCTTCTGGGACATATGTGTGTCCCAGAAAACAATGGGGCCATTCACAAAGCGCAGCGCGACTCGCGCATGCACAGTAAGAAGCGGACAGTGAAGCCGCAAGGCTCCACTGCCTGTTTCCCTTCGCTACGATGGAGGCGCCGGCAGCTGATCCAATGGACGGATCGGCCTCGGGGGGCGGCTGGGATCGCTGGACAGGTAAGTGTCCTTATTAAAAGTCAGCAGCTACAGTGTTTGTAGCTCCTGGCTTTTAAAAAAAAAATGTATTGGCCTGAACGCCCCTTTAACTTCTTCCCTCTGCTGAGTGCCCCCAGAGCAAGCAGTTTGCACTCGTGCATGCTCGCTCCCAAGCCCCGCTCTGTGTGTCCATAAGGCACTGGCTTTGATTGACAGCAGCAGGAACCAATGGCTCCCGCTGCTGTCTCTGAGCCTATGAGGAGGGAGAGAGCCGCTGCTCTTGTTCACATTGCTGGATCAAGATCAGGCAAATATAAGGAGGGAATGGGGGGGAGAGGCTGCTTGTAAAAGGTTTTTTACCTAAATGCAGAGAATACATTAAAGTGTTACTAAACCCACAACAGTAAAATCTGTCTTTATATGCAGTAAAACATGCTTGTTATACTCACTGTGGAACCTAAGGGAACCAATGGCTCAGTCTGTCCAATATTATCAGTCTGTCCAATGATTAGGTAGACAGCGGCTGGAGCCACTGGGCTCATGCGCATCAATAAAATACGTGCCAAAACAAATAAAAACTAGAAGGTACCAGTGTTGGTCATCTTACTGTAAAAAAGTAATTAGTTAAGTTACAAATTACTTCTCCCAAAAAGTAATTGCGTTAGTAACTCAGTTACTACATTGGAAAAGTAATTAGTTACGCAGCAAAGTAACTGACTTTTTTTTTTTAAATATTCTATACGTGTAACTAAGGGGCGGGTCTAGTATTACTGTAACCAAGGGGCGCATGTATTATTATTGTTATATATCGTGTAACCAAGGGGCTGCTCTATTATTACTCTAACCAAGGGGCAGATCTGTTATAGCGTGTAAGCAAGGGGCGGGTCTATTATTATTATATCGTGTAAGGGGCGGATGGCTACAGAAGAGGGCGAATGTTAAATTAATGGGCAGAGCTCGATATATAACAATAATAATAAATGCGCCCCTTGGTTACAGTAATACTAGACCCGCCCCTTACTTACAAGAAAGACGCCCCTTGCAGAGTAGCATAGGCATCAGGGGTGTGCGGCATCACCTCGTACAATAACATGTTAACTGCACCTGCGCGGTGTAGAGTTCACTCAGAGCTGTTTAGGTTCGACAATTTTCGGAAGCTCCGTAGTCCTTCGTACTGCGCAAGCCCTGCGCCTGCGCAGTACAGGGGGTCCTTATCCGGCGGGGGAACTTTTTCGGCAGGACACCGGAATTACACTACTGCCATCTAGTGGCGGTAGATGTAATTGGGGTAACTAAGCCAAAGTAATGGCAACTGAGTTACCATGAGGGGAAAAGTAATCGGTTAGATTACTCGTTACCCTCTAAAGTAACTGCGTTAGGTAACTCAGTTTATTTTAACTCAGTTACTTACATCACTGGAAGGTACTAATTAATAAATTGAGTCCATAAAGATGAATAAATGAACATATGCAGGAAAAGGGTATATAATATAAATATAGATATAAAAATCTCTGTCCCTGGATTGCTGCATATGTTCATTTATTCATCTTTATGGACTCAATTTATTAATTAGTACCTTCTAGTTTTTATTTGTTTTGGCACGTATTTTATTGATAGTGTCACTTTATTTATCACGTGTTTTATATATATTTGTTGTTCATCACGTGGTTTATCACTTTTATGATTTATTTTACTGTTTATCACGTATAGGTGTGTGCTTTAACTGGATGTGCGAAATCACTTTTATTTCATTTACGGTATCTATTTGTGGGTTGTGTACACTATTAGATTTTTCTGCTGGTATTTATTTATCTATATAATTTTAGCACTTTGAGCAGGTTTTACACCACTTTGTGAACATCACACATTCACATATATTTATTTATTTTTACATACATTCCTAGTCCTTAATTATAGTAGCGCGAAGGACACTTTCACATATTTAAAGTTCCTGAATGGCCCCACTGCCTTGCATCCAAAACCAGTCCGAACAATGCCAGATCTCCCGTAGGGAGGGATATGATATCTATCATTCAAACTGTCATAGAAAAAAGACAATAATACCTGCAATATATATTAAATAAGAGCATTGCTTGAAATCCCGGTACCTACCACCCACCGAGTCAGTACTTGCTGCCAGGTGCTGGCTCATGAAGTGAGCATGTCTGACTCAAAAAAGATCCAGTGTTGAGGAAAAAGGGTGGCCCTGATAATGGTGCCGTGAGAACCGGCTTCAGCACAACCCCTTCTATTTTGCCACTCCCCACTGACGCGTTTCACCCCTATAGGGCATAGTTGTAGTCTGTGCAGCTCACTGCAGCCTTCGCATTAGAGCAGTGCATTTGGAGAACATTTGTGTCATTTTTCACGTGGATAGGGAATCATAAAACACGCTACAAAAAAATTAAAATTTCATGTAATTGATTACCAAGGTAAATCACTAATTGATTTGTACAGGGAGAATCCGTTTTTTTTTTTTATCCAATATAGTTCCAATTTCTGGGGTATAAAGTTCAGGTTTGCGTAAAGTAGCCTGCAGCCAGAGATAATTGGGGTTAATTGGGCACAGCGATCCCGTGTCATCATATTCCGGTCACATATGCTGTGCGGCCTTTTGCCGAGTTGCGTCCTTTACCAGTCAGAGAGGCTTGCATATTAATGATGTTATATGTTTTGATCCCTGAACAAGTGTTTACATAAAAAGAATTAAAATGTCATTGGCGCTGTTAATGAAGGTTATAACTTGTCTGTGCTGCATCTGCTCGAAGCGGCTCTCTCTGTGCTCGCTGTTTGCCCGCCGCTGTCTTTGTTCATATATTATAGTTGGAAATGTTAATTCTGTTGTTTCCGAGCTTCAGATGGATGTTCTCTCACACCGCAACCAATAATTAGAATCTGCATGTACGGAGTTTATTGGGGGATTCGACTTGCGCTGTCTGAACTTTAAGGTGAAAAGTCGCATTAAAGATCAACATTCCTCTAATGAATTCTAATATGTTAAGTTGGAGGAAGAGCAAAGGTTTTGGTCTGGAGGGAAATTTTTACAAGAACTGGACTAATGTTGTTTGATTCTTTATAAATGAAAAAAATAATAATAATAATGGTGGCACAAAAAAGAACACCTTGCATTCTCAGAAACTTTAATCCACAGTTGACCTTATAGTGTGGTCCAATGTTCTTTAAGTGTATGTAAACCTAAAAATAATAACTCATAAAATACAGTAGTGACTTACTGCCCACTCATTCCAACAGTGTCATCCTTTCCTCCTTTTCTTTTAATGGTGATCCTGGCAGTTTTTTGATTTCTTGTCTTAGGAGGGACAACACTCCCAGAGCTTCCGAAGAAGTTGTCACCCTAGGACGTTCCCTCCCTGTAAACTTCTTTATGATCTGTGAACACATGCCAGCATGTACAGCTTAAAGTGGTTCTAAAGGCTGAAGTTTTTTTTCCCCTTAATTTTGTTACCGTATATATGAGTATAAGCCGACCCGAATATAAGCCGAGGCACCTAATTTTACCACAAAAAACTGGCAAAACTTTATTGACTCAAGTATAAGCCTAGGGTGAGAAATGCACAGCTACTGTAAGTGGAAAAGAGGGTCAACAATGCCCATTTGCAGCCTCATTGTGCCCATTTTTATGCCTCACTGTGCCCATTTGCAGCCACAGGTCCTCCGAACTTCAAACTCTGTAGTTAGGGGTTCCTAGATGCCCCCTAGCTGCAGCCCAAAGGGTCCCGAAATGACATTGCTGCAGATGGACACAGTTGACCGAATTTGGGGCCCTGTATCTCAGGGCCACTTGGTGCTAGGAACCCCAAAGAACTAGCACTACAACACAGTGGCGGCTGGTGCTCAAATTTTTTTTGGGGGGGGGGGGCGCAAAACAAACAGCCTCACTGTGCCATCAAACGCTGCCACTGTGCCTCAAACGCTGCCACTGTGCCCATTAAATGCTGCCACTGTGCCCATTAAATGCTGCCACTGTGCCCATCAAACGCTGCCACTGTGCCCATCAAACGCTGCCACTGTGCCCATCAAACGCTGCCACTGTGCCCATTAAATGCGCCCGCTGTTTACACTTATGGAAGCCTATTAGAGCACACCGCTCTAATCAGGTCCCCTATTAGAGCTTACAGCTCTAATAGGGCGCCTCCAGAAACACCCCCCTCGCTGTAATTCAGATGCCCGGCGCCCGACAAGGGGCCGGACACCTGAATAGGGGGCAGCAGCGGTGACAATAGATAGATTCATGCATTGCATGAATCTATCTATTGGTGATAGAGCGGTGCAGGAGAGGGGGGGCGGCGCTCCTGCGCCCTCTATGCACGCACCGCCACTGCTACAACATATCCAAAGATGGGGTTCCTATCACCAAGTGGCCCTGAGATACGTTCGGAAAATGTCAAGCACTTTTCTGCAGCATAGAATGACATTTTCCGACCCGACTTTGGGGCCTCATATCTCGGGGCCACTTGGTGCCAGGAACCCATATATATATATATATATATATATATATATATATATAATATATAGTAGCAGCAGAGCGTCCCAGAGAGAGAGCCAGGAAACAGGAAACCCAGGTTACAATATATATTCTATCTATCTATATATATATATTGGAACCTGGGTTTCCTGTTTCCTGGCTCTCTCTGCTGGGACGCTCTGCTACGATATATATATATATATATATATATATATATATATATATAATCTCTATCTAAGTTGTCTCTCTCTATCTATCTATCTATCTATATATATAAAATGTGTTGTAGTGGGCTGCACTGGGTTTGCACACCAAATTTGGGGTTCCTAGCACCAAGTGGCCCCGAGATACGAGGCCCCAAAGTCGGGTCGGAAAATGTCATTCTCTGCTGCAGAAATATGCTTGACTCCAGTATAAGCCGAGGGGGGCATTTTCAGCACAAAAAAATGTGCTGAAAAACTCGGCTTATACTCGAGTATATACGGTATTTATGCATTAAGGAGAAGAACCTTCATCATGCAGCCACCCCCCCCCCCCTCCCCAATCTTCCTTGTTGGATGGTGATTTCTTGCCCAGAAATACAGAAGATGGGGGTAAGGTAAGTATATATCTAACTTTTTTTATATTACAGGTTTCTTGTATACCTACTAACAATGGATGTTTTTATCGGGGTGTGTGTGTTGGGGAGGGGGGTAATACAGAATACCTGTGGAACAGTGGCCTTTTATTAGTGCGTTGATCAATGTCCCCACCTCAGACGTTCATCCGTTTTGCGTGTTGCTTCCTTTAGACAGGAGAAACGCTACCATTAAAATTTCCTGATGAATAGGCATCGGTGTACATAATTCAACCTCTAGAGACGTCACTAGGAGAAGTTGAGAATTTTGAGGACAGAGAGTTTCTGGGTGTGGTGTCAGCAATTCTAGAATGAAAAACCAAAGACAAGTGGGTTGCATTCTCTGTGTGTATTTACATGCTCATTTGACCGTCTGACATTTTATTGAAAATTTCAGATGCAGAAACCAGATACAGAATGGACGAACATTCGATATCGTGGATTGTTCACAGATGTGTTGCGTTTATTGCTGTGGTGGTGCCTGGCAGAGCTGATGATCCATTTGATGTATATGCATGCAATGTATAGCCACTACCCTGTTCTTGAAGAAGCCTCATACTGGACCCTTGGTGAGTAGGTTAGTTCTTTTTCCACTTCCCTGCCTTCAAAGGATAATTCGTTTAGGGGCAAACAGATGGCCCTGCCCCCACCCATAACTGGCCTTCACAGCAAGGAGCTCACGGAAGGGCAAAATGCATGAAAGACCAAACCAGAGAAAATTCCCAGCTCAACTCGCCAACCAGTCTGCTTACCAACCAAAATAACCTGTCCAACAGTATGTGTTAAAAACAGGGGTTTGCACACATTTGCAAACGCATGTGTAAGCTCTTCACAGCACCCTGTATCACTTGCAGTCCTAATCTAAATTTATGAGGGTCTCCACAATGGAAGCACATGCATTCTAATGGACAGATAAGCCTAAAGGTAGCCCAGTCCTCCTTAAAGGTACACATTGGACACCCAGCACATAGCACAGTGGCAGCAAAGGTGCCCAGTGTGTCCCCCTGACCAAATTTACACCAGTAACAAAGAGATGGCCCCTGCCCCCACCTATAACTGACCTTCACAGCTAGGAGCACATGGAAGGGCAAACTAATGAAAGACCAAACCAGAGAAAATTCCCATCTCCTCTCTCCAACCATTCTGCTTACCTATTGAAATAACCTGACGTACAGTATGCGTTAAAAACAGGGGTTTAGTTGGCAAACATTTGCAAGCGCGTGCGTAAGCTGCAAGGCCTCTTAACAGCATAATGTATCACTTGCAGTCCTAACCACAATGGAAGAACATGCATTCTAATGGATGGATAAGGAGCAGGTGGGCCTGGAGGTAGCACAATCCACCTTGAAGGCACAGGGGCACATTAGACACCCAGCACATAGCACAATGGCAGGAAAGGTGCCCAGTGTGTCCCCTGACCAAATCTACACCCACCTGCCCCTTATCTATCCATTAGAATGCATGTGCTTCCATTGTGGAGACCCTCATACATTTAGAAGGTTAGGACTGCAAGGGATACAGGGTGCCGTGAAGCTTACGCACGCGTTTGCAAATGTGTGCTAACTAAACCCCCGTTTTTGAAGCATACTGTTGGACAGGTTGATTTGGTTGGTAAGTAAGTTGAGCTGGGAATTTTCTCTGTTTTTTTCTTTAATTAGTTTAGGGGGCTTTGGGCTCGTGTGAATTGGCATCAGTTTGAGATGCCTCATCTCTTACGTGGCAAGTGATAGCCTGGCAACAATGAAAATGGTACTTCACATCTCAAAGGATATCACTTCGAGCCTTGCTACCCTCTAGGAATGGGGGTGTCTTTGGCCTCTATAAAAATAAACAAAAGAGGGCGCACCAGCCCAAAATTATCGCACCATGCTATCCGAATCAAACTAACGAACTTGTTGTTTTCGTTATAACTTATTTTGGATTTGTTTGAATTTGTTACTGTTGTGGTTCGGATGCATCCAAATCTCCAAATCATGCAAATTTCATCCGAATTTCAATATGTAACTAAATGAATCGCACATGTCTAATCTGTTCTTTGGCTGCACTGGAGTTCTTCTTTAATGTGCTGTTGTGTACAAGGTGACAGGGCAACTTTAAAAGCTAATTCGCCTTATTTAATATGCAATGCGGCAATGATAGTTCACGCCAGAATTTAATTTTCATAGGAGTGAAATGGAAGCAGAAATCAGGCTTTTCTAGGATTAATAAGGAAAAAACCACTGATTATGGTGTCTATAGAAGTAATGTGGCCGTACAGTTCACTTACAGGACCACTCAATCAACAGCCGGTGACTTTTAAACCGTGGCAGTCGTGCTGACATCTCAACTTAAAATATGCAGCACTGATTAAAGCTGTAATTACTCAACAAAAGTGCTGGGAAGAGATAAATCACTGGCATTCCATGTTGTTGTGACCATTTCTGCCTAACAAGTACAAATGCATGTGAGGCTGGGATCCAGTCCAGTATATTAAAGCCCAACTCCGAGCACCTTCATTTTATTCTTTCGGATGGCTTAAAGGGGTTGTAAACTCTTGTGTTTTGTGCCGATACCCCCCCCCCCCCCCAAAAAAAAAAATGTGACAAAAATGGCAAGCGCTGCCGAAAAATAGCGAGCGCTGCCGAAAAAGACCAAATCGCGGCCAAAAAAACCCGAAGCGGCACCAGAAAAGACCGAGCCGACTGTTCGGCTCCGCTCGTAGTCCCGCCTCCCTGCACTCGCTCCGGAAACAGCAGGGAGGCGGGACCGCGAGCGGAGCCGAACAGTCGGCTCGGTCTTTTCCGGGGGCGCTTCGGTCTTTTTCGGCGGCGCACCCGACAGAGCGTCTCGGCGGCGGGAAATTTAAACCCCGACAAGACTGCAAATGACGCTGGCAAGCTACAATGACACTGGGCAAGGCTGCAATTGACGCTGGGCAAGGCTGCAATTGACGCTGGGCAAGCTACAATGACGCTGGGCAAGGCTGCAATTGACGCTGGGCAAGGCTGCAATTGACGCTGGGCAAGGCTGCAATGACACTGGGCAGGCTGCAATGACACTGGGCAAGGCTGCAAATGACGCTGGGCAAGGCTGCAATGACGCTGGGCAAGCTACAATGACACTGGGCAAGCTACAATGACACTGGGCAAGCTGCAGTGACACTGGGCAAGCTGCAGTGACACTGGGCAGGCTGCAATGACGCTGGGCAAGGCTGCAATGACGCTGGGCAAGCTACAATGACACTGGGCAAGCTGCAGTGACACTGTTCAAGCTGCAGTGACACTGGGCAAGCTGCAATGACACTGGGCAGGCTGCAGTGACACTGTTCAAGCTGCAGTGACACTGGGCAAGCTGCAATGACGCTGGGCAAGCTGCAGTGACACTGGGCAAGCTGCAGTGACACTGTTCAAGCTGCAGTGACACTGGGCAAGCTGCAATGACACTGGGCAGGCTGCAATGACGCTGGGCAAGCTGCAAATGACGCTGGGGCAAGCTGCAAATGACGCTTAAATGTAAGTTTTTTTTTTTTTTTTTTTTTTCCCTAAACTTCCCTCCTAAAACTTTTTTGCCTTAAAATGCCCTCCTAAACTTGGGGTGCGTGTTATACGCCGGTGCGTGTTATACGCTGATAAATACGGTAGGTGCCTCGGCTTATATTCGGGTCGGTTTATACTCGAGTATATACAGTATTTACCTGTAGTTCAGCTTTTGTTCTTCTTAATTCCAAAGGTTTAATGGTATCTTACCATGACCACATTTCTCACAAGTCATGATTCTGTCTACATTATGCTCTAATTACTCTTTAGTAATACTGACCTGTTCTTTCTCCTAATATCAGACCACACAAATACATGTTAGCTACACAAGGCACCTTTCTAAAACCCTAGGATGACCCTTATTATAGGGAAAGTCTAACAAAATGTTAATTCAGTGTCTATCCTGATTACACTTTGGTAGGTTTATGAGGTCACAGTGTGTGGGGTTTTTTGTTCAGTTAGCCTCTATTCATAAGCACACCCACGAGGGATGAGTCAAGAAGATTAATTTCCAATTGGCTTTGGATTACTCTGAAAGGCAAGTTAACCTATCAAAGGCTACAGAGGTTAAGAATGAATCTATCAAAACCGAATGAAACCTCCTAAATGACCCGGCCCTAATGATGATCTGATAGAAATGTGACACCTGGGTGAATATATATTGCTGGCTGGGGAAATCAGAGATTTTGCTGCTGATGTTAAACATTGTTGAGATGTTTGAACAGGGAGGTTTGAGAGGTTTCAGATATGAGACCCCCATCAAATCATTCTCTGCAGCGATTACCTTTTGTACCACCACCCCCTCCCTTTAGAATGTAAGCTCTACGAGCCGGGCCCTCCTGTACCTTTTGTATTGAACAGTACTGTACTTGTGTTGTCCCCCCTATACATTGTAAAGCGCTGCGTAAACTGTTGGCGCTATATAAATCGTGTATAATAATAAGATGTATAAGAATGGGGGAAGGAAGTCATCTTAAAGTGATATTAAACCCAAAACCTTCTTTTGTATAATACTGCTGTAAGTTGACCATACACTGATCGTAATTCAGCCAGCCCAGCAGGGAATGGATGAAGTTTTATAAAGCCAAGAGCCAGGCGCATAGAGACTTTCAAAGTGGTAATCTAATGCCGCGTACACACGAGCGGAATTTCCGTCTGAAAAATCTTGGATGTTTTTTCCAACGGAATTCCGCTCAAGCTTGGCTTGCATACACACAGTCACACAAAGTTCGCTGACCTTTCGACCATCAAGAACACGGTGACGTACAACACTACGACGAGCCGAGAAAATTAAGTTCAATGCTTCCGAGCATGCTTTGAATTGTTTCCGAGCATGCGTAGGAATTTTGCCTGTCGGAATTGGTACAGACGATTGGAATTTCCGATCAGAACTTTTTCCGACCGAAAAATTGAGAACATGTGCTCAATCTTTTGCTGGTTGGCATTCCACCAGCAAAAGTCCGATGGAGCATACACACGGTTGCATTTTCGGACCAAAAGCTTTTGCTGGCGGAATTTCCGCTTGTGTGTACGGGGCATTAGAAGCACTCAACACTGGCTGCTGCTCCCCAACTCATAAGACCAATGAGAAGGGACAAAAACACAAAAAAGGATCGCTGTTCAAAAGTAGTAGAAACAAGGGTAAATCCATGAAATTCAAAGCAGATAAACGTGTCTTCTCTGGCCCATGAGTGTGTCTCCTTCGGGGTTTCATGGCTGTCAATGATGTCAGACACTGATGAGGACATGTAATGTAAAGGGGGACTCTGATGGTGACATCTAATGTAAAGGGGGGGGGCTCTGATGGGGACATCTAATATAAGGGGGGCCTCTGATGGTGACATATAATGTAAAGGAGGATTCTAATGGGGACATCTAATGTAAAGGGGGTCTCTGATGGGGACATCTAGTGTAAAGGAGGACTCTGATGGGGATATCTAATGTAGGGGGGGCTCTGATGGCGACTTCTGATGTGAAGGGGGACTCTGTTGGGGACTTCTGATGTAAAGGGGGCCTCTGATGGGGGCATCTAATGTAAAGGGGGAACAAAAAAAAAAAAAAAAACCCCCAAAAAAACACCACCACCCCCACATACACCAAAAACCCCCCCTCACCCCCACACACCCCACCCCCCCAACCCCCCACAACAAAAAACCCACACCCCCCCCCCCCCCCCCACCACACCCCACCCACCCCCACCCCCCACCAAAAAAAAAAAAACCCCACCCCAAACCCCCCCCCCCCCCCCCACCCAAAAAACCCCAAAACCAACCCCCCCCAAAACCCACCCCCCCCCCCCCCCCCCCCCCCCCCCCCCAAACCCCCCCCCCCCCCCCCCCCAACCCCCCCCCCAAAACCCCAACCCCCCCCAACCCCCCCCCCCCCCCCCCCCCCCCCCCCCCCCCCCCCCCCCCCCCCCACCCCACACCCCCACCCCACCCCCCAACCCCCCAACACCCCCCCACCCACAAACCCCCCCCCCCACCCCCCCCCCACACCCAACCACCCCCCCCCCCCCCCCCCCCCCCCCCCCCCCCCCCCCCCCCCCCCCCCCCCCCCCCCCCCCCCCCCCCCCCCCCCCCCCAAGCCCCCCCCCCCCCCCCCCCCCCCCCCCCCCCCCCCCCCCCCCCCCCCCCCCCCCCCCCCCCCCCCCCCCCCCCCCCCCCCCCCCCCCCCCCCCAAACCCCACCCACCCCCCCCCCACCCCCAACACCCCCCCCCCCCACCCCCCCCCCCCCCCCCCCCCCCCCCCCAAACCCCCCCCCCCCCCCCCCCCCCCCCCCCCCCCCCCCCCCCCCCCCCCCACCCCCCCCCCCCCCCCCCCCCCCCCCCCCCCCCCCCCCCCCCCACCCCCTCACCCCACACACCCCCCACCCCCCCCCCCCCCCCCCCCCCCCCCCCCCCCCCCCCCCACCCCCCCCCCCCCCCCCCCCCCCCCCCCACCCCCACCCCACCCCCCCCCCCCCCCCCCCCCCCCCCCCCCCCCCCCCCCCCCCCCCCCCCCCCCCCCCCCCCCCACCCCCCCCCCCCCCCCCCCCCCCCCCACCCCCCCCCCCCCCCCCCCCCCCCCCCAACCCCCCCCCCCCCCCCCCCCCCCCCCCCCCCCCCCCCCCCCCCCCCCACCCCCCCCCCCAACCCCCCCCCCCCCCCCCCCCCCCCCCCCCCCCCCCCCCCCCCCCCCCCCCCCCCCCCCCCCCCCCCCCCCCCCCCCCCCCCCCCCCCCCCCCCCCCCCCCCCCCCCCCCCCCCCCCCCCCCCCCCCCCCCCCCCCCCCCCCCCCCCCCCCCCCCCCCCCCCCCCCCCCCCCCCCCCCCCCCCCCCCCCCCCCCCCCCCCCCCCCCCCCCCCCCCCCCCCCCCCCCCCCCCCCCCCCCCCCCCCCCCCCCCCCCCCCCCCCCCCCCCCCCCCCCCCCCCCCCCCCCCCCCCCCCCCCCCCCCCGCCTCTGATGGGGGCATCTAATGTAAAGGGGGCCTCTGATGGGGGCATCTAATGTAAAGGGGGCCTCTGATGGGGGCATCTAATGTAAAGGGGGCCTCTGATGGGGACATCTAGTGTAAAGGAGGACTCTGATGGGGATATCTAATGTAGGGGGGGCTCTGATGGTGACTTCTGATGTAAAGGGGGACTCTGATGGGGACTTCTGATGTAAAGGGGGACTCTGATGGGGACTTCTGATGTAAAGCAGGACTCTGATGGGGACTTCTGATGTAAAGCGGGACTCTGATGGGGACACCTGATGTAAAGGGAGGCACCTGCTGTAAAGGGGGCTCTGATTATGACATCTGATGTAAAAGGGGGCTCTGATGAGGACACCTTTATGTTAAGTGGTTTTATTTTATTTTACTTGAAATGTGGATGTGATTGGCCTACTGTGATGGGCACAGTGAGGCTGCATGTGATGGGCACAGTGAGGCTGCGTATGATGGGCACAGTGAGGCTGCAATTGATGGGTACAGTTTTATCTAGCAGTAATGATACCTAATCACCTGATACATGGCTAGTTATAGTTCTGCATTACTAATGGTTTCATTTTTCAGTTTGTTTGCGCCCCACCCAAAAAATAAAAACATTTTGAGAACCAGCCGCCGCTGGGACTAGTGTTCTTCTTTAAAAACAAAAACTTTGTGAAATAATCTAGTATTCTTTTTTAGCTCATAATCTCTTATGATTCTGCAGTTTCCAACTGCTTGTTGCCTAGCAACATCCTCACTGGTACTTTTATCCATCTTACACAACTTGTAGAATTTCACAGTCCGACAGGTCTGACCCTGCTTCACTGATTCCGTAGTTTTAAATATTCACCTAGTTGGACTGTAATTGGCAGACTAAGCCACCAGTAGTGATCTGCCTGTGAAAGCTGTTATTGATTGCATTGCCTTTTCATTACCGTCTTTATATGTTGTGTTTTACGCATCTCGTCAAAATATTGAGATTGATTTTACATGAGATGGTGGTCTATGCTAAAATTATCAGCATGACTTTTCTATGCTTTTTTTTTCTTCACTGAACACTCATGTGAATTCTGAAACCTATACAGGGGTCTATAGCCTTCTACTAGACTGAGTCTGCACCTAGAATCACATGAAGGAAAATAAATCACAGATTTTTGGTATGAATACATTAACAGTATGCAAAAGACACAAACCCCCAGCAACCAGAATCAAAATTCATCTCTCACTGTTCAGAAAAAAAAAAATTACAATGGTTTGGCTGCTATGGTGCTCTCGTTGCACCATGCCCTTGTCTGTGGTCTTCAACTAAACAGCCTAGACCAGCCATTCTCAACCAGGATTCCTCCGAAGTTTGCTAGGGGGGTCCTTGAGCTGCTGATGATTGACCTTCCATGTTGTCTGCATAATTCTGGGGTTAATGCCACTTGGCAAAGCCATCTGAATAAACCCATTTATCTGTTTGGCTGTCCTTAGGGTGGCATTCTGACCACCACTGACCACCATTCTTACCAGTAGCCATCAATGTAGGAGGCATTTTTCACACTGACCACAAATTAATTGGTTTTAGCAAGGGTTCCCCTAGACAATGAGACCTGGACAATTATTTTAAAGGTTCCTTTGAGGTAATCAAGGTTAAAGCCGAGCTCCACCCTAAAGTGGAACTTCTGCTCATCGGATTCCTCCCCCCTTCCGGTGTCACAATTGGCACCTTTCGGGGGGGAGGGGGGGACAGGATACCTGTCTTTGACAGGTATCCTTTCCCACTTTGGAATCCTTTCCCACTATCCTTTTCCCACCGCGGGGCTCCCTCCTCCTCCTCCCTTGGCCTCTGGGCTAATAGGAGAGAGGAGCGGGGCCTTGCGCATGCGCAGTGCGGTTCCCGGCGTGAAGCCGAAAGGCTACACTGCCGGGTTACCTTACCCACAATGGCGGCAGCAGCAGCACCCGACAGCTGATGGAGACATCAGCTGCAGTGCCGACATTGAGGGACTGCAGGACAGGTAAGTGTCCATTTATTAAAAGCCAGCAGCTGCAGTATGTGTAGCTGCTGGCTTTTAATTTTTTTTTTTTTCCCCAGGAACACCCCTTTAAGAAAGGCTGGCCCATACCCTCTCCTGTCTACCTAGAATGTTGCCCATTGGTTCATATGCCTCTTCCCCCAGTAAAATCTGCATGACTGTTATGTTTAAGCAGTTATATTTTGGACACATAAGGTAAGTATCGGCCTAGTAATGTAAGTTTTGGTCCAATAGTTCAGGCAAAAGTTTTGTTTTTTGGAAGGAACTACATTACTTCTACACTACTGAGAGAAGTATGGATCTGTCTCATTCTGCAAATGCTAGTTGCCTCATGGTCATACTTTAATGGGAACTAAACTAAATTGACAGGTGCCGCTTAGGGCTCCACTTGGTCCTCTTATGTAGCAACTGCTTTGGGTGCAGACAAGGACATAGCTCGTCCCAGCTCTAGACATCTAATGGAAAAGTCCTGGAAGTTGCACATCTCTGCAAAACCCCGTGTATGGCAGCCTCAGCCCGGGCACCAACCACGCCATGCCCTCAATGTGTTTCACTCCGCCCACAGAGTCTGTCAGTCATAGCTCCGTGGGCAGAGTGAAATGTGTTGGGTGTGGCCTGATTGGAGCCCAGACTGAAGCTGTCATGCATCTTTTTATGGGGTTTTGCAGAGATGTGCTATTTCCTGGTTATACTTTAACCACTTGCCGACCGTGTCACACAGATATACTGTGGTACAATGGCTCTCCTGGGTGATATCCCGTATGAGTACGTCCTACTTGTTTTCGGCCACCAGGGGGCACGCGCGTGCCCGCTGTTTGGAGGGGGACCTGATGCGTGTGCCCGCCGGCCACGTGCGATCGCGTGCACAAGCGCCAGCATGGGGATTTGTGTGTATAAACATACAAATCCCTGTGCTGTCAGAGGAGAGGAGCCATATCAATAGGAAAAAAATGATATGGCTCCTCTCCTAGTCACTCACATCCCCACACAGTTAGAACATGCTGAGGGAACACACATTTAACCCCTTGATCACCCCTAGTGTTAAACCCTTTCCTGCCAGTGACATTTACACAGTAATCAGTGCATTTTTATAGTACTGATCGCTGTATTAATGCCAATGGTCCCAAAAAAGTGTCAAAAGTCTCTGATCTGTCCGTCGCAATGTCACAGTACCGCTAAAAATCGCAGATCACCGCCGTTACTAGTAAAAAAAAAAAAATGCCATAAATCTTTCACATAGTTTGTAGATGCTATAACTTTTGCGCAAACCAATCAATATCCACTTATTGCGATTTTTTTTTTTTTTTTTTTACCAAAAATATGTAGAAGAATATATATTGGCCTAAACTGATGAAGAAATGTGTTTTTTTTTAAAAACTTTTGGGGATATTTTTTTATAGCAAAAAGTAAAAAATATAGTTTTTTTTTTCAAAATTGTCACCATTTTTTTGTTTATAGCACAAAAATAAAAACCGCAGAGGTGATCAAATACCACCAAAAGAAAGCTCTATTTGTAGGGAAAAAAAGGACGCAAATTTTGTTTGGGTACAGCGTCGGACGACCGCACAATTGTCAGTTAAAGCGACGCAGTGCCAAATTGTAAAAAGTGCTCTGATCAGGAAGGGGGTAAAATCTTTCAGGGCTGAAGCGGTTAATATTTTGAGCTACTAAATCAGAATGATTTATGCGGATAAGAATTTTTAGTTAAAGGGTTAGGGTTAGACAGAGGAACATAGTAAGGGTTAGGCTTGGGTTATAAATCATTTTTTTTTTTTTTTTCCATCTCTCCATTTATCACTAGTTACAGATCAATTTTTAGAGGAGATGTTAAGTAAATTAAAAGTACAGAGAGAGGGAGTCTCCATGGATGGTACTCGAGAGGGAACAAACCAGACTGCTATATAAATTAAAAGATCTCTATGAAAGGAAATCTAGGATTTGGTGGAATATATATTTCTTTGGTAAGTATATTCAGGAGAGCATTTATCCTAAGGGACTGAGAGTCCCGATATTTCCAAAAATTTGAGAAATTTGTGATGATTTCAAAATTAAATAACTTGCAACAGTGTACAAGAAGTATAATTATCTTATTGGTGGATTCTTATGAACAGCAACTTCTTCTAATCAATAAAGACATTCAGGAAACCCTGGATTTTCTCACTCCCTTTAGACAAAGGCCGACATGTATACTATACAGAAAGAAAAGGACATATGTCTAGCTATTGAAAATAATAAATAAAGAAATAGTAAATAGCAAAAGTCAAAAATTAGAGAGGGACAGATTTGCATATACTACGAATAGAGCCTATAAATGGGGTCTTGCCAACAATACAAATAGACAGGGCAAATTTCGTAGAAATTACAAAACCAATGATGAGTAGCCTCTCTGAATCTGAACCCACACGTGGTGGAGGACGTGGTCTGCCACCTCGCGGGGGTAGATCAAATAAGGATATCAATTCACAAAAAAGGAAGATAAAAGCATTGGAGGATTTGGAACATAATTATACATCACAGTCTGAGGATGGATTAGAGAGAGGTGGACCTAGTAAGGAGGCGGTGGGGGAACCGCAGGTGCCAAAGGTGGATGCGCAATCGGCTGGCTCCCCCAATCGACCATAATGATAGATGTACACGATCCTCCGACCCCTTACTACACACCCGTGGCCCCTCACAACATACGTTCATACAACACCCCAGTGACAAAGAAGTTCAGGATGGACCGGTATGTGACTCCAGGGGTGGAAACAGGACTTATTGTAAGTTTTTTAATCTCTCAACATATGAATTAACAGATATTCAGATTACCCTTTTAACAAAGGGTCTCGCCTTCTGACCATCAATGAAAGGTCAGCTTTTTGATACAGTTAAGGACATTTATCTTTTTGTGCGTACATTTTTCGGGTATTGCATGATAGGAAAAAAACTGGTACCCCATTGGGACCATTAGGAGATTGGTCCAGTCTAATTAGATGGGACTATCGTACCTGCAGGGACTTGATCGATCTTTGGGAGGAAGGACATAGAACAAAAGGATGATATTGGGGAGGATCCTGCTGAATTGATGCTTGATTTGGCTGTAGAAACTTTTGATGATACTAATGGCATTAAGACTAGTCCAGTGAGAATAACCAAGTTGAAGGATGTAGGACTTTACAATAGATCCAAAGTCTTTCCCCCCTTGTCTGCAGGTGCAGATGTGATTTGCTTTGTGCGAGCGGTCACACATGATATCAGAAGATTGAGATCAGAACAGTCCCTACAGGATAATCTAACACAAGATGAAAGATCTGCATTACAGGCTTTACGCACAAATACAGATCTGATCATCAAGGCAGCCTACAAGGGGGGAAATATAGTGTTGATGAGTCGTGGGAAATATCTGAAAATGTGCCAGCCTTTACTCAACAATAGACAATGGTACACTCCCATTCCCAACAAAAATCTAGAAAGGGATCAAAAAAGATTGTTTGCCATTATTAACCATGCAATTTTGGTAAATCTAATTGATAAAGACACTGTTGAATTTTTAAAAGTGGACTTTCCAAAAGTGCCTATATTCTATGCACTACCGAAGGTTCACAAGTCCATGGATGATCCACCGTGTTGTCCAATTATTTCAGGAGTGGGCTCACTCACTAAGCGGATTAGTGAATACATAAACAGAATCCTACAACCCTTTGTATGTCGTCAGTTCTCCTATGTCAAAGACACCTGACACTTGCTAACTTTACTGCATGATATGACATTGCCGGAGTATATGCATCTTGTGACATTGGACATAGAGGCTCTGTATTCCTCCATATCCCATGACAGGAGGCTACGAGCCATCAACAAAACATTGGACAGTAGACCATTGGGTAAGAGGGATCACAATAAATTTATTGTGGAATTATTCGATTTTCTTTCGTAGCCTCCATGGCGGTATGATTATGTCAGATTTTTTAATCTCAAAGCGGTACATTGTTTTGCATAGAAATTTGGCGTTTTATATTGTAGGCCTGTAAATCCAGTCTTTGGAATTAGTCTTTCCAGTTGATTTGAGGGTGACTACAGTTCACTGGAACTTGGTCTCCACAGGAGAGTATACTGCCCATAAATATCTTGGAGCTTTTGGCCAGTACACCTTGCTGTGGATTATGGTACAAACCAGTTGTAGGTTCTATCCGGAAAAGCCTCTGCAGGGGCATATATATCAACCACCAGGGCGGCACCAGGAGTCATGCGGCTCAGGAGGGTGAACCACATTCTGTCTGGGACAGAACAAGTGCTGTCTCTATCGTCAGTTCATATTCCAGGTATAGAATAGTGGCAGGGGAAACTCTGCAGGTTAATCTACTAGATTCCAAGTTCTGCAACAAGTTGGGACAGGTTGTGTCCGGGACGAGGGTCCCACTGGCAATGGGGGTAGTTGCATTGGTAACACCTTAGGGACCGGTTCTCCCTTATTTGACGCTTTATCTCTGTTTCGACTTCTGCCACATCTTTTGCGAAGAATCCGGAATGGGGTAACACTGATAATAATGTTAGCCAAATTAGCCCAGGAGGGCTTGGTACAATGACATAGCGAGTCTTGCGGGGGTCGCTGCTTGGACACTCCCAGTCCAGCGGGACCTAATGGTCTTGAGTCCTGTATCTCAGCACTGTTGAGTCCTGGAAGCTAGCTTTGGGGAACTTCAATCACAGGACTTGGAAATATTTTTTATTTATTTTTTGCCTGGGGTGAAGCCAGTAAGTGGCACCGGCAGAAATATGTGAGTGGGGGATTTTCTTTCTTTCTCCAATCGGTATGGGAAAAGAGATTGGCCTTAAGTACCGTTAAGGGTCAGAGCTTGTCCCTATACATTTTTTTCCAGAGGCCGTTGTTTCTCACTCCTTGATTAATGCTTCATACACCGTGTAACGTAGACAGTCCACCTGTCAGGCCATTCCTATGTCCTTGGGATTTGAATTTGATCTTGACTGTCCTTGCAGAGGCCACTTTTTGAACCAATCGGGGGATTCTGTTGGTCCTTTATCTCAGAAAGTGGCTTCTTTAGTGGCTGCCATTTCACTTAGTGGAGTGTCAGAGTTGGCGGCTCTTTCGTGCATTTTTTGCCTAGAGTGGTGTCTACTTTTCACTGGAATCAAGACAATGTCTTGCCTTCTTTCCTGATCCTCAGTTGGCAGGAGTAAGATCACTGCATACTCTGGAGGTATTTCAGGCAGTCAGAATTACTTGAATTGTGGGCACAGGTCAGGAATCCTGGTTTGTGCTGCCAGTAGAGCCCAGGATGGGCAGGAGGCATCCAAGTTAACTACTTTCATTGGATTCGCCAGTCAATTGTTCAAGCCTATGGCTTGAAAGGGCAAGGTACCCCACCCCTTATTTTGGTAAAAGCGCTCGCTACCAGGTGTGTGGGGGCATCTTGGGCCATCCACCATCAGGTGTCAGTGGCTCAGGATTTTAAGGCCATTACATGGTCTTTTGTTCATACACTCACAGAATTTTGCCAGATGGATATCAAAGCCACGGTGGATACGGCTTTGGCCGTAGTATGTTTGGCACAGCAGAAGAAGTCCTTTTCAGGTGGCAGTTTCTGTGATTGTGTCTCCCTCCCCTCAAGTGCATTGCTTTAGGACATGCCATATAGTCATTATTATGGTTGCTCTGTGTCCCACGATGTACGATAAAATAGGATTTTTTTCATCATACTTACTTGTAAAATCCTTTTCTTGGAGTACATCACAGAGGTCCCTCCTATCTTTTTTGGGATATTCATTGCTTTGCTACAAAACTGAGGTCCTTCCTGTGTAGGAGGGGTTATATAGGGAAGGTCTTCCTGTTTGACTATCTGCAGTGTCCATCCACTGGTAGGTGACGTATAATCCATATAGTCATTATTGTTGTTGCGCTGTGTCCCGTGATGTACTCCAAGAAAAGGATTTTATAGGCAAGTATGACGAAAAAATCCATTATTCCATCAAAGTTTTCTCCTACACGTAGCTTAGTGCTTATATAGAGAACATTTTATATATATATATATATATATATATATATATATATATATATATATAATGCATACAAGATAATAGCACTTATGCTTTTACAATACAACCATAGAGGTGGTCACATTCTTTTAGCAATGTATGTGTTTTGTCATATGTGTGTTTTCTATATGCTTTTCTATGCTTTCTATAACTTTTCATACTGTTAAACTTTTTGCCTTATTTTGATGTACAGTGGGCTGTGAGTTTTTTTTCCTCTTGTCTAGTGTGGAGGTAGTTGAGCTAAATTCAGGTTTTTTATTCTTAAAGGGGTGTTTCGGGAAAAAAAAAAATTAAAAGCCAGCAGCTACACATACTGCAGCTGCTGGCTTTTAATAAATGGAGCCTTACCTGTCCTGCAGTCCCTCGATGTCGGCAATGCAGCTGATGTCTCCATCAGCTGTCGGGTGCTGCCGCCGCCATTGTGGGTAAGGTAAACCGGCAGTGTAGCCTTTCAGCTTCACGCCGGGAACCCTACTGCGCATGCGCGAGGCTCCGCTCCTCTCTCCTATTAGCCCGGGGGCCGAGGGAGGAGGAGGAGGGAGCCCTGCGGTGACGTCACGTAATTGCGCTGCGGTGTACTTCCGGAAGTGGGAAAGGATACCTGTCAAAGACAGGTATCCTGTCCCCCCTCCCCCCTGAAAGGTGCCAATTGTGATACCAGAAGGGGGGAGGAATCCGATGAGCGGAAGTTCCACTTTAGGATGGAGCTCCGCTTTAAGTTACACACATCTAGGTTTGGGTTAGCTGTCAAAGTCACCTTACCCATGCATGGCAAGCTGTGTCTCTGCAAAGTCCTCTCCCTCAATACTTACATTGTCTGCTTGAAGTGGAAGTTTATGCTACGAAATAAAAATGGGTGAACAGGTAGGATTTTTTATACAGAAGATACATGCTTTTGTCTCTTCTGCATTAAAGTTACTTACCTGCCTGTACACCCCTGTACAGAGAACTGCACATGCGCAGCTCAATACACAGATTCAGCAATGCCAAAGCTGATGGAACTCTCATGCATGGGACCAGTAATTGAGACCTGGCAGCCAACTGCCTGAAAATGTCAGCGGTCAGTGTGGAGCTCCAGGATGCCGCATCGCTGGACTGAAGGTGTGTAGAATTCCATTGTAAGCCCCCGTACACACGGTCGGAAAATCCGTCAGATTTTTTCCGACGGACTTTGTCCGAAACTGATGTTGCATACACACGGTCGGACAAAGTTATCGAAAAATCCGATAATTCCGAACGTGATGACATTCGTCCGTTACGACGGGACTACGGGACTACGTCCATGTTAGTAGCCAATAGCTTTGGTCTCGTAATTTGATCTGCGCATGCGTGGCACTTTGTCTGTCGGAATTCTCGACACACGATCGGAAAAAGTCCAATCGGATCCTGCTCTCAAATTTTTTCCGTCTGAATTTCCGATGGAAAAAGTCCGATAGAGCCCATACACGGTCAGATTTTCCGACAACATAATCTGATCAGACTTTTTCCGTCGGATTTTCCGACCGCGTGTATGGTGCATTAGTGTTATTTTTTCAGTTTAGAGGCTGTGGGAGGAACATGTTAGAGCGGAACTATACTCCCTTTCCCTCCAGCCATGTCCTTGAGCTCTTTCCCCGGCACCGACATCTCATCCCATTGTTGCGCTTTCAGAATCTTCTGCCATCTTGATTGACCACACCAGGATAGTTTAAATTCTCTGTATATATGAGAATTCAATACTTTAGGCAGATGCCAAGGTTGTACACTGAGCTATGCATGTGCAGGTCAGTGTATATTGTAAATAAGATTGTGAACAGGTTGATAAGAGTCCTTTACTAAAGAGGAGATGATGGCCAACAAAAAGCCTGTCTGTTGACACATTTCAATTTTTTCTTTAAAGCTCCAGTTTAAGGGGTTGATTTACTAAAGGCAAATAAAATGTGCACTTTGCAAAGTGCAGTTACACTCTACAAGTCCAGAGCTTAGTAAATGAGGTAAAGCTTCACTTTGCAAAAAATACCCAATCATGTGCATGGAAATTAAAATAAAAAAAAAAGCATTTTTGCTTGAACATGATTGGATTATGAAAGTCAGCAGAGCTTCTTCTCATTTGCTAAGCTCTGGAGCAACTACGCTTTGCAAAATGCACAGTCTATTTGCCTTTTAGTAAATCAACCCCTAACTGTTAAGGTGATATAGGTTGGGTATAGGTGATAGGGGGCATGGTGCCGAGGGTGGAATTCTTCTTTTGTTCTCAGTGCTTCACCCAACAGAAAACTCAGCACTTCTATATTATGCTTTGTTTTTGCCTTATCACACCTTCAAAACTTCTCATGTGTTTCTTCACTTTTCTTGAACATTTCCGATTCACCATTTTTTCCTATCAGCGAATTTGCCCCTGATTTCTACTATCACATATAGTGTTATGTACAACCCAATTACTGCTGTATAAAGATAGCCAGTGTGTGATTGAATTGTATCTTAATTTAACAAGTTGCTCAGCAGAATATTATAACTTTTATAGTTGTAATCATGCATTGCTCTTGCAATGTTACTGAATTGTGTTAGACCATTAGGTGGCAGCAAGACCATCTGATAGGGTATATATATCATATCCTGTAGAGAGATTCCAGGCTGGATTTGATAACGGGCTTCTGAAAATACAGCTGCCTGGATTACCCATAGCAACCTGATCTTACATTTCTATTTTCTAACATGTACTGGCAATCTAACAAACATAATGTAATTAACTGCTATTTATTGTATTGCAGCTTCTTTTATATATATTTTTTCCCAACGTTATATTGTTACATCAAGACACAATCTACAGATAAAACAAAATAACGGGTAAAGAGAGGCAGAGGGATGCTGCAGGCAGGCTACACGGGATGGCCCACCTTTCAGATGGTGTAGTGCAGGAGTCTCAAAACATTTTAAACAAAGGGACAGTGTTCTTCATATTTTAGGAGGACCCAGTAGCCCACTATGGCCAGTGGGAGTAGAAAATGCCTTGGGCTTGGTGGTCAGTCAGTAAAAAATGACATAGCGTCTATGATCTGTAGGAGGAGGAATAGTGCCCCATCGCTGGTATCAGTGGGGGGGATAGTGCCCCATCATTGTTGTCAGTGGGAGGGATAGTGTCCCATCATTGGTATCAGTGAAATTAATAGTGCCCCATCATTGTTATCAGTGGCATGACTATGGCCCCATCATTGGTGTCAGTGGCATGAATAGTGCCCCATCATTGGTGTCAGGGGGAGGGACAGTGCCCCATCATTGGTGTCAGGGGGAGGGACAGTGCCCCATCATTGGTGTCAGGGGGAGGGACAGTGCCCCATCATTGGTGTCAGGGGGAGGGACAGTGCCCCATCATTGGTGTCAGGGGGAGGGACAGTGCCCCATTGTTGGCATCAATGGAAGGAATAGCGCCCCATCATTGGTGTCAGTGGGGGGGATAGTTCCCCATCATTGGTTTTAGTGGCAGGAATAGTGCCTTATTGTTGGTGTCAGTGGAAGGAATAGTGCCCCATCGTTGGTGCCAGTAGAAGGAATAGTGCCCCCATCGTTGGTGCCAGTAGAAGGAATAGTGCCCCATCGTTGGTGCCAGTAGAAGGAATAGTGCCTCATCATTGGTATTAATAGGGGAATAGTGCCCCATCAGTGGAGTCAGTGGAAGAAATAGTACCCCATCATTGGTGTTAATGGAATGCATACTGCCTATCATTGCTGTCAGTGGAAGAAATGCTACCTAATTGCTGGTATTAGGCCACTTGCACAGTGAGGTGCTTTATAGGCCTTTTAGCGCTAAAAATAACGCCTGTAAAGAGCCTCTCCTGCCACTCCAGTGTGAAAGCCCGAGTACTTTTACACTGGAGCGGTGCGCTTGCGGGACATTAAAAAAAAAAAGTCCTGCAAGCAGCATCTTTGAGGCGGTTAAGGTGCGGTGTACACCGCTCCTAAAATGCCCCTGCCCATTGAAATTAATGGATGGGCAGCGCTGCCGAAGCACCTGCAAAGCGATTCGGTAGCGGTGCTACACGAACTCTATTAACCCCTTCTCTGGCTGCTAGCGGGGGTTAAAGCGACCTGCTAACGGCCGAAAAGCGCATCTAAAACGACCGTAAAACCCAGCTAAAACTAGCGGTGCTTTACAGCCGACGCCCTCACCGCGCCCAGTGTGAAAGTAACCTTAGTGGGAGGTATAGTGCTCCATCTTTGTCAGTAGGAGGAATAGTGATCCAATGTTTATATCAGTGGAAGGAAGTATTAGCCCCTCATTGGTGCCAGTGGAAGGAATGGGGCCCCACTGTTGTCGTCAATTAGAGGAATTTTACACTACTGTTGGTGGAAAGAATGGAGCCTCATCATTGGTTTCAGTAGGAGGAAATAATGCCTTGAATTAATGAGAGGAATAGTGCCTCAAGAGCTGCATAAAGGCAACCAAAGGGCCACATTTAGCCCCCAGACCACAGTTTGGAAATCCCTGGTATAGTATAAAAGACCCAGTAAAGAGATTACAGGGGTGCCAGGGCAGGGGCAACAAATGGAGATAAGGGGTCCAAATTTTATTACATTTAGAAATAGAATTCCGCTGATGAGCAGTAATGCTTTCCATCTTATACTGTAGACAAATTTTACTCTGTTCAAGATCGTTGGATGGTCTGGTTGGAGAGGTTGTCTCCAGTAATCTGAGATCTCACAACTGGCAGCTGTAAAAATGCGGCTCAACAGCCTATGAGAGGGCGACCTGGTACTGCAAAAAGGCTTACCTAGCATATATACATACGGGTCCAGGGGGCATTGAGACCTGGTAGTTCTCTGACTAGCACCTGTATCATATTCCAAACATTTTGAACAACTAGTATAAAAGAAAGAGAGAGATTGGGACTTTGAATGAAGTGTATGCTCCATAGTGAGCACATCACTTCCATCCCTATTAAACTTTGAGGAAAAGGGGAAATTTGGGGACTTTGAATGAGATGTGTGTTTGCAAAAAATAAATATATTACATAATCAAAAAAGTTTTATTCATAAAAATGCATTGGACAAGGTATATAGCAGATATGACTAGCTGATAGGCATATAAAACATATAGAAAAAATATATCATTGCACAAGCTTAAAATCCAAAGAGCATTGTAATATACATACATGATTGAGTAAAGACTGCATTAATAAGCTTGACGCGTTTCGTGGATACATTCCACTTCTTCAGAAGCAAATGCAGAATTCATGTCTATAAAAAAATATATATATCCAAGATTACTCTGATGAATTAAGGATGTAGGGGAAGGAAAATTTCCCCTTTTCCTCATTTTGAACAACTAGACAGAACCAGATGATGTGACTCAGAGCCCTCCTGGCTCCAACCTCTCCAACATTGGAAGAGAATGTCAGGATAGATATGATGGAGCCTGACTAGTGTCATCATATATTTTATTGTAGATGTCAGTGTGTTGGGAACAGTATATGGCGTGGAGCCCGTTCTCTCTGTGTAATTGTAAAGGTTTTATGCTTTCACTGGTTTCAGAGGTGAAGGGGGGTCACCAAGATCAATGGATTTCTGTCTTGCATGAACTGTAGTTCCTCTCCCTGGACTGGAAAAAAACATTTATAGTCATTTATAGGCACTTCTTTGAAGTGAAGGTGCAGTTTTCCACATTAGCCAAGGCACATTGAAGGTAAGGGGTTGGGGCTTAGCGAAAAGGTTTGTGGTATAACACTGAAGGCACTCTAAAATGACCTTGTCAGTCTTTTCAAAAAAAAAAAAAAGAAGGAAATTCCCTTCAATGGAAAAGCTATTATACTCCTCTTTCCGGCGGCCCAATGTCTCCTGCTTTGTCAGTCAGCCTTGGTGTAATATAGGGAATATGTATATCCATCCTTCAGTAGTATACCTTAACCACTCGAGTGCCAGCCTGAAATATTCCTTCATTACCAATTATGCCCCGTACACACGGTCGGAAATTCCGACACTGGTGTTGCATACACACGGTCAGACAAAGTTGTCGGAAAATCCGATCATTCTGAACGTGGTGACGTTCGTTGCGTACGACGGAACTACGTAGAGGCTATTAGCCAATAGCTTTGGTCTCGCAATTTGATCTGAGCATGCGTGGCACTTTGTCCGTCGGAATTCTCTACACACGATCGGAAAAAGTCCGATCGGATTTTGTTGTTGGAATATTTGAGAGCAGGATCTCAAATTTTTTCCGTCGGAAATTCCGACGGAAAAAGTCCGATGGAGCCCACACACGGGCGGATTTTCCGACAACATGGTCCGATCGGATATTTTCCGTCGGAATTTCTGACCGTGTGTACCCGGCATTCATTTTTTAGTTTCCGGTGCTGGGATAGTTTGATTGACAGATACTCGATGTAACACTGAATTTTTATATATATATATATATATATATATATATATATATATATATATATATATAAATATAAAAAATTCAGTGTTACATCGAGTATCTGTCAAAATATATATATATTTTTTGAGATAGCGCTCTCTTTTGGTGCTGTGTAATAATCACTGTCTTTTAACCGCTTAACGACTGCCCCGCGTACAGATACTTTGGCAGGGTTGCCGCTCTCTGCCAGATCACGTACCTAATATGTGATCTGACACTTCCAGGTCTGGGGCGCGTGCGCCGTCAGCAACCCACTGCCGCTGTGATTTTGCACAGCGGGAGGCCAGCGGCGAGTACTGCGGACTTGATGTCTGCCAGGGCCCGCCGATTAGACCAGGGGCCTCAAACTCGGGGCCCTCCAGCTATTGCAAAACTACAAGTCCCATCATGCCTGTGAGAGTCATGCTTGTAACTGTCAGCCTTGCAATGCCTCATGGGGCTTGTAGTTTCGCAACAGCTGGAGGGCCGCCAGTTTGAGACCCCTGAATTAGACAGTACAGAGGCAGAACAACAATCCTGTCTGTGTAAACAAGGCAGATTGTCGTACTGTCAGAGGGGAAGGCACTAATCCTGTGTTTCTGCTAAGCAGGAACACAGATCTTTGCCTTCCCCCAGTCAAAGCATCTCCCATGCAGTGGGTAAGCACAACTTAGGCACACATTTAATCCTTAGATCACCCCTGATGTTAGCCCCTCCCCTGCCAGTGTCATTTTTTTTTTTAATTTTTTTTTTTATTCTTTATTTTCATTTCACAAGTGTAGATTTACAGTTATACAACACAAAGTTCATCTTCTTTTTCTATTTAACGTCTTTCCTCTTTAATTCAACTCAAAATACCGACAATATTACTTCTTTTATATTCTCTGACGTTTTGGCCCTCTGCGTTTTTTACTTCATTGGGAGGAAGAACATTAATTACCCTTTCTTTTACACCTGTAATTTTATTTTATTAATCCCCCCTCCCCCTCCCTCCTCCCCCAGTCTTCCCTCCTAGAGGGTCCACTTTCATGAACAAAAAAAAAAATAATATATTGATTGGCTGGCCCCTGTCTCTGACACTCGTCCTCCCCCCTCCCGGTTCCCCCATTATTTCCTCTTGTTTGCTTTCTCGTCTACGAGACTATTGGCGGTTTTGTTCCCTATATATAATATATGGCATCCATATCTCCTGATATCTATCTTCTTGTTCTCTTAGCTTCATGGTGAGTTTTTCCATTTGTTGAATTTCCGATATTTTCGCTAACCATTGTGCTCTCGTGGGGGAAAAAGTGTTTTTCCACAAGCTCGGTATGCACGCCTTGGCAGCGTTCAACAGATGCCCCACTAGTGAGTTTCTATATTTTCCAATAGGTATCAGAGTATCATGTAACAAATACACTGATGGATTTTCCCCCAGTGATACTTCAGTAATTTCCTGCCAGTGTCATTAGCACAGTGACGGTGCATATTTTGTAGCATTGATCACTGTATTAGTGTCACCGGTCCCCAAAAAGTGTCAGGTGTCCGATTTGTCTGGCGCAATATCGCAGTCCCGCTATAAGTCACTGATCGCTGCCATTACTAGTAAAATAAATAGATAAAAATATCCCATAGTTTGTAGACACTATAACATTTGCGCAAACCAATCAATATACGCTTATTGGGATTTTTTTTTTTTTACCAAAAATATGTAGCAGAATACATATTCGCCTAAATGGATGAATAAATTTGTTTTTTTTAAAAGTTTAATTGGATATGTTTTATAGCAGAAAGTAAAAAAAAATATATATTTTTTCTAAATTGTCGGCCTTTTTTTGTTTATAGCGCAAAAAATAAAAACCGTAGAGGCAATCAAATACCAAAAGAAAGCGCTATTTGTGGGTAAAAAAAATGTATTTGGGTACAGTGTCCCATGACCGTGCAATGGGCAGTTAAAATAACGCAATGGCCTGGTCAGAAAGGTGGGGGTAAACCTTCCGGAGCTGAGGTGGTTAATTTTTTTACTATATCAAAAAAAACAAAACAAAAAAAAAAATGGATACCTTTACTTTCTGTTAACCACTTGCTTACCGGGCACTTAAACCCCCTTCCTAACCAGACCAATTTTCAGCTTTCGGTGCTCTCACACCTTGAATGACAATTACTCAGTCATGCAACACTGTACACATATGAAATGTTTGTCCTTTTTTTCCACACAAATAGAGCTTTCTTTTGGTGGTATTTAATCACCGCTGGGTTTTTAATTTTTTGCGCTATAAATCAAAAAAGACAGAAAATTTGGTAAAAAAAATAAAATAAAATTCTTTGTTTCTGTTAAAATTTATTGGCAGAGTATTACATAGTATTGTACAGTATTACATAATATTGCACAGTACTGTACCAGGCACTGTACTGGCACTGAGCAGCGCTGTGGGCTGGATCTGTAGTGCCCACAGCGCTGCAAACGATCTCTCCCCCTCTCCTCTCACACTGTACCAATTGGTACAGAGAGGGGAGAGAGGAACCGGCGTCATTACAAGTGATGCTGCATCATTTGATGGAGCGATCACGTGGCTAACGGCCGCTATCAGCGGCCATTTACCGTGATCTGTGATGCGCCGGGTTCCCCTGGCCCGGCGGTCACGGATGTTCCGGGGTGCGCGCCCCAGGGGGCGCGCGATTCTGTGAGGACGTTCCACAGACGTCCACCAAGAATAAGCCGACCGCGCTGTAGCCGTCTTTTGGCTAAGGCCCAGTCGGCATATGGTTAAACTAAAAATGCCAGGATAGTACAAATATCTCCAAAATAACAGCTTTCAGGGAAGCAGACACCAGAAGGTGATCACTTATTTTGTCACAGTTTTTTGTAAATGAAGACACATGCTGGTATTAAAGAGGAAGTAAAGCCTCCTCGGGAAAAAAAAAAAAAAAAAAAAAAAAGAACCTGCAAGGCAAAGGCATAATGAGCTAGTATGCATAGCATACTAGCTCATTATGAATAACTTACCTGAGAACGAAGCCCCTGAAGCGACTCTCGTCCACGTCCTCCACCGCCGCCATCACTCCCGGAGTGACTTCCGGGTCTCGCTGCTCCAGCGCTGTCATTCGCTGGTGTCGCGATGACGTCACTCCCGCGCATGCGCACGAGAGCGGCATATCACCGCAATCTCCGGCATGCTCAGTGCGCCTGCACGCCCCTGTCTACGGCACATGCGTCGTAGATAGCGGTGCCTTTTCTTTTCTAAATATCTCCTAAACCATGTAGGTTTAGGAGATATTTATTGGACCTACAGGTAAGCCTTATGCCGCGTACACACGAAGGGACTATCCCGCGGGATTATCCGCTGGACCGAAGTTGAGCGGATAATCCCCTCGTGTGTGGGCGCCAGCGAACTTTTTTTGCCCAAAGTACGGCGGACTAAAGTTTTAAGTTTTGTTTTAAAATTATCCGCTGGACTTGGCAGTCCGGCGGACAATCCGGCCGTGTGTAGTATGGTCCGGCGGACCAAAAAGGACGCATGCTCAGTAGCAAGTATTTTTCTAGTATTTTTCGTTTTCTAGTCCCGTCGTACGTGCTGTACGTCATCGCGTGAACCGTCAGACTTTTAGCGTGATCGTGTGTGGTCAAGTCCGTTCGCTTTTTAGTCCAGCGGACCCAGCTGGAAAGTCCAGCGGATTGTCCGCTGGACTTAGGTCCGCCGGCAAAAGTCCGTACGTGTGTACGCGGCATTAGGGTGGTGGGGGCCCCTGGACTTGAGTCACTTTCGGGCCCTACCTTCTATACATTACTTTAAATAGAACAAAATGATACATACACAAGCTATGTATTAGAGCTACACAATTCAGGGTAAACTGAGAATAAAAATAGAGTTCTGAATTCTGAACAAATAACTAAACAAAATTACATCATTTATGTAACTGACAGGTGGCACTGATGTCAGGTGGCACTGATGACACGTGTCACTGATGACAGATTGCACTAATACGTGGCACTGATGACACGTGACACTGATAACAGATGGCACTAATATGTGGCACTGACACATGGCACTGATGACACGTGTCACTGACAGATGGCACTAATACGTGACACTGATGACAGATGACACTAATATGTGGCACTGATGACAGATGGCACTAATACGTGACACTGATGACAGATGGCACTAATACGTGACACTGATGACAGATGGCACTAATACGTGACACTGATGACAGATGGCACTAATACGTGACACTAATGACAGATGACACTAATACGTGGCACTGATGACACATGACACTGATAACAGATGGCACGTGACACTGAAAGGTGGCACTGATGACAGATGGCACTGATGACACGTGACACTGATGACAGATGACAGATGGCACTAATAGGTGGCAGAGATGACACGTGAAACTGATGTGGCACTGATGACAGATGGCTAACAGGAAAACCAAAAAACAGGTGCCAGCAGTATTATTTATTTTTGGTGATCTTTTAACTACTTCATCTCCGGAAGATTTTACCCCCCTTTCTGACCAGGCCATTTTTTGGAATACGGCACTGCGTTGCTTTAACTGACAATTGCGACACTGCACCCAAACAAAATTTATGTCCCTTTTTCCCACAAATAGAGCTTTCTTTTGGTGGTATTTGATCACCTCTGCGTTTTTTTTTTTTTTTGCGCTATAACAAAAAAAGACCGACCATTTTGAAAAAAAATATATATATTTTTTACTTCCTGCTATAAGACGCAACCAATAAAAAAGAAAAAGTAAAAAATCTAATTTCTTTTTCAATTTAGGCCAATATGTATTCTGCCTCATATTTTTGGTAAAAAGAAATCCCAATAAGCGTTGTAAAGGACTAGCGTCAAATGTAGAGCTTTAAGGACACCGCCACTCGCTGTTTCTTCTTTTTTAAGGGCTTTGTTTGCCCATTTTTATTAAAAGCAAGTTCAGCAAACAAACATAGGTTTCCCTCGCAGGGGTTTTAGGATTCCTTTTCCCATCAACAAAACAACATTCAGCCAAGATGGCTCTGACTTGCAGCACTGCTGCTCTGGCCTTACCCTCCAGGCCCTTGTCTGTCCCGTATAGACTGTTTCACCGACCACCGTGGTGCTCACAGCTAGCCTCTTGCTGCACTGGCTCCCACGTGGAGCCCTCCTGACTCCTGGTACTCAGACTTCCTATCTGCCAGGTGGAGCTGAACCATGGTCAGGTTACTAAAAGCCCAGCACACACCTGACTAGGGCTGAAACAACTAATCGATTAATCGACAACTAATCGATTATGCAATTAATCGATTACTATTTTCATAATCGATTAATCGGCCAGTAACATAATGGGGTTAAAAAAAAACTAAAATGAGCTTTATAGTACAAAAAGAGCAAATAATTGCTACTGTAAATATTACTTTCACAGTTCTACAGTAAAAAAATTAACCCCTTACAGTAGTGATTATCTGCTTTTTATTTTTTTTGTACTATAAAGGGCTAATTTTAGTTATTTTTTTTAACCCCTATTATGTTACTAAACGTCTCAGACCTGGTTCACACCTGTGTTTTTTGGTGCTTTTTGCAGAAACGCACTACAGTTCATTTATATGGTTTTCTATGGGACACGTTCACATCTATGCTTTTTTAGCCGCTGCTGTTTGAAAAGGGTCAGGGACTTTTTTTTTAACACAAAACTGTGCTTTTTTGGTTCAATATACTTCAATGGAGAAGCTGCAGAAAAGCATGTAATGTGTTTTTGCAGCAATTTGTGTTTTTTAATCTGCCCAACAACAAATTGGCAAAAAAAAGTATATCTCTTCTGTCTGTTATTCTCAGAGTGGATTAAATATTTTACTACCTAACCATATAGCAGGTTATTTATATTTACCACTGCATAGCTGGCTAACGCCTGACTGAAACACCATCCTCACGGAATTGGTGCCGGAGAACTACAGGATCCTAACTGAACATCGGATAGGAAAAAAAGGAGGAGGCCTAGCAGTGATTTTTAAATCGCACCTGGCGCTCACCAAACCAATCTTACAGAACCCAGTGCCTTTTATGGAGACATTGACGCTGCATCTTCAATCAACACCCCATGACACCACCCACATTCTACTGTGCTACAGACCACCAGGACCAAAGACCAATCTGCTTACACCCCTCACGGAATTCATCTCAATACACACACTGAAATCCAAAAACTTCCTGGTACTTGGAGACTTCAACCTCTGGGCAAACTCTACCCAAGACCCTATCGCGACCGTCTGCATCAGCCAACTGGAAGAACTGGGTCTCCAGCAACTGATAAAGACCCCCACACACGGGTCAGGACACACTCTGGACCTCATCTTCAAACAAAATCTGGACATCAACACACTAGACAACATACCACTACCATGGACGGACCACCATGCCATCAAATTCAAAATCTCCACCAACACCACCCACCAAAAACAGAAACCTGCAACAACTCATTGGACCAGATCGCAGAAAAAAATGCACTCCGATACCTTCAAAACCACTTTATCAAACAAAATAGCAACTCTGAATTTAACCCACTCATCGGAGCAAACTCTCAGCTCCCTAAACAATGTATTACTACAATCAGCAGACTCAGTGGCTCCAAAACGCAGAACACTCATCAGGAGGAAAAATGCAGGATGGTTTAATAGCTCGCTCACGCTACTCAAGCAAGAACGCAGAAGAGCTGAAAGAGCATGGAGAAGAAATCCTACCAAGGGAAATCACACAAACTACAAAGGACTGACAGAGAATTATCAGAAGGCAATCTTCAAAGCTAAAAAATATTATTTCTCAAATACCATCTCAGCGGCCTTAAACCGCCCCCGGGAACTTTTTAAAATAGTCGCTCAGTCGATGAACCCGGCATGCTTAGAGCCCCCCGCTAATGAAACCCAAGATTTCTGCAATGAATTATCAGATTTTTTCATCAATAAAATCGACAACATCCGGAAAATAATTCATCAGAAAAAAACATCCGACTGGAGTCAACAAGAGCAAAAAGTCAATATCGACACAAACATCCCACAACCACCAAAGTTTCCTCTGATCCCAATTACCACGGATATCACTAAAAACATCATCAAAAATCTCAGAGACAGTACATCCTCTATTGACATCATCCCCACAAAACTCCTGAAAGAATGCTCCGACATCCTGGCACCCACCATAACGCACCTCATAAATCAATCGTTCAAAGAAGGGATTGTTCCAGGCGCCCTCAAACAAGGCATCATCAAACCCCTGCTAAAGAAACCCAACCTTGACCCCCGGGACCCCAACCACCGAAGACCGATAACAAGCTTGAACAACATTTCCAAGATTATGGAGAAAGCGGTAGTACAACAGATGCAACGCCACCTGGACACACACAAACTCCTGGACCCGCTACAATCAGGCTTCCGCCCTGGGACGGAAACCGCACTCCTGAAGATATGGGACGACGCCCTCGAAGCAGCGGATGACGGAGAATCATGTCTCCTGGTACTGTTGGACCTCAGTGCAGCGTTTGATACTGTGGACCACAATACTCTACTCATCCGCCTTACAGAAGTAGCAGGAGTCACCGGCTCAGATCTACAATGGTTCGCATCATTCCTAGGAAATCGGTCACAGACAGTGAAACTTGGAGCTTTCACCTCTGAAACCCAAGCAATCTCCTGTGGAGTCCCTCAAGGATCACCCTTGTCGCCAGTGCTCTTCAACATCTACATCCGCCCACTCCTCAACATCATCAGAAGATCAGACCTCTGCTTCCACTCATACGCTGACGACACGCAATTATATTTTCGTATCACCGGACAAAAAGACCATCATCAGCAATTAGAAAAATGCCTCACTATGATAGACGACTGGATGACTACTAGCTCCCTCAAACTTAACGAATCGAAAACAGAACTTCTTATTCTACATGCAAATCAAAACCCCCGAACCAAGACCCCTTGGACACCACCCACCATCTTTGGACAGACCATCGCCCCTAGGACCAAGGCCAAGAGTCTCGGAGTCATTTTTGACTCAGAAATGTCAATGGATGCCCAAATAGGAGCAGTAGTCAGTGGTTCTCACCATCTGCTCCGCCTGCTACGCAGACTCATCCCCTTCATTCCAAAGGAGGACAAAGCAGTGGTAGTTGGAACAGTCATCAATTCTCGACTGGACTACGCTAACTCCCTCTACATAGGATTACCCCAATATCAACTTGCGTGCTTACAACTTATCCAAAACACGGCGGCAAGACTGATAACAGGGAAAAGACCCTGGGAATCCATCTCCCCTTCCCTGAGGAACCTACATTGGCTAACCGTAAGGAATCGGGTCACATTCAAGACCCTCTGCCTCACCCACAAATGCACACATGGAAACGCTCCGCAATACCTTCTCGAGAAAATAAAACACTACACACCGAATCGCAGTCTTCGATCGGCTAATCAAAATCTCCTCCTCATTCCTAAATCCCGCTACAAATCAAAGGGGGAACGGAGATTCGCTGTCCAAGGACCACGGCTATGGAACGCTCTACCAACCGACATCCGCATGGAAGAAAACCATCAGGCCTTCAGGAAGAAACTCAAGACCCACCTCTTCTAGAAGCTCGACAACCAAACGCCAATACAGCGCCTTGAGGCGATTCAGTTCGCATTGTAGCGCTATATAAGTTATTCATTCATATAGCTATATTTAAAGCGGTGCTCCACCTGAAAAAATTTTTTTTAAAAGTCAGCAGCTACAAATACTGCAGCTGCTGACTTTTAATAAATGGACACTTACCTGTTCCAGGTTCCAGCGGTGTGGGCAGAAGATGATGAGCGATCGCTCGTCTCTCGGCTGCCCCGCCGCCATCCGCTGTCAGGGAATCAGGAAGTAAAGACGCAACGTCTTCACTGCCCGGTTCCCTACTGCGCATGCGCGAGTCGCGCTGCGTGCCTCTATTGGTCCCCGCTGTGTCCTGGGAACTGTGTTTCCCAAGACACAATGGGGCATCCTCGGATAATCCTCGGATAGAGGCGGGGATGCTAGTCCCGGAAGTGGGTGCAGATACCTGTATTATACAGGTATCTGCTGCACCCCCCTCCCCCCTGAAAGGTGCCAATTGTGGCACCGGAGGGGGGAGGAATCCGAAAAGCGGAAGTTCCACTTTAGGGTGGAACTCCGCTTTAAGAATAAATTGCCTTTTTTTTTTTTTTTTAAACTTTACATATTATCTAAATTATACACTATATTATACACTATACTTTTTTTTTTTTAAGATAATTAACCGATTAATCGATTATTCGAAAAAATAATCGACCAACTAATCGATTATGAAAATAATCGTTAGTTGCAGCCCTACACCTGACCAATCAGTATGCTGGCTGTTCTCAAAATCAGGACCCAGGACTAGGGATTTCATCCCATCCGGATCTCTCAGAAATCCCCGAGCTCCAGGTCCCAAAGTGGACCTTGCAAAATACTGAGGAAACTGAAAGGCCAGTTTCCTCTTCATGTTACAAGCTCCCTGGAGCCCCTCAACCCGTCTGGTTGAGAATTCTGGGTCACAACCTCCTCCTAGACCCTGGCAGGGTAACGCTCTGCCAGTGTATATTGATTGGTTTGCGCAAAAGTTATAGTGTCTACCAGGGGCGTAACTAGAAATCACAGGGCCCCATAGCAAAATGTTGTATGGGCCCCCCCCCTGTAAACAGTCCCCCCCACAAAAAAAAAATGAACTGTGCAAAACAGATGGCAGTCTGTCTCCCACTCCCTACCTCTTGTCTAGACTTCAGAGCCTCCTCATGTGCCAAAAACGATGTCCCTTCACAGGCGCTTGAGCGTTCTGCCCCGCCCACTCTGCTCTGTGCTCCTGCCTCCTGCTGTATGCAGTTGCGTGTGTCGGGACACGGCCGGACTCGAGGGGCCCGGGAGGCTTAACAGTAAACTTACATTCCTCACCTGGACAATTTTTTTGTCGGTGGGCGGAGTCTTATTAAAATTAGGGGGTGGACATTTGTTTGTAGGTGTGGCCTAGTGGGGAAAGAAAAATGCGGCGTGCAAAGCGCGCCACGGCAAGGTATGGGCTTGGTTTAATCGTACTATTGGGTGTGGCTTAAAGGGGCGTGACTCAAAGGGGTGTGGTTAGAGTCTGAGATGAACGAGGGATGGAGGGAGAAACAAAGAAAGAGAGAGGAAGGAAAAAAGAGGAATGAAGGGACAGCAGGCCCAGATCCTACACCACAATAGAAATATGTGTATTCTAGAAAGTTTAGCAATCAGCAGATAAAGATATTCCAAACATGGTTGTTATGGTGTCAGGGTGATTGAAGCGCATTAATTCTATTATTAAATTGTAATATAAAATGAAATACTTCAACTCACCATAATGCAGAATCAGAATCAGTGGGAGCCCTGAGTGTGTCACTTGCCACGTCGCCTGCCACCAGATGCCATCAGGTGTCCCCAGCGGAGTGCTTCCTTACATCTCAGGTGTCCCCAGCGGAGTGCTTCCTTACATCTCAGGTGTCACTGTCCCCAGCCAGCGGAGTGCCTCCTTACATCTCAGGTGTCACTGTCCCCAGCCAGCGGAGTGCTTTCTTACATCTCAGGTGTCACTGTCCCCAGCCAGCGGAGTGCTTCCTTACATCTCAGGTGTCACTGTCCCCAGCCAGCGGAGTGCCTCCTTACATCTCAGGTGTCACTGTCCCCAGCCAGCGGAGTGCCTCCTTACTTCTCAGGTGTCACTGTCCCCAGCCAGCGGAGTGCTTTCTTACTTCTCAGGTGTCACTTCCCCAGCCAGCGGAGTGCCTCCTTACATCTCAGGTGTCACTGTCCCCAGCCAGCGGAGTGCTTCCTTACATCTCAGGTGTCACTGTCCCCAGCCAGCGGAGTGCTTCCTTACTTCTCAGGTGTCACTGTCCCCAGCCAGCGGAGTGCTTCCTTACTTCTCAGGTGTCACTGTCCCCCAGCCAGCGGAGTGCCTCCTTACTTCTCAGGTGTCACTGTCCCCAGCCAGCGGAGTGCTTCCTTACTTCTCAGGTGTCACTGTCCCCAGCCAGCGGAGTGCTTCCTTACATCTCAGGTGTCACTGTCCCCAGCCAGCGGAGTGCCTCCTTACTTCTCAGGTGTCACTGTCCCCAGCCAGCGGAGTGCCTCCTTACTTCTCAGGTGTCACTGTCCCCAGCCAGCGGAGTGCTTCCTTACTTCTCAGGTGTCACTGTCCCCAGCCAGCGGAGTGCTTCCTTACTTCTCAGGTGTCACTGTCCCCAGCCAGCGGAGTGCTTCCTTACTTCTCAGGTGTCACTGTCCCCAGCCAGCGGAGTGCTTTCCTTACATCTCAGGTGTCACTGTCCCCCAGCCAGCGGAGTGCCTCCTTACATCTCAGGTGTCACTGTCCCCAGCCAGCGGAGTGCCTCCTTACATCTCAGGTGTCACTGTCCCCAGCCAGCGGAGTGCTTCCTTACATCTCAGGTGTCACTGTCCCCAGCCAGCGGAGTGCTTCCTTACTTCTCAGGTGTCACTGTCCCCAGCCAACGGAGTGCTTCCTTACTTCTCAGGTGTCACTTCCCCAGCCAGCGGAGTGCTTCCTTACTTCTCAGGTGTCACTGTCCCCAGCCAGCGGAGTGCCTCCTTACATCTCAGGTGTCACTTCCCCAGCCAGCGGATATATATATATATATATATATATATATATATATATATATATATATATCATATATATATATATATATCATATATATATATAAATATCTATATATATATCATATATATATATATATATATATATATATATATATATATATATATATATATATATATATATATATATATATATATGTATATATGTATATATATACATATATACACATCTATAACAGCAGTGTCTATGCTGCCATTACTAAAGGTCAAGGGGGGAACAAAATAGAGGCGGAGCCGGCCGCCTACAATAGAAATTTAGCTGCAGCACCGCCCACCCCCACCCCTTTCCACACCAGGTTACAGATGACAGACAGACCGGGGCGGGGTGTGGGCGGAGCCACAGCTCTATCTCTATTGTAGCCACTCGGCAGGCTCCCCTAACTCTGGTCTTCTGGAAAATGGCGGCCGGCGGAGACAATATCTCCGCCGGCCGCGGACCTCTAGCGGCGGTGGCGGCGGGCAGCAAAAAAAAAAGAAATTTTAATGGCAACTAGGACTGGACTGCACCTGGCTGCGGGCCCTACTAGGCTGCGGGCCCCATAGCGAACGCGTGTGTCGCTATGGCGGTAGTTCCGCCACTGGACTGTCTACAAACTATGGGATAGATTTATGGACTTTTTATTTTTTCCATTTTTTTTTTTTTTTTTACTAGTAATGACGGCGATCAGTGCTTTTTAGCAGGACTGCGACATTGCGGCGGTAAGACAGTAAGTGACACTTTTTGGGGACCAGTGACACCAATACACTGTTCAGTGCTAGAAAAAAAAAAGCACTGTCCCTGTATAAATGACATTTGCAGGGAAGGGGTTAACAACAAGGGCGATCAAAGGGATAATTGTGCTCCTAGGGAGTGATTTCTAACTGGGGGGGGGGGGGGGGGGGATGCTGACATTGGAGGAAAACAGAGATCCGTGTTTTCCGTGTGTTGCTTAGCAGAAATTCAAGATCTCCATTTTCCTCAGTGGCAGAACGGCGGTCCGGTCTGCCTTATTTACATAGACAGAGCGCCATTCTGTCTCTCCTCTGAACGATCGGTGGGTCCCGGTGGCCATCGTGGCCACAGGACCCGCTGTTTCGATCTCACTGTGTCCTATCACAGTGAGAGGGCGGTTCCGGCGGCATGCACCCCAGAGCCGACAACAGCAATCACGTACAGGTACGTGATTTTGCACTTAAGGGCCACCCTGCCGCATTAAATGTATGTGGGGCTGTCCTTAAGCGGTTAAAGGGGTTACAAAGGTTAGTTTTTTATTTTCTAAATAGGTTCCTTTAAGCTAGTGCATTGTTGGTTCACTTACCTTTTCCTTCGATTTCCCTTCTAAATGTTTTTTTTTCTTTTTCTTTGTCTGAATTTCTCACTTCCTGTTCCTCCTCAGTAAGCTGTTCTGGCTGACTAAACACCGCTCGGATGATGGTGTGAAGTTTACTGAGGAGAAGCAGGAAGTGAGAAATTCAGACAAAGAAAAAAAAACATTTAGAAGGGAAATCGAAGGAAAAGGTAAGTGAACCAACAATGCACTAGCTTAACCACTTCAGCCCCGGACCAATTTGCAGCCAAAGGACCAGGCCCCTTTTTGCGATTCGGCACTGCGTCGCTTTAACTGACAATTGCGCGGTCGTGCGACGTGGCTCCCAAACAAAATTGGCGCCCTTTTTTCCCCACAAATAGAGCTTTCTTTTGGTGGTATTTGATCGCCCCTGCGGTTTTAACTTTTTGCGCTATAAACAAAAATAGAGCGACAATTTTGAAAAAAATGCAATATTTTTTACTTTTTGCTATAATAAATATCCCCCAAAAATATATAAAAAAATTTTTTTTCCTCAGTTTAGGCCGATACGTATTCTTCTACATATTTTTGGTAAAAAAAAATCTCAATTAGCGATTGATTGGTTTGCGCAAAAGTAATAGCGTTTACAAAATAGGGGATAGTTTTATAGCATTTTTAATAATATTATTTTTTTTTTACTAGTAATGGCGGCGATCAGCGATTTTTATTGTGACTGCGACATTATGGCGGACACATCGGACATTTTTGACACATTTTTGAGACCATTGTCATTTATACAGCAATCAATGCTATTTAAATGCACTGATTCCTGTATAAATGACACTGGCAGTGAAAGAGTTAACCACTAGGGGGCGGGGAGGGGTTATGGTGTGTGAAGTGTGTTCTTTTTTTTTACATTAGGGGCGGGGCTGACGTCTGACGTCATTGATCGGCTTTCCCGATGACAGGGAACAGCCGATCAATGACAGGCAGAGTAGGAAGCGCGGGAGAGGTTTGTTTACACAGACCTCTCCCCGTTCTTCAGCTCTGTGACCCGATCGCGGGACACCAGCGGAGATCGGGTCCGCTGGTCCCGCGGCTGTGGTCACGGAGCTCCCGACCGGGTCACGAGTGCACCCCACGGCTAGGCTTTTAAAGGGCCACGTACCTGTACGTGGTTTTGCCCAGCCGTGCCATTCTGCCAACGTATATCGGCGTGAGGCGGTCGGGAAGCGGTTAAAGCGGAAGTAAACCATCGATTTAACAGTTTAAAAAAAAAAAGGCATGCCGGGAATGCTAACTGCACATTGGCTGTGCTCTCAACCAAACAGTCAAACCATCCAATGGCTGGTGTCATAACGGATCACATGTGCAGCACTGTGGCAGTTGAAGATTAAACAGAGGCAAAGATGGCAGCTTCCTTGGCTGAAAACGATAGGGGGGTTTACTTCCACTTTAAAGGAACCTATTTAGAAAATAAAAAACAAACCTTTACAACCCCTTTAGCACAGCTCCAGCCCCTTATTCTATTCAAAATTGTGATGTGATCTTTAATAACTGTCATTACTTGTCATTCTACATCCATTGGTGTCAGATGTATGAAATATGGAATGATGTTTAGTTTAAAACTTGTAGAGATGGAAGTTTTTGCAAAGAAAGAAAAAGTGTTTAAAGTTTTTATCACTCAGCAGCAAGAGAGACTCGAAAGTTGCACAAAATCTAAGTTCAGACGGCAGTAATGAGCGATTCCGAGCAGGTAATCCTTGTGGTAATGCGGCTCATGGCCACATATCTAGGAATAAGTTTGCCCTGAAATCTATTAAATTGAGAAATTGATTTAAACTGTGATCTTGCATAATTTATTTGCTCTCACATCTGCTGCCCCTAAAGAGCGATACTGTTATGGGATGTTTGTACCTCGTAGCAGATCAGAGGCGGCAATGCGCCGTTCAGCAGATTTTCTCGGAGCTGTTTAGAATGCAGTTTTTTCATTAGTGCTTATTAAATGAAAAATTGTCGTTTGCTCTTTAAAACACTTTTATTAAAGCTGAACTTCTGGCAGACAAGCGAACTACAGAGTTGAAATGTATATACATTATGCAAACTGTTTTTCCTGCCAATGGATTTTTAATGCTGTCCAGCTGGTCCTTTGATCCAGGCATTGAAGGCAGATTGGTGACCTCAGTTTTCTGTAGTTCAGCTAAAAAAAAATACAGCTTGGTCACTATCCCGCCCCCGTCCTACTGATTGCGTTTGTTTGCTATTCAGCACCCAGTTATGATGTTCCCATTCTTCTCTCCTTTTATTCCTATGAGAAAACTCCTTGTTAGATGTGTAATGCAGTAGAGTACTACTGTGTATGAATTTAGGAAGCTAATGCAATTACATACTCAGGTCCTAGCAGTGTTTGAAGCAGAACACAACTCAATCTGAACACTACAATCTGAAAACGCTATTTCATTAATTTTTAGTATTCAAAACAAACTCAACCCTCTATCCCTGTCTCCAAGCTTTATTTTGTTGAGATTTGACTTTGAAAAACACCCCCTTAGCATTTCTTGCTGCAGCCATCTTGAGTAAGGGCAGATGATTTATGTAGCATTTGCTTCCTGGAATCCAGCTGCCCTTAGTTCAGGCATGAAGGCGCATGGAAAGCCAGCAAGGAGTCACAGCCGGCTTCCCACACTAAACATGCCGGTGTTGGTAACACAAAATAAAAGCAAAGACCAGCACGGGTAGGAACAGCACTGGATCCCTGGACATGTAAGTGTCCTTAAAGAGGAAGTAAAGCCTCTTAAAAAAAAAAAAAACACACCCTGCAAGGCAAAGGCATACTAGCTCATTATGAAAGACTTACCTGAAAACGAAGCCCCCGAAGCGGTCCTTATCCACGATCTTCTGCGCCGCCATCCAGGGCCAGAGTGACTTCCGGGTCTCGCCGCTCCAGCGCTATCATTCGCTGGAAGGGCAATGACGTCACTCCCGCGCATGCGCACGAGATCGGCATATCGCCGTGATCTCGGCATCCTCAGTGCGCCCTCAGTGCGCCTGCGCGCCGCTGTTTAGACAGCGATGCCTTTTCATTTCTAAATATCTCCTAAACCATGTAAGTTTAGGAGATATTTATTGGACCTACAGGTAAGCCTTAATCTAGGCTTACCTGTAGGCCAAAGTAATGTGGAAGGGTTTACTTCCACTTTAAATATTAGCAGCTACAGTGCCTTGCAAAAGTATTCACCTTCCTTGGCTTATTACCTGTTTTGTTACATTACAGCCTTTTAGTTCAATGTTTTTTTTTAATCTGAATTACATGTGATGGATCAGAACATAATACAGGGGGTCCCCAACTTATGAACGCCCGACCTACGAATAACCCCTACTTACGAACCGGGCGCTGCAGGGACCCTCTGCCGTTCTGCGGGGACATCGGTCGTTCTGCGCATGCGCGGCCAGACGGAGCCACGAAAAATTATGGAAATGTCTGTAATTCGCCGCGCATGCGCAGAGCGGCATTCAACGGATCAGCGAAATGTCTGTAATTTGCCGCGCATGCGCAGAGCGGCATTCGACGGATCAGCGAAATGTCTGTAATTTGCCGCGCATGCGCAGAGCGGCATTCGACGGAACATCGGAAATGTCCGTAATTGTCGTTCTGCGTGTGCGTGGCCGACTTACAAATATTTCCGATTTGCAAACAGGAGGAAAGTCCCTAACGGGTTCGTAACCCGGGGACCCCCTGTAGTCTAAGTTGGTGAAGTATGAATTTTGAAAAATATATACATAAAACTATTTTTCAGAAATAAAAAAACTGATAATTGGCATGTGCGTATGTATTCACCCCTTTGTTATGAAGCCCATAAAAAAGCTCTGGTGCAACCATTTACCTTCAGAAGTAAAATGATGTCCACCTGTGTGCAATCTAAGTGTCACATGATCTGTCATTACATATACACACCTTTTTGAAAGGCCCCAGAGGCTGCAACACCTAAGCAAGAGGCACCACTAAGCAAACACTGCCATGAAGACCAAGGAACTCTCCAAACAAGTAAGGGACAATGTTGTTGGGAAGTACAAGTCGGGGTTGGGTTATACAAAAATATCCAGATCTTTGATGATCCCTAGGAGCACCATCAAATCTATCATAACCAAATGGAAAGAACATGGCACAACAGCAAACCTTGCAAGAAACGGCCGCACACCAAAACTCGCAGACCGGGCAAGGAGGGCATTAATCAGAGAGGCAGCACAGAGACCTAAGGTAACCCTGGAGGAGCTGCAGAGTTCCACAGCAGAGACTGGAGTATCTGTACATAGGACGAAAAACAAAATGGTACGTTTTGAGTTTGCGAAAAGGCATGTGGGAGACTCCCAAAATGTATGGAGGAAGGTGCTCTGGTCTGATGAGACTAAAATTGAACTTTTTGGCCATCAAAGAAAATGCTATGTCTGGCGCAAACCCAACACATCACATTACCCAAAGAACTCCATCCCCACTGTGAAACATGGTGGTGGCAGCATCATGCTGTGGGGATGTTTTTCAGCAGTCGGAACTGGGAAACTGGTCAGAGTTAAGGGAAAGATGGATGATGCTAAATATAGGGATATTCTTGAGCAAAACCTGTACCACTCTGTGTGTGATTTGAGGCTAGGACGGAGGTTCACCTTCCAGCAGGACAATGACCCCAAACACACTGCTAAAGCAACACTTGAGTGGTTTAAGGGGAAACATGTAAATGTGTTGGAATGGCCTAGTCAAAGCCCAGACCTCAATCCAATAGAAAATCTGTGGTCAGACTTAAAGATTGCTTTTCACAAGCTCAAACCATCCAACTTGAAGGAGCTGGAGCAGTTTTGCAAGGAGGAATGGGCAAAAATCCCAGTGGTAATATGTGGAAAGCTCATAGAGACTTATCCAAAGCGACTTGGAGCTGTGATAGATGCAAAATGTGGCTCTACAAAGTATTGACTTTAGGGGGGTGAATAGTTATGCACATGGATTTTTTTCTGTTATTTTGTCCTATTTGTTGTTTGCTTCACAAAAAAAAAAAAAAATCTTTAAAGTTGTGGGCATGTTCTGTAAATTAAATGATACAAATCCTTAATCCATGTTAATTCCAGGTTGTGAGGCAACAAAACACAAAAAAGGCCAAGGGGGGTGAATACTTTTGCAAGGCACTGTATACTATTTTTACCTGCTAACTTTTAGGCCTCATTCACACTAGACGTTCTAAAAAAGCCAGTAGCGTTAGCTGTAGAAAGCTGTAGCTGCAGAATGAGTTTTTCAGCGTTTTTTTTTTTTTTAGCTGTAGCGTTTTTAACAAAATAATACTCCCAAAAAAGCTTATGGCTCATAAACGCTGAATAGCTGCATTTTTCAGCGTTTTTCAGAGTAATGCCCCGTACACACGGTCGGAAATTCCGACCACAAAATCCGACGGATTTTGTCCGACACTGGTGTTGCATACACACGGTCGGACAAAGTTGTCGGAAAATCCGATCATCCTGAACGTGGTGACGTTCGTTGCGTACGACGGGACTACGTAGAGGCTAGTAGCCAATAGCTTTGGTCTTGTAATGTGATCTGAGCATGCGTGGCACTTTGTCCGTCGGAATTCGCTATACACGAACGGAAAAAGTCCGATAGGACTTTGTTGTCGGAAAATTTGAGAGCAGGAGATAAAACTTTGTCCGTCAGAAAATCCGACGGAAAAAATCCGATGGAGCCTACACACGGTCGGAATTTCCGACAACATTGTCCGATAGGACATTTTCCGCCGGAAAATCCGACCGTGTGTATGGGGCATTATAGCGTTTTTTTACAGCTGAAAAACTCCTCTCAAAACCCACTAGTTCTGGGTTTTTTTCCAGCCAGAAAAAGCCTCCGCCAAAAACTGCTGATAACATCATAATGCCTTGTACACACGATAGGATTTTCCGATGGAAAATGTGTGATAGGACCTTGTTGTATTTTCCATAGGAATTTCCGTCACACAAAAATTTGAGATCTGGTTCTCAAATTTTCCGCAAACAAAATCCGTTATCGGAAATTCCGATCGTGTGTACACATGCCATGCATGCTCTGAATCAAGCAGAAGAGCTGCACTGGCTATTGAACTTCATTTTTCTCGGCACGTCGTACGTGTTGTACGTCACGGCGTTCTTGACGTTCGGAATTTCCGACCAACTTTGTGTGACCGTGTGTATGCAAGGCAAGTTTAAGCCAACATCCGTCGGAAAAAATCCAATGGGTTTTGTTGTCGGAAAATCCTATGGTGTGTACAGGGCATATGTTTGCATGGACGCATAGGACAACGCGCTGGAGAGTTTATTGGCTGCAGAAAAAACCTCTCAAGCCAAAAACAGCAGCTGTACAAATGTCCGTTGTGCAGGAGGCCGTAATTGTTTTCTAGAGACTGAAGAAGCATTTTAGGGATCAATCACATACTTTCACCAACGCATGGCGAAGGGGAGTTTTACTAGGTCACAGCACGTTTGGCTTGTTCTGTTTTGCATTGGATTGTACAAACTGTTGCATTTGATTTTGAAGTGAACAGAAATCTCAACACGTCTCATAAAATCCAATATAATCATAAAAAAAATAAATACAAATAACATGAAAGAGCAGTTGGCTGAGTTGCAAAGAATAGTTCATTTCATCTAAGCAAATTGTAATGATACAGTTCTACTAAATGCGCTCTGTTAGGCTGGTCCTGAACATCCAAGAGCGTGTAAGCAATATCTGACCACCCGCAGGCACCATCACCACCGTGCCAGAGCAGAAACATGACAGTTTGGCTCGGCTGAGCGTCATGTGTGCTTCTATGGAGAGGTGGGGTGATGAGCAACGCTGACAGATACTGATTATGAAGCCGTTCAATAGGGGACACAACAGTGAGTTTTCTGACTTGGACTTTAAGGAAATTTCAACGAAAACTTTCTATCAGTGACATGATAGTGGCATGTATTTTGCAATTGTGTGCAAATCTTACAATTTTAGGGTGATTGATGGTTGCTTTAGGTTGTTATTTTGGCCTATTTTGTATATTGCCCTGCAATAAAGACACTGAGCCCTGGAATAAAGATACTGAGCCCCGAGCCCTGCAATAAATACACTGAGCCCTGCAATAAAGACACTGAGCCCTGGAATAAAGATACTGAGCCCCGAGCCCTGCAATAAATACACTGAGCCCCGAGCCCCAAGCCCTGGAATAAAGACACTGAGCCCGAGCCCCAAGCCCTGCAATAAAGACACTGAGCCCTGCAATAAAGACACTGAGCCCTGAGCCCTGGAATAAAGATACTGAGCCCTGCAATAAAGACACTGAGCCCCGAGCCCTGCAATAAAGACACTGAGCCCCGAGCCCCAAGCCCTGCAATAAAGACACTGAGCCCTGCAATAAAGACACTGAGCCCCGAGCCCTGGAATAAAGACACTGAGCCCCGAGCCCTGCAATAAATACATTGAGCCCCGACCCCCAAGCCCTGGAATAAAGACACTGAGCCCCGAGCCCCAAGCCCTGCAATAAAGACACTGAGCCCTGCAATAAAGACACTGAGCCCTGGAATAAAGATACTGAGCCCCAAGCCCTGCAATAAAGACACTGAGCCCTGCAATAAAGACACTGAGCCCTGCAATAAAGACACTGAGCCCTGCAATAAAGACACTGAGCCCTGGAATAAAGATACTGAGCCCCAAGCCCTGCAATAAAGACACTGAGCCCTGCAATAAAGACACTGAGCCCTGCAATAAAGACACTGAGCCCTGCAATAAAGACACTGAGCCCTGCAATAAAGACACTGAGCCCCGAGCCCTGCAATAAAGACACTGAGCCCCGAGCCCTGCAATAAAGACACTGAGCCCCGAGCCCTGCAATAAAGATTCCTGAGCCCCGAGCCCTGCAATAAAGATTCCTGAGCCCCGAGCCCTGCAATAAAGACACTGAGCCCTGAGCCCCAAGCCCTGCAATAAAGACACTGAGCCCCGAGCCCTGCAATAAAGACACTGAGCCCTGAGCCCCAAGCCCTGCAATAAAGACACTGAGCCCTGAGCCCTGCAATAAAGACACTGAGCCCTGAGCCCCGAGCCCTGCAATAAAGACACTGAGCCCTGAGCCCCAAGCCCTGCAATAAAGACACTGAGCCCCGAGCCCTGCAATAAAGACACTGAGCCCTGAGCCCCGAGCCCTGCAATAAACAGTGATGTAAGTAACTGAGTTAAAATAAACGGAGTTACATAACGCAGTTACTTTAGAGGGTAACGAGTAATCTGATTACTTTTCCCCTCATGGTAACGCAGTTCCCATTACTTGGGTGGAGTTACCTCAATTACTTCTACCGCCACTAGATGGCAGTAGTGTAATTCCGGTGTCCTGCCAAAAAAAGTTCCCCCGATAACTTTGAATAATAGCGGGTGCCTTGACTGTGCTTCCCCTGTACCAACAACAGTTGCAGGTTTATCATGTGTCAAGGACGATCTATGGACAAGTGCTTTGACCAACTTAAAGTGGTGTTTCCACCAAAAAAAAAAAAAAATTGCTTAAAAATCATTAAAAAAAAATAAAAAAATTGGAAAAAAAGTTTTAACTCACCTCTAAATGCCTGTTGCTAGGGGGTCCCTCGTAGTCTGCCACCTTTAGTGCCCGGGCACTGACATCACTCCCCCTCGGCGCCGCACAGTCATCTGGGACCTGTCACGTGTCCCAGATGACTGAGCGTCGTATCACGGCGTGTGGCGCCGCTCGCGCATGCGCAGTGGGTGCCCGGCTGTGAAGCCACAGCTGGGTGCCCACAGTAAGAATGCCGGTGCCGCGAGCCGAGGGGGGGCTTTGTTCCCCCGCATCGCTGGACCCTGGGACAGGTGAGTGTCCGATTATTAAAAGTCAGTAGCTGCAGTATTTGTAGCTGCTGACTGAAAACATTTTTTAGGGGGCACTACTCTTTAAGGGTTTCTCTAGCATGAACATTGCTGACAGCAGTGTCATTCCCCACACACAGGTGAGCCAAGCCGGCATGTCTGAGCACCTACCATTCAATTCTACTTCCTTTGGGCAATTTGATCCTCCACCTGAATTTGACTTGGTACAGCAGAGCTTAAACTAGGGGAGGGAGAAGCAGCACAAATAGCCAGTCTGTTGTGCCGAGGTTAGCTCAGTCTGTTGCTTCTCCTTTCTCTGTCCACTCACAAGCTAAAGAAGGGACCTGTAAGTTTGCAGCAGATTAAAATAAAATTGTCTGCCTTGCCAGACAGGGCTGTGCTATGTGGCAGATCTGTGTAAATCTCAGGACTGGATGGACAAAATGCAAATCCTTTGGCAGGTAAAACTGTATATTTACTGTATTTTATTTGTATTTGGTTGCTTGCCTAGAATTCAGCTGTCAAGTACATTGGAATCTCTACATGTGTATAATAGTCTTATGCCCTGTACACACGGTCGGAAATTCCGACCACAAAATCCGTCGGATTTTTTCAGACGGATATTGTCCGACACTGATGTTGCATATACACGGTCGGACAAAGTTGTCGGAAAATCCGATCATTCTGAACGTGGTGACGTTCATTGCATACGATGGAACTACGTAGAGGCTAGTAGCCAATAGCTTTGGTCTCGTAATTTGATCTGAGCATGCGTGGCACTTTGTCCATCAGAAATCTCTACACACAATCGAAAAAAGTCAGATCGGATTTTGTTGTCGGAAAATTTGAGAGCAGGTCCGATGGAGCCCACACATGGGCGGATTTTCCGACAACATGGTCCGAGCGGACATTTTCCATTAGAATTTTCGACCGTGTGTACGGGGGCTTAGTCATTTACATACCGTCCCCCTTTGGATCAGAACTTTTGTAAGGCTGTGTGTGGCTGCATAAAAAAAATTAAAAATCCTTCATTCAAGACATAGTAAAATTGGATTGTGAGAACAATTTTTTTTTTTTTTTTTTTATAAGCCTTAGGCTTTGAATTCATAAACACCAGAATCGGATGTTTCATGTGTCATTGTAGCTCATCGTCAATCACTATAGCTTACTGCTCATGTTATAAAATAATATTAGGACTGCTTTCTCTAATACATGTAGGAACTAAGTGAAGATGTATATTGCATATTCTTTCATCTCTGCTTCCCTGTTAAAACCCTACCTCTCGAATATTCAAGACTTTTATTAGAAACTTGCTATAAAAAGCACATCTACCCTATAAACCTTATAGGTTGAGAACCGGAACACTAGCATTGAGAAGCAGAAGTCATATAAATCTTTCTGATGGGAAGAAGTAACACTTTTCATGCTGTCCCTAGAACTATAAATATAGATGTATAGACACATCTCTTTAATGATTGATTTCTGGCAATTTCCTTTTTAAAGTGATTCCTGTCATTCCTCAGGCTATCCCACCTAACAGTACGTGTGCATAGATGCTGCTGTAAGGTCTTTAATAATCCAAATATAGCAGCTGTGAAACTCAAATTATCTGCTTAGTAGAACTATAGGCAAAACCTTTTTTTTTTTCCATTTTGAATAGAGTAAGTGAGGGTTATAACCCCTGTAAATTTAGTTTTTTGCCATCTGGGTCCCATTGGGAAAATGTACCTTCACTTCCTGTCCCACAGCCAAAACAGGAAGCGAGAGGAAATCCCTGCAAATGAAAGATCGTAAAAAAAATTTAAAAATAATAATTATATATAAACAAATACCTGCTCTGTGCATTGGTTTTGCACAAAGCAGCCCCAATCATCCTTTTCTGGGGTCTACGGCCATCTCTCTGGCCCCTCCCCCTTGCAGAGTGCCCCCATAGCCAAGCCGCTTGCTGTGGGAACACTCGTGCATGCTCGTACCCCCCGCTCCCACCTCATTGGCCGTGATTGACAGCAGCAGGATGCTACTGTATCTCAGCCAATGAGGAGGGAGAGACCCAGGAGAGTATGCATGAAGATGAAAAACCTTCAGCCTTTACAACCACTTTAAGACCCCTTTCACACTGAGCCGCCCTGCCGTTTTAGCAGCGCTATTCGGACGCTAGCGGGGAGTTTTAACCCCCCCGCTAGTGGCTGAAAAGGGGTTAAATCCGCCTGCGAAACGCCACTGCAGAGGCGCTTTGCCGGCGGTATAGCAGCGCTGCCCCATTGTTTTCAATGGGTAGGAGCGGTGGAGGTGCAGTGTATTCACCGCTCCTCCACTGCTGCAAAGAAGCTGCTGACAGGACTTTTTGTGATGCCCTGCCAGCGCAGTCCCCCCCCCCCCCCCCCCAGTGTGAAAGCACTTTCACACTGAGTTTGCAGCTGAAGCTTTTTTCAGGCGCTTTACAGGTGCTATTTTTAGTGCTGTAGCGCCTGAAAAAACGCCTCAGTGTGAAAGGGGTCTAAAGGAATCCCTTGGGGACCTCCAGGTCACCAGAACTAGTGTCCCCATTGGGAATTTTCCCCTCTATTGCTTTTCTGAGGACAACCCAAAATGTCGGGTTTTCTTTTGCTTTCAAAAATAATGGTAAACAGACAAATGGAGAGGAGGAATATCCCTAATGGGGGCACAGACAGACATAAAAACTGACAATTGTCCTAATCCATCTCCACTGTGCCCAAAGCAAAAAAAAAAAAGCATTGGCATTTGGCCATCAGCAGGAATCATTTGAAAAAAATTTAATTTCCATCAATTGGGAAAGAAGAGATGATTGTATAAATGCAGACTGAACACAGACAGCCTTTTAAACATAAAGTTGATTTTTACAGAGTTTTCACAGCTGCTATCTAGGAATTCCTAGGAGGTACAAAAAACAGCTTACAGCAGCCTCTGTCTACAGCAGCCATTCCCAACTAGGGTTCTGTGAAACACTAGGGTTCCTCCGGAGGTTGCTACAGGCAGAGGCGGACTGACAAGTCGGTGACTCCGGCGCCGCCCGGGGCCATTAGGGGCCCGGACCCGGCCACATGAGGGGCCACTTGAAACGGCTGTATTACATGCCGCAATGCCGCTAACAATACTGCTAACGGCGCGCTGCTCCCCGCCGGCCCCTCCTTCCCTCCCGTCTGTCCCAGGTGCTTCTACTGTATGCATCGTGACGTCACCTGGTACGGACGGGAGGGAAGGAGGGGCCGGCGCGGAGCCGCGCGCCGTTAGCAGTATTCGCGGCATGTAATACAGCCGCTTCAACCGGCCAAGTCCGGGCCCCTAATGGAAGAGAAGAGTGGAGGGGCCGGCGGGGAGCATCGGCATCGGTGAGTAAATTACCAGGACCGCCACAAGTGATGGGGGGGTACAGAGTCACGGGCCCCAGGTCCCCCCACCCCACAGTGTCACCCCACCCCACAGTGCCCCCCTACCCCACAGTGTCCCCCCTACTGTCACCCCACCCCACAGTGCCCCCTACCCCACAGTGTCCCCCTGTGTGCGTGTCCCCCTGTGTGCATGTCCCCCCCTGTGTGTGCGCTCTTCCTCCAGTGTCCCCCTGTGTGTGCGTGTCCCCCCTGTGTGTGCGCTCTCCCTCCAGTGTCCCCCTGTGTGTGCGTGTCCCCCCCTGTGTGTGCGCTCTCCCTCCAGTGTCCCCCTGTGTGTGCGTGTCCCCCCCTGTGTGTGCGCTCTCCCTCCAGTGTCCCCCTGTGTGTGCGCTCTCCCTCCAGTGTCCCCCTGTGTGTGCGCTCTCCCTCCAGTGTCCCCCTGTGTGTGCGTGTGTCCCCCTGTGTGTGCGCTCTACCTCCAGTGTCCCCCTGTGTGTGCGTGTCCCCCCCTGTGTGTGCGCTCTCCCTCCAGTATCCCCCTGTGTGTGCGCTCTCCCTCCAGTGTCCCCCCCTGTGTGTGCGCTCTCCCTCCAGTGTCCCCCCCTGTGTGTGTGCTCTCCCTCCAGTGTCCCCCCCTGTGTGTGTGCTCTCCCTCCAGTGTCCCCCTGTGTGCGCTCTCCCTCCAGTGTCCCCCCCTGTGTGTGTGCTCTCCCTCCAGTGTCCCCCTGTGTGTGTGTGTGCGCATTCTCCCTCCAGTGTCCCCCTGTTTGTGCGCTCCCCCCCTACAGTGTCCCCCATTGTGCTCTCCCTCCCCAGTGTGCCCCCCCCCCCCCAGTGTCCACCTGTGTGCTTTGTCCCCCTGTTTGCTCTCCCTCCCCCCGTGTCTCCCTGTGCAGGTGTGGCTTGAGTGTGGGGACCAAGGGGGCCCCATGATCTTCTATTGCCGGGGGCCCCATGAGTTGTCAGTCCGCCCCTGGCTACAGGTTTCTTGAGCTGCGGATGATTGACCTTCCATTTAAAGGTGCTTGCATGGTTTCAGTGCAAACACCACTTGGTGACGTCGGCAGCATGACACCTATGATCTTTTTGGCTATCTGTAAGGCGGACATTCTGACTACAATGTAAAGAGGTTTTCTTCCCATTGACCCCCAATAAATTGGTTTTAGCAGATGTTCCCAGAGAACTGAAAATTATTTCAAGGGTTCCTTTTTAGGGCAGAGATCTCCAAACTACGGCCCTCCAGCTGTTGTGGAACTACACGTCCCATGACGCATTGTAAAACTCTAATGCTGCATACACACGGTCAGAATTCTCGTTGGAAAAAGCTCTGATGGTTTTCCCATCGGAATTCCAATGGAATTTCGCTCAAACTGTCTTGCCTACACACGGTCACACCAAATTCAGACGGTCAATAACACCGCAACATACAACACGTTCGGCACTATAAAAGGGAAGTTAAATGCTTCCGAGCATGCGTCAAATTGTTTCCGAGCATGCGTCGGAATTTTGCGTGTTGGAATTGCATACACACGATCGAAAAATCCGATAGAAAGGTTTTCCGTCGGAAAAATTAGGAACAGGTTCTCAATCCAAAGTCCTCCGGAAATGCCGACAGAAAAAGACCGATGGGCATACACACGGTCGGAAAATCCGATGAAAAGCTCCCATCGGACTGTTTCCATCGGAAATTCCGTCCGTGTGTACCCGGCATAACATTCACAGACATGACTAGGCATGATGGGAATTGTAGTTCCTGAACAACTGGAGGGCCGTAGTCTGGGGTTCCTGTGTTTTAGGGTAAAAAGGATGAGAGAGACTGTTCTACAGGCATTGTTAATTATGAAGAACAAAAATGAATGGCGTGAGCCACTGTAAAAGTGAATATGTGCTTAGTTGTTTTGCTGTTATGTAGAAACACCCTTGTGAAGTTCACTTCAAAGATGGGACAACATGCTGAACCTTGCGGCCCTGGTCTGAGTTTGTTTCTTCCAATGAAGAGTGTAAAACAAGGAAGAGTCTAATTAAAATCAAAATGCAATCATGCGACCATTTCAATAGCTCTCTGTAATTGCTTTTATTGACTTCTCCCTTTCATACATCATCTCTGCTAAAAGTTACATTTTAATTGTCAATTGACTGAGTAAAAGTGCTCTGTGCACACTTTAGAAAGGATATAATTCCATCAGACCGACTTCTGCTATTGTCCAGCAATCTCTGCTCAGAGGCGACACTTGACCTTGTCATGTACTCTGAGCTCATATCCGATACAGTATGTACTGAGGGGCATTTAATACTGTACATAACCAGCAAAGTCACCACCGAGGACACAGCTAAAGGGAATATCTTTTTTTTTTTTGTATATTAATATGCATCAGTTTAAAGTCCAAGTTCACTATTTCACAATTACTACCTTTGTGGATATTAGAATTTTTAGGCATTAGCCAAAACTGATATTAATTCCCAGTCTTGCACGGTACAGATTTAAAGCAGAACTTTACTGTCTCAGCATTAATTATTTTGAATCCTTTTTATGCCAGCATTGGTAAATGTATAGAAAGGTATATTATATTTAAATGTTTTTTTTTTAACATTTCTTCAGTTGCTTTCTGATTTCTGGCCTAGGTCAAAATGAGGTCATACATCCCAGGAGTTTCCATGGGCATTTTTTTTCCTTTATCTGGAAGAGGGAAGGAGGGGCTTTCTCAGCTATGTACACCCTCATGCCTGGGCTAAAGGCAGATTGATTCCAGGAAGTAAATGCTACATGCATTATCTGCCCTTACTCAAGATGGCAATGGCTAGTAATGCTAATCGATTGTTAAAGCGTGAAGACGCGGATGGATTTGTGTGTTTGCATTAAAAATGAATTAAGAAGCATTCTCCATTTGTGTTGCATACAATTAGGCTGGGTTCACATATATATGCAAATTGGATGCATTTTAAACAACATCCCTGACATGTGAATGTGACCGGCTCTCAATGGAGCCGATTGACACAAGTCTAAGGCAGCCACGGTGTGGTTTTAAAAAGGATCCTGTGTGTTTTTGAGTCAGGTTTAGGTACAAATTCAGGCAAAATTTTTCACCTGAACCGATGAACAAAAACGCAATGGACTCCGGACTGCAAACCACAGCCGCACATATGTGAACCTGGCCTTAAAGAGGAGGTTTAGCCTGGGTGAAAAAAAATCTACAAATACTGCAGCTGCTGACTTTTAATATATGGACACTTACCTGTCCAGGGAGCCCGCGATGTCGGTACCCCAGCCGATCTTTGGATCGACTCCCGGGTGCTGCCGCTGCCATTCCTGGTAAGGGAACCAGGCAGTGAAGACTTTCGGTTTCACTCTTGGTTCCCTACTGCGCATGCGCAAAGTGCGCTGCACTTTCTAATTGGCCTGGCGGCAGGGGAAGGAGGAGAGGGGCCTAAATTCCAGGAGATCAGGCCGTCTCCAGAAGTGGGGAAGGGGACCTGTCAAAAACAGGTCCCCCTTTCCCCCTCCCCTGAAAGGTACCAAATGTGGCACCGGAGGGAGGGAGGAAGCATATAAGTGGGAGTTCCACTTTTGGGTGGAACTCCGCTATAAGTTCCAATTTAAGCAGCCTACATATCACCATTAGCAAAAAGAAAAACAATCTTCAGTCCCCTCACTAGCCTCCAAAATATTAGCCTCCAAAATATAAGCAAGAACCCCTACCACCCTAGCTCTTCCTCCAGTGTTTACAACCTTCTACCCAGGGCCTGGTGCTGGTTGTGCAGTAAATCCCTCAATTAAAGGTGCTAACAGTAGGGCAACATTCAAATCTATAGGGAGTTTCTGCAAAAGCAGCATCAGAGAAGATTTCAGGCAGGAGGCTGGAACACCGGAGGAGGCTGCTGCCATCCGGAAGTAAACACCTAGGGAGGGGAGGGGGTCCAACTTTGTTTAAGATGGGGGACTAGGGAAGGGAGGGGACTTTGTAAAGAAAAAAAGGCACCATCTCCACACACCTGCAGTCACTGCTACTACTACACTCAAATCTCTGGTTCTGTTTGCCAAAGCTGCTATGCTTCCTAGTAGTGACCAAGCTTATCCCATACTGCCTCATGCTCATTCCCACTGGCCAATGAGGCAGCCCATCACAATGATGAGCAAATAGAAGTGTGTGGGAGGGTGCAGGAAGCTTTGATTCCTCTAGGAATGGTCTGGGCTTTGCTGATCGTAATGGACGGCGTTCAGACCTAGCAATAGAGACTGCAGCCTAGTGCAAGTGGTGCCTAGACTTTAGACCTCATAGCGGTTCGTTTTGCATGATGCTTTCAAATGGAAGCTAATGTTCCAAATATGCACATTGGTATCGGGGGAGATAGGCATTCTTGTTTTCATAGAGAGTGAGATATTTTTCGGGAGAAAACAATAATGAAGGGCTGAAAATATCCAATCAAGTTTGCACACCCAAGGCAAGAATCTCGAATCTCCTGCTGAACTGGCTGAGATTCGAACCGTGTATGGCTGGCCTAAGAAAGCTGGGGCAGAGAATGTGTACCATGGTTAGATAGGGCCTGCCTACTTACCTATAAACATTCCCTAATTTAATTGATTTCCCATAATGGGTAAAATAATGTTTCCCTTTAAAGCCTGATTCTAACTTATAATTTCAAGTCCCCCCAGCATTTTTTAAATGTCTGTTCACTTTTTTTTTTTAAAATGGGTCTTCGGTTCAGTTGCTTGACAATCACGGTTCCTCTCCCTCGAGTGGTGGGCTGGTCCTGCGTGAAGCAGCAAATTTCGTTCTTGTAGTTCATCAGTGATGTTTCCTGCAGAATTCTCCTTTTTGTTATTTTCCTCCACTAAAGCAAATTGGACCATGTTTTATAGGGTTTTTATTCCTTTTGGATCAATTGTGGATATAGTACATGGAGGCTTTTTCTGTTGGTTTAACTAGTGGACTTGTATCTTTTCTTCAACCTTCAGACTATATAACTATACCTCTAGGGAGTGTATACTTAATATGTGGACCATTATGATACCCGGAAGAGGACTGGTGCTGGGGTGGTAAGCTTGTGAAGACAAGGCGATGAAGGACCTTAGTATTGTAGTGAGAATTGGGCAATTGAGTATAAAAATAAAACCTTCAAAAATGAAATTAGGCAGACATAACGCACTAACTTCGAATAAGCATGCTGAATGGGAATCCAAACTTCACTGGGTACATACTTTTTAGGGATGTGTAAGGAGGCAAAGATGAGCATGATAGCGCCAGGGATTTCACCCACAGAAATGGTAAGGCAGCGCTCATGTTTTTCTTCTATAGCACCCTCCTAGGTAGGTTGCTAGGAAAGCTAGGTACATTTAGTTATTTTCAGCTTCACTGTAAATAGTGGAGCATTGTGTGATTGCTTTGGACTGGTCTGGGCTCTGCAGACTGCAGATTTGATTTCTCCTCCCTGTCCTGGAGGATTCCAAAATATGCAGGATAATTATGGAGGATGCAAATCAGCAGCCTAAATATTTATGTGGTCTCAGCCAATCCCTAGTGCATGAATAGTCCTGGGCCTGAGGCAGCCCTGTTCATGTCCAGAAGTGCCCAACCTAATGGGCTACTACCCTTCTGGGCAGCACTGCAGTAAAAATTATACTTTCTCTCTGCTTTGGCAGGGCTGGGAGGTCTGTTTTGCTAAAAAATTTCTGAAGCTAAGGGAGGGATTCCACCGCGGATCTGGTCTGGAAGACTCACTGAAGAATTGTCTGTCTGATGTTGGAGGGAGGCATCTAAGTAGCCAGGGACCTCGTGAGTACAGATATAAATGGTGACTGTTGCTTTGCCTGGCCAAGGGCATTACTGAAGGTGTCCCGGTGTTGTTCAATTTCTGGGCTTTTGCTGGAGGAACTGCCCTGATAGGTAGGGGTACTATGAAGAGTGTCCGCAATCTATTGCTCAGTGTTCATTGGATATCCCACAGCTCCCTATGCCCTATCCTAGTTAATTTGTTACTGAGTACAAACAAATGGCCACTGCCCTCACCTATAAGTGGCTTTAGCAGAAATGCAAAACAAAACCAAAGAAATTCCAAACTCAGCTTACCGACCAGCCTGCAACCAGCCAATTTATCCTGTCCAACAGTATGCATTCAAAACGGGGGTTTAGTTTGCACACATTTGCAAATACACTGTGTGCATAATTATTAGGCAAGTTATATTTTTGAGGATTCATTTAATTATTGACCAACTACAGTGCTCCCGGTCAATCCAAAAATGTTAATAAACCTCAAACCTGAATATTTAAAAAAGTAAAAGTGAAGTTTTGGCTTTCTTATGAAATTATCTATGTGTGCACAATAATTGGGGAACTATTAGTGTGCAGAATTTTTATGCAACTAAGTGACGTGTTTATTTTCCTCTGTTAAAGTGAGAATAATAAACAAACAACTCAAAATTTACAAATAAACATTTCTGACATCAAAAAACAAAAATATCAGTGACCAATATAGCCACCCTTTTCAGTAACAGTCAGGGCAGCCATCAGAAATGGTGGGGCCCCTTACACAGCTTTAGGCCTGGGCCCCCCGGGCCTGACTGCCAACATTCCCCAGGGCCTGCCTTCCCAGTGAGGCAGTGTCACAGGTGGGGGGCAGTGGGACAGGTGGGGGGCAGCAGGACAGGTGGGAGGCAGTTTCACAGGTAGGGGGGTAGCGGGACAGGTTACATAGTTTGTGAGGCTGAAATAAAAAAAAAATCCAACCTATGCGTGTGATTATATGTCAGTATTACATTGTATATCCCTGTATGTTGTGGTCGTTCAGGTGCTTATCTAATCGTTTTTTGAAAAGATCGATGTCCCTTGATGAAACCACCGCCTGTGGAAGGAAATTCCACATCCTTGCCGCTCTTACAGTAAACAACCCTCTACGTAGTTCAAGGTTAAACCTCTTTTCTTTAAATTTTCATGAGTGGAAACGTGTCTTGTTAAACTCCCTTTACAAGTTTAATCCCTTTTGTGGGGTCACCAGTATATTATTTGTCAATTGAAATCATATCCCCTCTCAAGCGTCTCTTCTCCAGAGAAAATAAGTTTAGTGCTCGCAACCTTTCTTCATAACTAATGTCCTCCAGACCCTTTATTAGCTTTGTTGCCCTTCTTTCTACTCGGAGCGAGTATTTCCAGTACATCCTATCTGAGGACTGGTGCCCAGAACTGGACAGCATACTCCAGATGCGGCCGGACCAGAGTCTTGTAGCGTGGGAGAATTATCACTTTATCCCTGAAGTCATTCCCTTTTTTAATGCATGCCAATATTCTGTTTTGCTTTGTTAGCAGCAGCTTGGCATTGCATGCCATTTCTGAGCCTATCATCTACTAGGACCCCCGGGTCCTTTTTCATCCTAGATTCCCCCAGAGGTTCTCCCCCTAGTGTATAGATTGCTTTCATATTTTTGTCACCCAAATGCATTATTAAATTTTTCTACATGTAACCATGCCATGTAGTTGCCCACCCCATTAATTTGTTCAGATCTTCTTGCAAGGTTTCCACATCCTGCGGAGAAGTTATTGCCCTGCTAAGCTTAGTATTGTCCGCAAATACAGAGATTGAACTGTTTATCCCATCCTCCAGGTCGTTTGTGAACAAATTAAATAGGATTGGTCCCAGCACAGAACCCTGGGGGACCCCAATACCCGCCCCTGACCATTCTGAGTATTCCCCATTTATCACCACCCTCTGAACTTGCCCTTGTAGCCAGTTTCCATCCTTTGTAAGCAGATGTCCTTCCTCATTTATGGGGGAAATATGTCTGTCTTTTTTACTGTTTACATACTTAAAGAATTTCTTGGAATTTTTTCTTGCTCTCCTCGGCCATGTGTCTTTCGTGCTCTATCTTAGCTGCCCTAATTGCACCCTTACATATCTTGTTGCATTCTTTATAAAGTTTGAATGCTGGTGATGAGGTGGGAGGGAGTGAGACAGGAGGGAGGGAGTGAGACAGGAGGCAGGCAGCGGGACAGGTGGGAGGCAGCGGGACAGGTGGGTGGGAGGCAGCGGGACAGGTGGGAGGCAGTGTCACAGGTGGGGGGCAGTGGGACAGGTGGGAGGTAGTGTCACAGGTAGGAGGACAGGTGGGAGGGAGCGGAACAGGTGGGAGGCAGTGTCCTAGGTAGGGGGGTAGCGGGACAGGTGGGAGGGAGTTGGACAGGTGGGAGGCAGTGTCCTAGGTAGGGGGGGGGGGTAGCGGGACAGGTGGGAGGGAGTTGGACAGGTGGGAGGCAGTGTCCTAGGTAGGGGGGTAGCGGGACAGGTGGGAGGGAGTTGGACAGGTGGGAGGCAGTGTCCTAGGTAGGGGGGTAGCGGGACAGGTGGGAGGGAGTGGGACAGGTGGGAGGCAGTGTCACAGGTAGGGGGGTAGCGGGACAGGTGGGAGGGAGCGGGACAGGTGGGAGGCAGTGTCACAGGTAGGGGAGTAGCGGGAAAGGTGGGAGGCAGTGTCACAGGTAGGGGGGTAGCGGGACTGGTGGAAGGCAGTGTCACAGGTGGGGGGCAGTGGGACAGGTGGGAGCGAGTGGGACAGGTGGGAGGCAGTGTCACAGGTAGGGGGCAGCAGGACAGGTAGGGGCGTAGTGGGACAGGTGGGAGGCAGTGTTGCACACACCTAGGGAAGCACCAGTCCTCCCAGCTCTCACCTGTCCAGCAGTGCCAGGGGTAGCTGAGCCTGTGTCCCATATCCACCAGGATCTCCAGTGGCTGCTGCAAGAGGGGGGGGGCTTCTCCACCCTGACCGCCTCCTCCATGGGGCCCTCCGCTGGCACCAGCCTCACCCACCCCACACAGTCCGGCGCACACTAGTACCTGACCATAGCTTAGCCTGCATGCACAAAAGGGGGGGGGCTCCTCCCCCCGGATGTCCTCCTCCAGCTGCACATACTGCAGCTGCTCATGTACAATGAGCGGAAGTTCCACTTTTGGTTGGAACTCTGCTTTAAAGACAGCCCGGGTTGTGTCCTGTGGTCCGGGCCCCTCGGACACGCGGGCCCCTTACATGTGTACCGGATGTACCCCACTGATGGCGGCCCTGCCTGTACCACTGCTTGAAGAAAGTGTCTTCTAAAAACTGGCAGTAGGTTTGGGGTTGATTGAGTTGATTTTGAGTCTGTTTTCAATACGAAAAGGTCCATCTAGTTAATCTTTAATATTGCCAGCCCATACCAGTATCCCACCTCCACTTTGCTGGCTTCTGAGTCGAAGTGGAGCTCTGTGCCCTTTACCGGTCCAGCCACAGGCCCATCCATCTGGTACGTCAAGAGTCACTCTCATCTCATCAGTCCATAAAACCTTTGAAAAATCTGTCTTCAGATATTTCTTGTCCCAGTCTTGACGTTTCAACTTATGTGTTTTGTTCAGTGGTGGTCGGGTTTCAGCCTTCATACCTTGGTCATGTCTCTGAGCACTGAACATATTTTATTTCTGGGCACTCCAGGTGGGTTGCAGTTCTGGAATATGACAGCACTGGAGGAGGATGGGTTCCTAGTAGCTTCACATTTAAATCTTCTCAAATGTTTGGCAGTTAATTTGCATCTTTTTTTCTTTTTTTTTTCTTGTGCGTTTCTTGCGACCCTGTTGACTATTTGTAACAAAACGTTTGATGGTTCTGTGATCACACCTTAATATCTTAGAAATTTCAAGAGTGCCTCTGAAATACTTTTTAAAATTTTAGACTTTTCAGAGCCAGTTATCTTTTTTTTCTTTTGGCCCATTTTGCCCGAGGAAAAGAAGCTGCCTAATTACACCTTGCTATAGGGTGTTGATCTTCTTAGGCCACACCCTCACTCATTACACAAATACACATCACCTGATATGCTTAAGTCCAATAAGTAAGGCTGTTACTGATTAAAAATGTTGTGTTCGATTAATCGATTTTTTTTTTTAATCGATTAATCAACTAATTTCGATTAATTATAACGCACATACAGATCCAACTACTTTTAGCTGATCTCCTTGCATTGAAACTCTGTATTAGTCAGTGGTAAATGTGGTATACACTATATACAATCACCCGACACTAGTTAGTTTCCACAATCCATGACTTAACTTCACAGTTCACACAAATACGTTTTAAATTCCTGCATACAGTGTGCATACATAATTGTGCATACAGTGTACATGCGTAAGCTACAGAACTCCACCAAGGCACCCCCGTATTTGTTACTGGGTGCCTGGCTGCTACTACACAAGCGTGAAAAAAAAAAGAACCTGGGACAAAACCAGCGGGCCCTTTCAGGGGTGAGCGGTAGACGTCTAACAGGTTCTCTTTTAATCCCGATATTGATCGATTGATAGGAAGTATGTTACTTGCTCTCATTAGGAAATTTCTGCATGTTCCATTTTTTATTTTTTTGGACATTTTATCTGACAGATTTTCTTTAAAAAGAAGTAAAAGATGAAGATATATTATTATCTCTGGTTATAAACTCCCCGATGTATGTCTCGCCGCCTCCTGGAAGAAAGGATGAGAAAGATGACTTGAAACGATTATTGTTGCTGTATGTTGGTGTGCCCTGAATATCCATCTAAATGGTAATGAAATGCAAACACAGCTCTGTATTTGTGTACGCTGTCTTCCCTGCCTCATTATGATAAGGTGAAAATGATAGAACGTATGGCATCTGATACGCTGCGAGGAACACAAATCAGCCAACCTAATGGCATTTTTCGGTCAGCTCGGTGCCGATTGTAGCTACACAAGACAAATAATAGCTTTGCTGGGTGATCATTATTTCCATAATGCTGTGCAGCCAGCCTGCCGAACAGTCACATTCTCACAGTTTAATATTGTTCTTCACACTTTTTTTTTCACTCCGCGAAATGAGCAATAATGCAGCATATGCATTGCGACAAACGCAGGATTTCCCTGAGGGGGATTCCTCATGTCAAACAGAAGCTGTACTCTGTATACAGGTGAGACATTTCCTATATTAGGCATTTACATTGAAAAGGCAAACAGGTCTGCTGGCCGAGGATTCAGCTGTACCTTTGGGGATCATGCATGGACATTCCAATATACTGTCCTGCAGAAGAGATTGATTACCGTATATACTCGAGTATAAGCCGAGTTTTTCAGCACATTTTTTTGTGCTGAAAGTGCCCCCCTCGGCTTATACTCGAGTCAAGCACTTTTCTGCAGCAAAAAAAAAAAATTTCCGCCCTGACTTTGGGGCCCCGTATCTCGGGCCACTTGGGTCTAGGAGTCCCAAATTTGGTGTGCCAACCCAGTGGACCTAGCACTATAACATATCCAAATATGGGGTTCGAGATACGGGGCCCCAAAGTCGGTTCGGAAAATGTCATTCTCTGCTGCAGAAAAGTGCTTGACATTTTCTGACCCGAATTTGGGGCCCCATATCTCGGAGACACTTGGAGCTAGGAACCCCAAATTTGGCATTCAAACCCAGTTGAACTAGCACTACAACATATCCAAAGATGGGGTTCCTAGCACTAAGTGGCTTCGAGATACAGGGCCCCAAACTCGGTTCAGAAAATGTCATTCTCTGCTGCAGAAAAGTGCTTGAGATTTTCTGACCCGAATTTGGGGCCCCATATCTCGGGGACACTTGGTGCTAGGAACCCCAAATGTTGTATTCCAACCCAGTGGAATTAGCACTACAACATATCTAAAGATGGGGTTCCTAGCACTAAGTGACCCTGAGATACAGGGCCCCAAATCGGTCAACTGTGTCCATCTGCATGGGCACAGTGAGGCTGCAAATGGGCATCGTTGACCCTCTTTTCCACTTACAGTAGCTGCGCATTTCTCACCCTAGGCTTATACTTGAGTCAATAAGTTTTCCCAGTTGTTTGTGGTAAAATTAGGTGCCTCGGCTTATATTCGGGTCGGCCTATACTCGAGTATATACGGTATATTTTGGATTTTCAGTATCATTGGGTTACATTACCATTGCACTGCGACTGTTCGGGTCCATAGATCCCAGACGCACTGGCATGTGTTGTTCAAAGCAGGCCAGGGCATACACATTGTAAAAGCAATATATTTCTATAGTAGTATCTCGCACCAATGCTTTGTGCTGATGTGCACTGCCCTGCGCCAAAAAAAGTGCCCCGTGTCTTTTTCAAGTGCACCACAAAGAAGGCAAAACAGCCAGTTGAAGTTTCCTTCACAAATAAAGTTTACTGAAGTTCAGGAAAAAAATATTGGAGTGCGTTTCAAAATGCAAAACAGCACATAAATGTATGTCAATGTGTCTGATTTTACGTGCACTCCACGCACATACTGCAGTGTGAATGGACCCTGAGGATGCATTCACACCCGCGTGTTTGGATTCACGAGCACATTTGCTGTGATTCTGCCCACGATTTCAAAACGCCCAGGTGTGAATGACAAACACTACGCACATTTTAGATGACATTCATTTGAATGGCGCTTAATACCGCGGTGTAGTTCTGCTGTGATTGTCACGCGATAAATCATGTGACAATCGCAGCAAACCGCATGGTGTTAAAGCTTGTCGCCCAAAAAAAAGTAAAGGAGCTTCTTTTTGATGACATGCTTCATGCGATGCGCTTTGCCGCGATTGCAGGATGTGACCATCGTGCGTTTTTAGGTGCCATCCAAATGAATGGCATCTGAAATGTGCTTTGTGCGATTTGTCATTCACACTTGGGAGTTATGAAATCGCAGGCAGATTTATGACAAATCTGCCTGCGATTGAAAAGCCCAGGCATGAATGCAGCCTTAAAGTGGTTATGCATGAAGGTAAAAACCTTCGGTTTGCAGCTCCCCCCTCAGTTCCCACTAATACTTACCTAAGCCGGATCTCGATCCAGCGATGTGCACGAGACCCAACGATCTCCCGGGTCTCTCCCTCCTGATTGGCTGAGATGCAGGTTATGGCTCCTGCTGCTGTCGATCACAGACTGGCAGGGAGTGGGAGGTGGGAGCAGAAGGCGGGGCTGAACCGCCCTCTCTGTGTCTTATGGATGCAGAGAGACGGTGTTCTGCCAAAAACTGTCCCCCCCATCGGATAGTGTCCGCCCCGTACTGCACAAGCGCAGCACTTGCGCAGTATGGAGGACAAGGAGACTCCAAGAGTACAGATTCAAGCCCCACCATCCAAGTGGACATACGGTAGCACTTAGGAACAGGGCCCATCGCGGGCTCACACGGCCTCGCTTCGCTCTGCAATTTTTTATTCTATCTCTATGTCCACTGGGATGGTGGGGCTTGAACCTGGACTCATCTTTGGAGACTTTCGGCGTCTCCTTGTCCTCCGTTCTGCGCAAGCGCAGTACAGGGCGGACACTATCCGACAGTATTCGACACAACGCCGGCTCGAGAGCTTGCTCGCTATGAAGGCACTCGGCAAGGGGGAGGGGCCAGAGCACCAGCGGGGGACCAGAGAAAGGGAGGATCGGGGCTGCCCTGTGCAAAACCATTGCACAGAGCAGGCAAGTATGACATGTTTGTTTTTTGTTTTTTAATAAAAATCTTTCCTTTACAATCACTTTAAAGTTAAAGCGTATAGAAATGTAAAAATGTAATGTTTTGCAGCTTACCAGTCCTTAGATGTGGTGGCTGCATTTGTTTTCTTTTTTCAAGCTTGTTTCCTTTTATTCTTTATTTCACCTTGTGATCCTACCAGTAATGCCCCGTACACACGGTCGGAAATTCTGGTGGAAAATTTCCGATCGGACCATGTTGTCGGAAAATTCCGGCCGTGTGTGGGCTCCATCTGACTTTTTCCGTCGGAAAAAAAAAATTTGAGATCCTGCTCTCAAATTTTCCGACAACAAAATCCAATCTGACTTTTTCCGATCGTGTGTAGAGAATTTCCGACGGACAAAGTGCCACGCATGCTCAGATCAAATTACGAGACCAAAGCTATTGGCTACTATCCTCTACGTAGTTCCGTCGTACGCAACAAACGTCACCACGTTCAGAATGATCGGATTTTCCGACAACTTTGTCCGACCGTGTGTATGCAACACCAGTGTCGGAAAAAATCTGACGGATTTTGTTGTCGGAATTTCCGACCATGTGTGTACGGGGCATAACAGCTTTCTTTTCCTAGGGTGACAGCACTCACTCAAAATAAATAAATAGAAAATCCAGTATTTGTGGACATTATAACTTTCACGCAATATACATTTTTGGGGATTTTTTTTTTTTTTTACCAAAGACATGTAGCGGAATACATTTTGGTCTAAATATATGAAGAAATTAGATTTTTACATTTTTATATATTTTTTTTGCTTATAGAATAAAAAATTCAAAATCCAGTGGTGGTCAAACACCACCAAAAGATAGCTGTATTTGTGCCAATTGCCATTTAAAATAGCGCAGTGCTGAAGGTCATGAAGGGGGTAAAATCTTCTAAGTGATTAATGTTTTATCTGCTCAAGAATCTGTATTAAAATAAATGTGACTCCAGACTAAATAACATTCGGTTTGCTAAAACACTACGAGGGGAAGGAGGGACTGGAAAAAAGTTCTTATTTAGAAAAATAAAAAACGAATGCAGCCACCACATCTAAGGCCCTCTGTGTGCTGTGTTTGAGCGGACACGGCAGCCCATTCATGCATTTGTACCATGTGTGTCCGCGTTTTTAAAGCGGTTCTGCACACAATAATGTAACATTAGGTCATTCTATTACTTAGCATCTAAATGGTGGTAAAAGGGCGTTTTTTTTTTTTTTTTTTTAGTCTTACCTTTTAATTACAGCCCGGTCTCTCCACTCATCCATCTGTGTCTGTGGCTGTGGGCAGGTCCTCGTCATTTCCTTTGAGTGCTGCACTGTCTCCTGGGATCTGGTGTCATTCATCCCAGGAGTCAGTGCGGACATCCGACCCGAAATCTCGCGAGATTTGCGGACATCCGACCCGAAATCTCGTGAGATTTTAAGGACGTGAAGTGTTTACACAGCTCGGCGCTGTTACCCGTGCGCATGTGCGGGAACCATCGAAAGGGAACAAGGAAGTCACTGCTTGTGGGCTTCAAATGCCCACAAGCAAAATGACAATGCTGTTCTTTTTATTTTAAAAGTGCATTTTTTTCTGAAAAAACGGACATGGATACCAGACGGACACCTAACAAGTGAGTTTATTGTTAGACTCATAATATTTTTAACATGAGAAGAAAAAAATAAAAATAATTAGTGTGTGCAGAAGCACTTGAAGTGCGTGGGGGCGCCCAGCATCCTTGCGTTTTCTTTAAAGCAATGCATTTGGTGTGCGGCTGCATGTGAGTGTGGTAATGCGCATTCCTGCACAGATGTAAACCTAGCCTGAGGACTGGTAAGCTGCAATATATTCCAGTTCTTGGCTTAGGTATCCTTTTTTGCTTAGCTCATCATAGACCATTTATCATTGCAGTTCTGTTTTACAAAATTTTATTCATTTATTAAGCTGGCTTGGATAATCCATAGTAACATAACAAAATAAATAAGGAGCGTAATGCATATTCAAAAACTGCAGCAGCAGCACTGTTCAAGGAAGGCTGAATGAATTAATAATGTACACATCAAATATATGATAATAAATGGTAATAATAATGTACAAATCTAATATATGATAAATGGTAATAATAATGTCCCTTTCCTCTAATCACAGCTCTCCTCTCTGAGCTCTGCAGTGTAACTTCAGCTCTCCATCCCCCTTTTTTTTCTGACAGCTCAGACAAGCTTTATATATTCAGCACTTAGAAGTAATGTAAAGAAGACAAGACTGCAGATAGACAGATACAACCTATACAGTATAGAAAAGAAGAGGGGGGTATCCCCTATGGGTTGGACTTTTAAGGCATGAAGTTAAACCCCAGATTGAAAACTAAGTAGTATGTATTGAAAATTATTTATTACAAAAAATCTGGAATATTGACATACACCAAAATATATAGATATAAAACAGACTGGGATGTTTGAACAGTATTCAGTAAATACAAGGTACAAGTTTTAAATGTATCTCGTAAGAAATATCTCACACCCGGCTCGTTTCGGAGATTGGTAGTTTCCTCCTTCTTCAGAAGATGGAGGAAACTACCAATCTCCGAAACGCGTCGGGTGTGAGATATTTCTTACGAGATACATTCAAAATGTGTACCTTGTATTTACTGAATACTGTTCAAACATCCCAGTCTGTTTTATATCTATATATTTTGGTGTATGTCAATATTCCAGATTTTTTGTAATAAATAATTTTCAATACATACTACTTAGTTTTCAATCTGGGGTTTAAACACTTCATGCCTTAAAAGTCCAACCCATAGGGGATACCCCCCTCTTCTTTTCTCGAATATAGGATGCGGCATATATTTTAAATTCCCCTCTCTATATATGTGTAGTCTATGCTAAGCCTACAACCTTACCTATACAGTATAGGAGGATTTGTTCCATCACTTTGTATCATCTGAGGATAGTCCCTTCACTGGGTATACTGGAAGGGTTTACAACAACTTTAAAGCTTTGCCTTTGGAGACTTTGGGGTACCATAGTTTTTGTGATTTTAAATCTTGACATGTTTGGCATCAATTTACTCAACAACACCATCTTTTCGATTTTACTAAATAATTGGGTATAATATCACGTTTGCCCTCAAATTCATTTTAGTGTATTTTTTCTGAAAATATGCATTTGACATAAAAAATTACAACTGCCACCATTTTATTGTCCAGGGTCTCTGCTTTCAGAAAATATATGCTTTTTAAAGTGATTTCTAGCAAAATATGCAGCTTTTAACAAGCAAGAATTGCCCCGGCAGGCAAGTGGTTAAGTGGGCTATTCATTTTTCTATCTTGTGTTGTGTCGAGTTCTGCTTTTGGCTTGTTTTGTATTTGCATTGTACTGCAGTTGGAGTAGTTACAACTATGCAGGACTTCAGTGTGAGAGCAATATTGTAGGATACTGAAGGGCATGTGTGCTCAATAGATCTTTATTACTACTTTAGCATTGCAGTGTCATTCTCCTTCCCACAACAGCTTTGTCTGTCATTCCTTACACTCTTGCAATCTAATGCCACGGTTTTCCCGTCGGAATAAACTCTGAAGGTTTTTCCAAAGGAGTTCTGACGGAATTCCGCTGAAACGGTCTTCCGTACACACGATCACACCAAAGTCCGCTCGTCAAGAACGCGGTGACGTACAACAAGTATTACGCGACTAGAAAAAGGAAGTTCAGTAGCCAGTAGCCAATAGCTTCCACCTCGTACTTGCTTCAGAGCATGCGTAGTTTTTGGTCCATCGGAACAGCATACAGACGAGCGGTTTTCCCGATAGGAATTGGTTCCGTCGGAAATATTTAGAACATGTTCTATTTCTAGGTTCATCAGAATTTTCGAAAAAAAATAAGTGATGAGGCATACACACGATCGGAATATACGCTGAAAAGCTTCCGCCTGACTTTTTCTGTCGGAAATTCCGCTCGTGTGTAAGCGGCATAATGCCGCGTACACACGAGTGGATTTTCCGTCTGAAGAATCTTGGATGGTTTTTATGACGGAATTCCGCTCAAGCTTGGCTTGCATACACACGGTCACAGAAAAGTTTGCTGAACTTTCGACCGTCAAGAACGCGGTGACGTTAGGGCTGGGGAAAAAATCTATTGAAATCTTGAATTGAGTTGAGAGGTCAAATCGATTCAAAATTTCAGCAAATCGAAGACACCGCGCCAGTCCTCAGGAGCTGCGGGCAGGAGTTTTTAAGCGAGGCCACGGCTTCGGCCTAGTCCGCGGCGTCCGGCCTCGCCGACTAGCCCGAAGCGGCAGCCTCGCCTAAAAACTCCTGCCTGCAGCTCCTCAGGATCGGCTCAGTGTCCATCAAAAAAAAAATTAAAAAAGGTAAATCAAGTTTTTTTGTTTTTTTTTTTAAATCGCAGATTTTTGTTTTGAGAAATCGCCCAGCTCTAGGTGACGTACAACACTGCAACGAGCCGAGAAAATTAAGTTCAATGCTTACGAGCATGTGTCAAATTGGTACAGACGATCGGAATTTCCGATCAGAACTTTTTCCGACCGAAAAATTTAGAACCTGCTCTCAATCTTCTGCTGGCGGGAATTCGGCCAGCAAAAGTCCGAAGGAGCATACACACGGTCGCATTTTCCGACCAAAAGCTTTCATCAGTCTTTTGCTGGCTGAATTTCCAATCGTGTGTACGGGGCATAAGTTTCCAGACCTGATGTTATAGTCAAAAAGCCAAGTGGCACAGGACAAGAAACTGTGACTTTTCCAAATATACTAAGGCTGGGTTCACACTATTGCGAATACCGCATCCGATTCGCATGACAGGAGACTGTCAATGGAGCCGTTCACACATCTCCGGAGCGGCCGCGGAGCGCACAGCAGAAGGGTCCTGTGTGTCTTTGGCTCCATTTCAGGTCCGAAATCAGCCAAAAATCTGGACCTAATTCGGACCTGAAATGGTGAACAGGGACACACCGGACCCGCTGCTGTGCCCGTGGCTGCACATAGTGCGCTCTCAGCTTGATACCTTTGTCACTGGTTTACCTAAGCATAGGTGTGATCTTCCCTGTCCTCCTTACTAGCGTTATTGACTGTATTGTGGTATATGTTGGTGTCTTTCAGGTGGTCTGGCATTGGCGCAGGTACTATTCTTCTATGTGAAATATTTAGTTCTGTATGGACTTCCGGCACTTCTTCTACAACTGGATGGTTTGAATCCACCAGCTTTGCCTCGCTGTGTCAGCTCAATGTACAGCTTTACTGGCATATGGAGGTTAGTCATTCCTAATTACCATTTTTTGAATGATTCTTTTCTTGTAAAGTAATTTTACACAGTTACTTCTACCTATGCTGTCTGCTAAAAAGAAGCATCTCTAGGCAGATTAAAAAGGCACTAATTAATGTAACTCTGTAATCATTATTTATTATATAATTTAAAATACAAGCAGTGGAAGTACTGTATATACTCGAGTATAAGCCGACCCGAATATAAGCCGAGGCACCTAATTTTACCACAAAAAACTGGGAAAATTTATTGACTTGAGTATAAGCCTAGGGTGAGAAATGCGCAGCTACTGTAAGTGGAAAAGAGGGTCAACAATGCCCATTTGCAGCCTCACTGTGCCCATTTGCATGTCTCACTGTGCCCATTTGCAGCCATAGGTCCCCAAACTTGGTAGTTAAGGGTTCCTAGATGCCCCCTAGCTGCAGCCACAATTTGGGGTCTCTGGACCCAAAGGGTCCCGAAATGACATTGCTGCAGATGGACACAGTTGACCGAATTTGGGGCCCTGTATCTCGGGGCCACTTGGTGCTAGGAACCCCAAATTTGGATATGTTGTAATGTTGGTTCCACTGGGTTTGCATACCAAATTTGGGAAAATTTAATTGTTTGCTGCAGAAAAGTGCTTGACACGAGTATAAGCCGAGCGGGGCACTTTCAGCACAAAAAAATGTGCTGAAAAACTCGGCTTATACTCGAGTATATACGGTACCTGAATGTGACCTGGTATAAGCCTCTTGCAGTCCCTGTACTGCAGAGCTGGGGTGTGAGAGGCAAAAGCAGTACAAGAAGTTCATATGCTGACAAGGTGCATGCTTATAGTAGAAAAGAGTAAAGTGAAATAAAGATGAGCTCCTCATTGTGCTGCTGGGGTCCAAAAAAGTACAGCAGAGGAAATTACTGTATTAAAACTGTATAAAATCTGGCAGCTAACGCTATTTATGCTGTTTATCTTTAATAGACTATTATTTTTTGCTATTTTTGGAGGACTGCTTTAAAGTAAAACTGTGGGCACATTTAACAATGACATGTATAATGCAATTTGTGAATAATATTAAATCCCCAGTAAAATCTAGTTTTATTATCTGTTGACCCTGCCAGTAGAGCTGTTGACTTTCCACTTCCAGTAACAGGGTGACAGTGTTGTTTGTTCTGCAGTGAGATTGCACAAAGCCAAAGAATCGCTGCGCTTAGCTATATAATAATAGAATAGCTGCCAACACAAAATTTGAGGACCAGGGACCAACGCCAAAGTATGCATCCGAGTAAGCTCTGCATCGGGATCCCTGTTCCAGAATATACGGTTTCCCCTCCAGATAGATGCCTGCTCAGTTTAGTTTTGATCCCCAAATCCTGTGGTGTTCTGGCACTCAAGTTTACACCAGCTCCTGCAGTCTAAAGTTCCACCCATTTCACCGCCTTTTTTGTTAAAATAATAAATAATAAATACAGTGCATCCAGAAAGTATTCATATCGCTTCACTTTTTCCACATTTTGTTATGTTACAGCCTTATTTCAAAATTAATTAAATACATTTTTTTAATCAAAATTCTACAAACCATACTCCATAATGACAACGTGAAAGAAGTTTTCATAAAAAATAAAAAACAAGAAAAATCTCATGTACATAAGTATTCACAGCCTTTGCTCAAAAGCTTTGCAAACCTATTTTTGGGCAGTTTCTTCCATTCTTCTTTGCAGGACCTCTCAAGCTCCATCAGGATGGATGGGGAGTGTCGGTGCTCAGCCATTTTCTGATCTCTCCAGAGATGTTCAGTTGTGTTCAAGTCTGGGCTCTGGCTGTGCCACTCAAGGACATTCACAGAGTTGTCCCGTAGCCACTCTTTTGTTATCTTGGCTGTGTGCTTAGGTTTGTTATCCTGTTGAAAGATGAATCTTCGCCCAAGTCTGAGATCCAGAGGGCTTTGGCAGGTTTTCATCAAGGATATCTCTGTACATTGCTGCATTCATGTTCCCCTCAATCCTAAGTAGTTTCCCAGTTCCTGCCACTGAAAAACATCCCCACAGCATGATGCTGCCACCACCATGCTTCACTGTGGGGATGGTATTGGCCAGGTGATGAGCAGTGCCTGGTTTTCTCCAGACATGACGTTTGCCATTCAGGCCAAAGAGTTCAATCTTTGTTTCATCAGACCAGAGAATTCGGTTTCTCATGGTCTGAGAGTCCCTCAGGTGCCTTTTGGGAAACTCTAGGTGGGCTGGCATGTGCCTTTTACTGAGGAGTGGGTTCCGTCTGTCCACTCTACCATACAGGTCTGATTGGTGAAGTGTTGCAGAGATGGTTGTTCTTCTGGAAGGTTCTCCTCTCTATACAGAGAAATGCTTGAGCTCTGTCAGAGTGACCATCGGGTTTATGGTCACCTCCCGGACTAAGGCCCTTCTCCCCTGATCGCTCAGTTTGGCCTTGTGGTTCCAAACTTCTGTTTATGGATGATGGAGGCCACTGTGCTCATTGGGACCTTCAATGCTGCAGACATTTTTCTGTACCCTTCCCCAGATCTGTGCCTCCATACAATCCTGTCTCAAAGATCTACAGGCAATTCCTTGGACTTCATGGCTTGGCTTGTGCTCTGACATGCACTGTTAACTGTGGGACCTAAGTGTCATGGCAAAGGCTGTGAATATTTATGTGCATGTGATTTTTTTTCATTGAAATCTTTGCAAATTTAGTAAAAATAAACAAACAAACTTTTCACATTGTCATTACGGGGTATTGTTTGTTGAATTTTGAAGGAAATAATGAGTTTAATCCATTTTGGAATAAGGCTGTAACATAAAATGTGGAAAAAATTAAGCGCTGTGCATACTTTCCGGATGCACTGTATGTTATACTTACCTGCTCTGCGCAATGGTATTACAGCCCCAAACCTACTCTTCTGGGGTGCCCCACAGGCACCTCCTCTTTTCTGTGCGCTATCATAGGAAGCAGCTTCTTATTGTCACTTCTGAGCCGGACTCTGTGCGTCCATTAACACACAGCGCCACTCGGACCACCTCCCTTTGCTGCCTCTCTGTCCTGTGAATGCAGGGAGAGAGGAGAGAGCCGTTACAGATGGGACACAGTGCTGTATTAAGTGAGGACTCAGGTAAGCTATTTGCTGAGAGGCATGTTGAGCCCATTGAATATTTTTTTTTTTAGTCCCAAGTGATTGAATAAAGACAAAAATAAATTATATATTGCTCACACATGCCATAGTTATATGTGGAATTGCACCCCAAAATACATTTTGCTGCTTCTCCTGAGTATGGGGATACCACATGTGTGGGACTTTTTGGGAGCCTAGCCGCGTACGGGGCCCCGAAACCCAAGCACCGCCTTCAGGATTTCTAAGGGTGCAAATTTTTGATTTCACTCCTCACTACCTATCACAGTTTCGAAGGCCATAAAATGCCAAAATAGCACAAAACCCCCCCAAATGACCCCATTTTGGAAAGTAGACACCCCAAGCTATTTGTTGAGAGGCATGGTGAGTATTTTACAGCTCTCATTTGTTTTTGAAAATGAAGAAAGTAAAGAAAAAAAATTTTTTTTTTCTTTTTTCAATTTTCAAAACTTTGTGACAAAAAGCGACATCTGCAAAATACTCACAATACCTCTCAGCAAATAGCTTGGGGTGTCTACTTTCCAAAATGGGGTCATTTTGGGGGGTTTTATGCCATCTGGGCATTCCATGGCCTCCGAAACTGTGATTGGCAGTGAGAAGTGAAATAAAAAAAATTACTCCCTTAGAAAGCCTGAAGGCGGTGCTTGGTTTTTGGGGTTCCGTACGCAGCTAGGCTCCCAAAAAGTCCCACACATGTGGTATCCCCGTACTCAGGAGAAGCAACAGAATGTATTTTGGGGTGTATTTCCACATATGCCCATGACATGTTTGAGCAATATATCATTTAGTGACAACTTTTTGTAAAAAAAATATATATATTTTTTTTTTTTTTTCATTATTCAATCTCTTGGGACAAAAAAAAAAAATATTTAATGGGCTCAACATTGCTCTCAGCAAATAGCTTGGGGTGTCTACTTTCCAAAATGGGGTCATTTGGGGGGGGTTTGAACTGTCCTGGCATTTTATGCACAACATTTAGAAGCCTATGTCACACGTCACCCACTCTTCTAACCACTTGAAGACAAAGCCCTTTCTGACACTTTTTGTTTACATGAAAACATATTTTTTTTTTGCAAGAAAATTACGTTGAACCCCCAAACACTATATATATTGTTAAAGCAAAGGCCCTACAGATTAAAATGGTGGGTGTTGCATTTTTTTTTTCCACACAGTATTTGCGCAGCGATTTTTCAAACGCATTTTTTGTGGAAAAAATACACTTTTTTTTATTTTAATGCACTAAAACACACTATATTGCTCAAATTTTTGATGAAATAAAAAATATGATCTTAGGCCGAGTACATGGATACCAAACACGACATGCTTTAAAATTGCGCACAAACACGCAGTGGCGACAAACTACATACATTTTTAAAAGCCTTTAAAAGCCTTTACATGATACCACATTAGATTCACGGAGGAGGTCTACTGCTAAAATTACTGCCCTCGATCTGACCTTCGCGGTGATACCTCACATGCATGCTGCAATTGCTGTTTACATATGACGCCAGACCAACGCTTGTGTACGCCTTTGCGCAAGAGAAGGGGGGGCAGGGGTGCTTTTTTTTTTTTTTTTTAGTTTTTTTTTTATTTATTTAGCTTTTTTATTCTATTTTTAAACTGTTCCTTCCATTTTTTTTCTTTGTTATGATTTTTATTGTTATCTCAGGGAATGTAAATATCCCCTATGATAGCAATAGGCAGTGACAGGTACTCTTTTTTTTTGAAAAAATTGGGGTCTATTAGACCCTAGATCTTTCCTCTGCCCTCAAAGCATCTGACCACACCAAGATTGGTGTGATAAAATGCTTTCCCAATTTCCCAATGGCGCGGTTTATATCCGGGAGGGGGGACATTCCCTCCTACTGCTTGTAAAAGCAGTCTAGAGGCTAATTACCCGCTAGAATTGCTTTTACATGAAAGCCGATCACTGGCTGAAAAGAATGATACCAAGATGATACCTAAACCTGCAGGCATCATTCTGGTATAACCATTCAAAGTCCAGCAACATACTGGACATATATTGTAATCTTTTTCCGCGCTGCAACTGAATGGCGCACCTGAAAACAAAAAAATGCTTAACACTAAAACACAGTAAACAAAATTACATACCTGAAAAGCAAGCATGATAAAACATGATAAAACATAATAAAACATTGCAGAATAGAATGGAGTAAAAAAAGAGCAACAATAGAGAGAGAGAGAGAACAATAAAACGACAACTATTTTTTTTTTTTTTTATTTTTTTGAGATTCACAGGTAAAAAAGCTCCTGACTGTTAGCGACTGAATCAAAACGCTACCACAAAAAAAATGTTAGCGATCGCAGGGATCAGGCCTGACTCTGCGAACGCTGCAGTTATGTGTGCTTAGTGTTTTGTAAGTGACAGTGATCGATCGATACTGCACTTGGGTGGGCTGGGCTGGGCGGAGGGGGAAAACGCAGGTGCTAGCAGGTATCTGGGCTGATCCCGCTAACAATGCGTTTTTTTGGAACCCTAAACTGCTGGGACGCTAGTATAGATCTGATCAGATCAGATATTGATCTGTTCAGATACTATACCACTAAGGGAGGTGTATGCTTTGCGCGTGGGTGTTTGCGGTACTGGCACTAACCTGGGGCGACGCAGACCTTATTTGACCCTAAAACCTAATTGATATCACCCGCCGGGCGATCAGGGGGTTAAACCGTTATTGGGTAATAAATGGCGGGTGCCCTGACAGTATAAAAAAACAAGCTAACTAACCAGCGTCACCCGTAACAGTAATACAAAAAAAAACTGGTTACCTAGCGACACTAATGCAGGGATCAGAAAAACGATCGCTTAGTGACACTGGCAAAAGGGGGTGAAAGGGTTAACTAGGGGCAATCAGGGGGTTAAACCTTTATTAGGTAATATATGGGGGTACCTGACGCTATATAAAAACCTGACGGGGAACCTAAATAACGAAATAACTAACTGGCTAACCAGCGTCACCAGTGACAGTTATACGGTGATTACTGGTGAAAGGGTTAACTCTAGGGGCAATCAGGGGGTTAAAACCTTTATTTAGGTTGTAATATGGGGGTACCTGACCTATAAAACTATTTATGAACCTATATAAAACATGGCGGTTAAAATAAAAAAAAATTGGTACCTAGCGACACTAATGCAGCGATCAGAAACACGATCGCTTAGTGACACTGGCAAAAGGGGGTGAAAGGGTTAACTAGGGGCAATCAGGGGGTTAAACCTTTATTAGGTAATATATGGGGGTACCTGACGCTATATAAAAACCTGACGGGGAACCTAAATAACGAAATAACAGGCTAACCAGCGTCACCAGTGACAGTATACAGTGATCACTGGTGAAAGGGTTAACTCTAGGGGCAATCAAGGGGTTAAAAACCTTTATTTAGGTTGTAATATGGGGGTACCTGACCTTAGATACCACTTTCACACTGGGACATTTTTTTACCTTCATGCAGAGAATGCTATAAGGTACAATTATGTTTAGCCTTTAGAACCACTTTCACATCTATTGGGCTTTTTTTCACGTTGCAGATCTAGAGAGTTGCTGGAGGGACTCTAATGGTTATGGTATTTGAACTGACCATATAATTGTAGTGTGCGTTCCCCTCCACTTAGCACTCACTTGAACCTTACTGAATTGGCTTGTCTCAGTATCCAGAGGATAGTTGCCGCTAACTCTGTATGACATTCAATCAAATCCTTGCATTGTGTAAAATTGTTATTGAGAGTATTTTTTTCAGAACAAAATGATAGGCTAATCTTTAGCCAAGAAATATGATGGCCGGGTCACATTTTCCCTGAGCCTTGCCACTTCTCCTGTTATGCAGGATGCCAGTCTTTACTTAGAACCCATAGATGATGGAACTATCCTGTCTGTACTTATTACAAATGATTCTTTTCTATAACCTCCATAATTCCAAGAGTTTCAAATGCCAAGATTTAAACATGTCTACGTTGACCTTTAGCAGCTGCAGCCGATAGCTTTGTGCAAAATATTGATTGGGATCTGCAGCCAACATGTTGGTAGTTTGTTAACCTTGAATTAGACAGCAGTTCCTGTAAGTTCGCACTTCCATCCAAGGGAATACGTATAAAGGTTTACAAAGTGCTTCTGTCAAGACGAGCTGAAATATGCACCAGGACATGACTTCCACCATCTCAATGAGCCTAGAGCCCAGCAATGTTCACCAAAAGATTCCCTCTTGAAAAATTCAAAGTCACTTTGATTATGATAACTCATTAGTCTCCGATCTCTCCAGCTGCTTTGGTGTAATAGACAGAACGTGCTGAAGCCTTCTGACCTTCGCTGACATTGGCTCTACACATCACACTCTACCAATTAATTACAAGAGAAAACATGGCGTGCTTCCTATAGGGGCGAGAGAGGTGAAGTGTGGGTGAGAGGGCCGTGCCCCCAGCTTCATACAGACATTGACAGACAACATACTGTGTGTGTGTGTATTCCCAATCTTCATTGTTTTACTTGATATGCAGTGGGTGAACACTATGCTAACACAAGATACACACGAAGATGCGTAATAACATTATGGTTCTGCTGTTGTTTAAATTAACGATGAAGAACGGAAGGCGCCTTGGGTGGGGATTTTTTATTCTCTTTCATCTTTTACTGTTCTTAATTTTCTCAGTTATAAATTACCTATTTTTCTTCTTCAATGTGTTCCCTTCACCCTTCTGAGTGGTGCTTGCTATGTGTTTATACTTGCCTTCATCACCAATCCAGCAAGCTTAATTGTGCCGCGCCCTGCAGAGGGCCTTTTATCTGAAAATGGCCACTTCGTATTGCGTATGTGTGCCGCAACCTTATTCATTTTTTTGGGAAGCCATACACCTGTTGGCCTCACGAGGTCACGCAGAGTATGGCTTCCCTATAAAAATGAATGGCTTGCTGGCTTTTTTGTAATTACAGTGGTCACATGATTGGGCAGTCCTTCCCACCCCGGAAATATGGATCCTATCAAAGGGATGCCAGGGCTGAGCGGGTAAACAATCATCTTTTAGGTTCAGCTTCTTCAGTTAAAGATGAGCTCCAGGCTCCCCACATTTTTTTTTTAAAGTCAATAGCTACAAATACTGTAGCTGCTGACTTTTATTATAAGGTCACTTACCTGTCTAGGGATCCAGCGATGTCCTCACCTGAACCGATTATTCAGCTTCGGGTGCAGGCTCCGCCATCTCTAGTAAGGGAAACAGGAAGCGAATGCTTGTGGCTTCACAGCTTGTTTCCTGCTGTGCATGCGTAAGTCGCGCTGCGGCTTGTGAATGGTCCCGTAGTCTTCTGGGGCCTGTGATGAGTCCCAGAAGACTGCGGGGGAAGGAGGGGGGCTGAACGTCCAGCTTAGATCACTGTGATTTGAGATGGAAGTGGAACGAGGTACTTGTCAAAACCAGGTACCAAGTACCAAATGTGGCAGTGGGGGACTGCAAACAAGCAGAGTTTTCCCTTTTGGGTGGAGCTCTGCTTTAAAGCGGAGGTTCACACAAAAATGGAACCTCCGCTTTTCGGAACCCTCCCCCCCCTCCGGTGTCACATTCGGCACCTTTATATAATACAGGTATTTGCAACCACTTCCGGGCATAGACTCCCGTGGGAGCTACGCCACTTCCCGTCCCCCCCCCCCCCCCGCACTGTCTGCTGGGAGACACACGGGTCCCAGAGACAGCTGGGACCATTCAGATTGCGCAGTGCGACTCGCAAAGCGCAGTAGGGAACCAGGAAGTGAAGCAGCAAGGCTTCACTGCCTGATTCCCTTACCAAAGATGGCGACGGCAGCACCCGAGGGGCGGTTCGGCCTCGGGTGAGGACATCGCAGGTGCCCTGGACAGCTAAGTGTCCATATTTTAAAAGTCAGCTGCTGCAGTATTTGTAGCTACTGACTTAAAAAAATTAATTGGCGGACCTCCGCTTTAAGCTTTGACCAAAGTTGATTGGTTGCAATGCATAGCTGCTCCAAATTCTGCCTACTCCAGCCTTAGTAAGTTTTCCGTCACTGTGGCTTAGTGGTTACAATTTTCACCTTGCAGCACTGGGGTTTGAGTCTTGGTCACTATCTGTATAAATGTTGCTTGTTCTGCCTGTGTGGGTTTCCTCCAACACTCCAGAGACATGCCGATAGGTGAAAGTGGTCCTAAAGACAGAAGGTATTTTACGGTACCCTTCTGCTTTGTCAATGCAGTTTATGAATGCCTTGGCAAGCATTAGGTAAGTGCGGAGTTTGTTGAGAAGGAACACGCTTTCAAAATGCTTTTAAATTGCAAGCGTTTTTTCCCCGCTGTGTTAGATAGGAATCTAAACTTACATAGGCTTGACTCAAATGAACATCAACTCCCACACACAGCGGCACAGAAACGTGGAAAGAAAATCTCTTAATGAGTAAGCTGGTGTTTTATCTACAATGTACCCAACGAGAATAAAATATTTGCTTACATCTTACTTCATGGTAAATGTTAAAGATTTGTGCTTCTTTAAAGCGGGACTGTACTGACATTTTTTTTTTAAAAGCCAGCAGCTACAAATACTGCAGCTGCTGACTTTTAAAAAATGTACACTTACCTGTTCCAGGGTCCAGCGGTGTCGGCAGCAGAGGCCGATCGATCGCTCGGCTCTCTGCTGTAGCCGGCGCCATTCTCGGTGAGGGAATCAGGAAGTGGCTTCACTTCCCGATTCCCTACTGCGCATGCGCGAGTCGCGCGGCGCAATGAGAATGTTCAGCGCTGTCTGTCGGGACACGTGTGTGTCCCGGCAGACAGCGCGCCGGGACAGGAAATGACGTAAACTCCCGTGGGAGTTTAGGCCCGGAAGTGGGTGCAGATACCTGTCTTAGACAGGTATCTGCACCCCCCTCCCCCCTGAAAGGTGCCAAATGTGACACCGGAGGGGGGGAGGGTTCCGAAAAGCGGGACTTCCACTTTAGGGTGGAATCCCCCTTTAATAAGGCAATGCAAAAATTCTGTGTTTGCAGGCAAAGTACTGCAACCCATGATAACTGATCGGATTTCCGAGTATTACTGTAAAATTGGTGAAACAGAATTTCTAAATTGGTTACATATGAGATAGCAGCTCAAAGCTGCTCTATTCGACCCGCCTCTATAGCTTGTCATAGCTACACTGCCTTAAGAAGTATTCATACCCTTTGAAATTTTCCACATTTTGTCATGTTACAACCGACAACGTAAATATATTTTATTGGGATTTTATGTGATAAACCAACACAAAGTGGCATATAATTGTAAAGTGGAAGGAAAATTATGAATAGTTTTCAAAATTTTCTTACAAATAAATATGTGAAAAGTGTGGGGTACATTTGTATTCAGCCCCCCTGAGTCAATACTTTGTAGAACCAACTTTCACTGCAAATCTTTTTGGGGATGTCTCTACCAGCTTTGCACATCTAGAGAGTGACATTTTTGCCCGTTCTTCTTTGCAAAATAGCTCAAGCTTTGTCAGATTGGATGGAGAGCGTCTGTCTGAACAGCAATTTTCAAGTCTTGCCACAGATTCTCAATTGGATTTAGGTCTGGACTTTGGGCCATTCTAACACATGAATATGCTGGAAGGTGAACCTCTACCCCAGTCTCAAGTCTCTTGCAGACTCTAATGCCCCGTACACACGGTCGGAATTTCCGACGGAAAATGTCCTATCGGACCATGTTGTCGGAAAATCCGACCGTGTGTGGGCTCCACCGGACTTTTTCCATCGGAAATTCAGACGGAAAAAAATTGAGATCCTGCTCTCAAATTTTCCGACAACAAAGTCCGATCGGACTTTTTCCGATCGTGTGTAGCGAATTCCGACGGACAAAGTGCCACGCATGCTCAGATCACATTAGAAGACCAAAGCTATTGGCTACTAGCCTCTACGTAGTTCCGTCGTAGGCAACGAACGTCACCACGTTCAGAATGATCGGATTTTCCGACAACTTTGTCCGACCGCGTGTATGCAACACCAGTGTCGGACAAAATCCGTTGGAAAAAATCTGACGGATTTTGTGGTCGGAATTTCCGACCGTGTGTATGGGGCATAACAGGTTTTCTTCTAAAATTGCCCTGTATTTGGCTCCATCTATCTTCCCATCAACTCTGACCAGCTTCCCTGTCCCTGCATCCCCCCAACATGAAAAGCATCCCCCCAACATGATGCCGACACCTAGTTTCTCGGTGGGGATTTTGTTTTCAGGGTGTTAGTATCCTGCAAAACATAGCTTTCTGCTTTTAGGCCAAAAAGTTAAAATTTGGTCTCATCTGACCAGAGCACCTTCTTCCACATGTTTGCTGTGTCCCCCACATGGCTTCTCACAAACTGCAAACAGAGCTTCTTATGGCTTTCTTTCAACAATGGCTTTCTTCTTGCCACTCTTGCATAAAGGCCAGATTTGTGGAGTGCACGACTAATAGTTGTCCTGTGGACAGATTCTCCCACCTGAGCTGTGGATCTCTTGGCTGCTTCTCTGATTAATTCTCTCCTTGCCCGGTCTGTCAGTTTAGGTGGACGGCCATGTCTTGGTAGGTTTGCAGTTGTGTCATTCTCTTTCCATTTTCGGATGATGGATTGAACAGTGCTCCGTGAAATGTTCAAAGCTTGGAATTTTTTTTATAACCTAACCCTGCTTTAAACTTCACAACTTTATCCCTGACCTGTCTGGTGTGTTCCTTGGCCTTCACGATGCTGTTTGTTCACTAAGTTTCATTTAACAAACCACTAAGGGCTTCACAGAACAGGTTTATTTATACAGAGATTAAATTGCACACAGGTGGACTCTACAGTATTTACTAATTAGGTGACTTCTGAAGGCAATTGATTCCATCGCCCCATCGTTGGTGTCAATGAGAGAAATAGTGCCCCAAAGGCAGGATAAAGGCAAGCAAAGAGCCACATAGGACCCCCAGGCCACAGTTTGAAGACCACTGAAATGCATTTGAGCTACAGCATATTACAATGCACAGTGCTGCATTGTCCAAAAATGTGTACATTTTTTCATGTGGTGAAGCTCAATAAAAATGCAATTCTTTTGTAGATGCCCCTCCAACCCCCACCTCTACAATAAATACTGATTTGCAAAAAAAAATAAAACGTAAGAAAAAAGTAAGTTATCTTCTGCCCTCCCCTTGTAGACATGACGTCACCAGGCTGGGATCCCGGGAAAGCTGTGTGTGTGGGATCCTTGGCTATCCCATGAGAAGACCCAGTTGTCTTATTGGGAGGGGCTACCAAACCTGAAATGCTTGAAAAAACACTGCTTTGCATTCACAGAAAGGTGCGAACCTAAAAGTACTGACTGGGTCATGGATTGGACTGCTTTTTGTTCTCCTTAAATTTGCCATCCATAGTTGTTAGGTCTGTTTGACGCACCAAAAGGCTTTGGTGGCCTAGTTTTTCCATCTTCTATAACCGTTTTTAGGTCTGTGTAACTATCCATGCAGGATTCATTTAAAGCCTCAAATACTTTCCTTTATACATTGATTTTCAAATATACCTTTAAGGTAGTTAATTCAAAATGGATGCTCCATTGAGCTCTGACAAGCAATTTAGAAGCATACCATCCCTGCTCAATGTTCAAAGCTATGCAAATGTTAAATATTTTACAGGCGTGCTTGTAAATTCCGTATGAGATTTTCAGTGTGTGTGGGAGGACCTTCCTGTGCTGCGGCTTAATTCTGAGATCCTGTCTCTTCTATCCAGGCAGCACAGCCTGTGATGTCTTTATGGAAGCAGACAGAAGGTAGACAATTGCAAATTAAAATAACATTACTGATGAGCCTTTACAAGGAAGATTCCTGCCAGCCTTAGGCATTGTGTTATGTGTGACAAGCCGAAATTATATTTCTTCTTGTATACCTCAGCTAAGTAGGTTGTAATTCTGATACTAATTTATAAATAGTGGAGCCTGAGGACCAGTCAGATGGCCATAGCAGCCAGCAATATACCAAATTTCATGCTTTAGACCCATTTCACACTGAGACGCTTTACAGGCATTTTTTGCGCTAAAAATAGCGCCCTTAAAGCGCCTGTAAACTGCCTCTTCTGCAGCCCCAGTGTAAAAAGCCAGAGTGCTTTCACAGTTGGGCGGTGCGCTTGCAGGACAGTAAAAAATTCCTGCAAGCAGCATCTTTGGGGCGGTGTGGGAGCGGTGTATACGAAAAAAGAGAGACTCCCACTGTATCAACCATGGCATTGTGGTGGTCCCATCCCTATATGCAGACCAAAAAGACCCCCTAAATGGGACTTTGCCAGACCACCAACACTTGCAGCAAAACTATGAAATATAGTATGTATGATAAAAACAGACGACTAGCGTCTGGATGGTAACAATACGCAGTACAGAAAAAGACAAAAAAACATAAAACAATAAGATAACACTGAAACTCTCATAGGGGATTGGATATCCCCAAACCCGACGCGTTTCGGAGCGGTGTATACACTGCTCCTCCACCACCCCTGCCCATTGAAATTAATGGGCACCGCTTTCAAATCGATTTGAAAGTAGCGCTAAGCGGGTGATAAAACTAGTGGTGCTTTACCGCTAAGGCCCACACCACCCCAGTGTGAAAGTGGTCTCAGTCTTCTCTGTAAAAATGATATCTGGTTGCCATAAGCACCAACTGATCTTTGCTGTTGTACAGTTTTTATACACTAACCTGTCTGTGTAGAGTTTCATGCAAGGTGACATAAGAATACAAAGAAGATTCAATACAATTCAAAGTACTAACAATAATTTACAAAGCCATCCATAACTCTGCCCCCAGCTACATCACTAACCTAGTCCCAAAAGACCAACCAAGCCGCTCTCTTCGGTCCTCCCAAGACCTTCTGCTCTCTAGCTCCCTTGTCACCTCCTCCCATGCTCGGCTCCAGGATTTCTCAGTACCAGTGAAGACGCGCAGCACGACTCGCGCATGCGCAGTAGGGAACTGGGCAGTGAAGCCGCAACGCTTCACTTCCTGATTCCCTGACCGAGGATGGCGGCGGGGGCAGCCGAGAGACGAGCGATTGCTCGTCATCTGCTGCTGACATCGCGGGCACCCTGGACAGGTAAGTGTCCATTTATTAAAAGTCAGCAGCCGCAGTATTTGAAGCTGCTGGCTTTTAATATTTTTTTTTTTAAGGTGGATCTTCGCTTTAAGTCAAATATGTTTGTAAGTCGGAACAGCATGTGCAGAACTGCAGAGACGTAATTTTTCGATGTTCTGTCGAAAGTGCCCGCCGTTAAAAAGTGGCCACGCATGCGCAGATTGGCAGAGACGCCACGCCGTCTCCTGTTCTTTAGTAGGAGTCGTTCGCAAGTCGGATGTTCGTAACTCGGGGACTACCTGTATACCAGAAATCGGTGACTTCATCCTTGGTATCAATTTCAGTTTTGGAGCAGGTGCAGGAGAATGAAATCAACTACACAATGTGCAACTTTTTCATATTTCCCAGAAGGTAACTTTTTGAGTTAAAAAAAAAAAAAAGAGCTTAGTGTCACTTTAAGCTATTCATTTTTGGGGAGAATTGATTTGTCATCTGGCAACAGATAAAATAGATTATAAACAGGTGCACAAAAGTTGTGCGTCTCCATTCCTATTACAACAGTACAATACAAAGTTTCGTATGATACACAATAACAATGATTTGTCATCTGATCAGATGTTCATGCTAATTTCTTTTTGATATCCATTTATCAAGCTGTATTTACCAATATCATGACCAGGAGAAATTATAGTCACTCTGTCATGAGAAAAGTATGTGGGCTGCCATTGCTGGCCATTTTAGCTCCCTGGCTGTCATGCTGATCCTCTGGCTTCTATGCTGTCCAAATCTCTGACTTAGAAATAATATAGTGATAAGGAATTCTGGCACTCATTTATAGCATGCTTGTTCCTAGACGGTAAGGGTCCTTACACACGGGCCTGTCTGCTTGCTCAGTGTGGGGATGGATCCGTTGATCCCCACCGAGCCGGCGGATGACAGGTCTATCACCGCTCACTGTGCTGAGACGGACCTGTCAGAGCCCCGCTCACCTCTATGGGGAGATTGGATGAAAACGGACAGGCGGTCTGTTTTCATCCGATCCCATGGAAAATATGGTCACCGTCGGTCTGGATTTCACGGACAGGATCAGATCGTATAACAGTGGGTGTCAGTGGACATGTCACCGCTGACATCCGCTGCTCCATAGGAGTGAATGGAGTCTCCGATCAGGTCTGCCTGAAAAACTGACAATTGGACCTGATCGGAAAACCCGTGTGAAAGGGGCCTTACTCAAAAGGCAACAGAACTTTTCAAAATACCAACCGCCATAGTTTTCTAATGTCTGAGTCACTTCACAAATTTAGCAGAGTCAGTTTGCATCAGGTAGTTTCATAATGACTCTATAACAAATTTGGTTGCGTAAATAATTTTTCCATTGTTTTAAGGACATATATAACTTTTATTTGGTACACTGCAAATTCCACTGAACTGGTGTCACTGTACTGGAATAGGTATGCTTGTGGTAGGTCTGATCTGCATACTTGCTCCAGCTGTGAGACTATTAGATATGTGCATGACGATTCGTTTAGATTCGTTAACCTATTTATTTAGTTTTGTTCAATTCGTATTCGGAATTCATTTTGTCTTTTTTCAAATTTTCTTCAAACTTACTACTTTTTTCGTTTCAAAAAAGGTTCAAATCGATAAATTTTGAATCTGTCAAAATGAAAATGTTATATATTTTTTTTTTTTATTTGAATGCGGCAAAGTTAACAAATGAGAAAAATCTTCACCAAATGATTACGACTATTTAAATCGCCTTTGGCTTAACAAAAACAGCATTATTTTGAAACGGTACTCTAATAACACTCACAGTTTTTGATTTTGAAAATTTGTTTACAGATCGAATTCGAATGAAATTCTATGTAAAATTCGATTACAATTTCAATCAGAATTTTGGAAATTCAGACGAATTTCGTTCCGGTATTCGAAGCATTCGGTAAACTTTGTTTAAACTGTAATTCGGATATATCCGAATCTCCAATTAACAAAAAATGTATCCGAATGTTAATTTGGAATGAAACGAACCGCACATGTCAAGTGACTATCTTGAAACATGGGAAGATAAAGTTGGACATCTCTTTAGAAGGGTTTGGCAATTAGGCTGGCCATACATTATATAATTTTCTTATAAATTTTCCTTTAGATTTAGCAAAACCTTATAATATGAGGTCAAACCTAAACACGTTCAACTTGTATGCAATCAGGCAGGCCTTGCACTACATATTTGAAGGTAAATCTAAAGGAAATTGAACAAGAAAATTGTATAGTGTATGGCCAGTCTTACTCTCAGGAAAGGTTTGCTGTAACTTCTTTGGAGAGCCAGGAGTGCCTGGATCACAAGGTCAGCTAAATGGATGTACAAACATTTTGGCAGGTAAGGCCCCTATCAGATGGAGTGGATCCATCCAAGCAGGGGATCTCTCCCGCTCTCCTCTGTGAGGCCGTTGGAATGAAACGGACTGGATGTCCGATTGTCTTCTGATGTGATCCGCAGGATGGATAGCGACTGTATCACTGTGCGTCTATTTTTAGCGGATTTTATTGGATCGGATGCCCGGCAGGTGTCAGCGGACATCTGCCGCTCCATAGAGAACAACGGGCAGGCGGACCCAATCGGTCTGCTGGTTTGAAAGGGGCCTACTTCCATACTTCCATCCCGGGCCTATTCTGGCACTCCTCTCATACATGTACAAACCATAATTTTTTTGTTAGGAAATTACTCAGAACCTCCTAACATTATATATGTTTTTTTAGCAGAGCCCCTGTGAAATAAAATGGCACAATTTTTTAAATGCGTTTCATAAATTAAAAAATAACGAAACCATAAATTTAACCCAATTTTTTTGTATAATGTGAAAGATGCTGCGCCGAGTAAATGGATACATAACATGTCAGTTCTCGGCTTTGTTTACTTTTGCCGGACGTGACATCATGACATCGCACCCGGGACTCCGAAGGTCATAGAGATGACTGGGGACCATCTGGTCACCGGAAATCCCTATGAGCGACAGATTCTTTCTCCGGTTCTCCGATCGTACCGGCGAGTCCGGAGAAGCATTGGAGGGCAGCGGGAGGGGGGGGTGTCCTCTCCCGCCACCTGTAAGAACAATCAAGCGGCTGAACTGCCGCCATGATTGTTCTTCTGGTGCACAGAATCGCCCCTTCTGTAAAAGATGATATCTGAATGATGTTAGCAGCTGCATCTTTCAGATATCCCCACTCAAAGTTGTCATATGACGTCCTTGGGCTGGAAGTGTTTAAACAGTTAACATGTATGTTTTTAACAGTATTTAGCTGTTTGCCTGGAGTTGATCTTTTATTTTTATTTTTTTGAAAAGTTTTATTTATTACTTTTTAACATAACAGGTACATACAAGACCCAATGGGCCACACAAAAAGAAACTATTTACATCTCTTCAGATTTTTTTTTGTATAATCTTTATTTTATTTTTAAAAGAGAAACAAGACACAAACACAGCAATACAGTCACATACAACAAGAGATGGTGGGGAGGGGGGGGGGGGCATAACAGCAGGGAGGAGAAAAAGGGGCTCCGGGTGGAATGCATTTACAGGTCTCCAGTAGTGAACAATCAGTACGTTGCATATGACATCATCGCAGTATTCCCCTTTCCACAGGGTACAAAGTATGGGGACCTAGTTTATTCTAGGGAACGAAGTCCGAGTGGGGAATGCTATGCTTCCCCAATTGCAGAATGCATGGTCCAGAGTATTTAAAGGGGGATGGGGGTGATATAGAACACAAGGGGAAGGGTAACAGGATAGGGGAGGGGGAGGGGGTGGGCACACATAAAGTTACTCGCTTAACCATGCGGTAGGCAATTTACACTATCATTCAGTCTCTGAGTTTTTAAGATAGACCAACATATGGGGTTCTGCTCTCACTACCAGAGGTGCCCTGGGTGATCACTGGCGGCTGGGCATCCACCGAAGGCAACCGGGTTTCGGAGGATGAATAGTGTATCCATGTGGCCCAGATAGCATAAAATTTCTCATATCTATCTTTGCATTTTGCCATCCACTCCTCCGCCGCCATTATGGTGTTTAACAAACGCACCCATTCGGTTCTACTTGGGATCTGGGTCGACTTCCAATGTACAGGGACCAGGCGTCGAGCTGCATTGAGGAGATGGGGGAGAACAGATTTGCTATAGGCGCGCAGTGGAGTAGATGGCACATGCAGTAGGAATTCCATAGGGGAGTCTGGCATCTCTATATCAGTAATTATTTTTATTTGTTGTCTAATGTCCAGCCAGAATGGTCTAAGCAGCGGGCACTCCCACCAAATATGGAGGAAAGTGCCCCGCTGCCCACACCCCCTCCAGCAGGCAGCAGAGACTGTAGGAAACATTTTGGTTAGGGTCACAGGGACTCTGTACCACCTAGTCAGTATCTTAAAGCTATTCTCTTGCATTTTAGTATCAACTGAGCTCTTGTGCGTTAATCTATACAGTCGATCCAGCTGGACCTCCGTGAACGTATGTTGCAGATCTCTCTCCCATTAGCGTATATATGTTGGCTTGCTACTGGAGTCAGCACACTGCAGCATCTCGTAAAGCACTGATATTGAGTGTGGAACAGGGTCCGGGGATTTACACAATTTCTCAAACAGGGTCAGAGAGGAGGGAGGTCTAACATTGTGTGGTAGGCTACCAACAAATTGCTGAAGTTGTCTATAGCGCCATTCATCCATCGGGAAGCGCCCAAATTGGGAGCGTAGCCATTCCAAGGAAACCAGGCCTTGTTCGTGAATGAACCTCCCGTAGCGCGTCTCACCATCCCTTGCCCACATGCCAAAGTAAGGCAGGTGTTCCCCTGGAGCGAACCAGGGGAAGCCTCCCAGGGGTGCGAGTGGGAAAACCGGTTGCGACAAACGCTCCCGTGTATTTAGTTTGTCCCATAATCTCAGCACGTGGACAGAGGTTGGGGAGACATACCTCGAGAGGCCTCGATGGGTTCGGGGGAGCCATGGCGCATGAGACAAGTTACGACCTGCTAGAAACTTTTCAAGGGGTACCCAAACATCTCTTCAGAATTGACTCTTTCCTCCTCCTTCCAAACCCTCGCACAGTGAAAAAATCGAAATAATAATAATAAGGCCACCTTTTCTCAATGGTACATTTAATTATGTCAGATACAGTAAACCCCCCTCCATTGCTGGGGTTATGTTCCGGACCCACCCGCGAAAAGTGAAAAAACGCGAAATAGAAAGACCCTATTTAAATACACCCTAGGCATGTTTTGTTAATTTTTTAATAGCACTTAAAGGTCTTTAAACACACTTTTATGCAATAGAAACACATTAAAGCTAGAGAGAGAGATCAAGAGGATTTTTAAAACACAAAAATATTGTCTTAACAGTACAGTATACTGTACAGTACAGTAAAAAATAGAGTACATAACTGCGAAAATGGCGAAATATTACCACAATATCAGAATAACAGGTCCTAATTAAAATACCGCGATATACCGGGACCGCAAAAACTGAACCGCGATATAGCGGGGGTTTACTGTAGTTACATACATGTTAAAAACCCACCACCGTAGTTTCACTATTCATCCAACTGCCCCACACCTTATCAAATTTTTGTGGTATGCCCCTGCTAATGTATGTAGCCTTGTATAAAGGTGCAGCCCTATTAACCAAACCCTTCCACGCTGATACAGATGGAGGATTAGGCTTTTTCCATGATAATACTATAATTTTCCAAGCGTAATAGATTAGGATCGTCAGCAAAGTATGAGTTACTCTTATTGGGGCTAGATTGTCCACCAGTCCCAAAAGGCCCACCTCTATTGTAGGCTGTATAGGAATGGCTGTTACTTCTGCTATACATTCTGTGACCCCCTTTCAAAATACTCGAATGTTCGAGCAATTCCAAAAGATATGCATGAAATCGGCAGTGAGGGAACTGCCTGGAGTTAAGCTTTAAATAGACATACGACAGGAAAGATATTTGTCTGAATCTATGTATAGTATATTACATAACCGCTATGATCTTAAAATTTCCAGTTCATTACTGCCTTTCAGTGGAATTTATTATTTTGTCTTTTAAAGCTTATGTATGCTGAAGGACTAAGGGTTGTCTGCTATGTCATTTCCCTCTATTTCTATAAATCATTCTTAACAATCCCAATAGTAAAAATGATTAATACTCTCTTTAATGGAAATTAAAGAGGAAGGTCGGCGTCTTTAGTGTTTATCGTTTAGTTCTGCCTGTCCTTGTAGAACACCTTTTTGGTGGTCTGCGTTAAAAGGGGTCTCTGGTGATTTGCTGCACACAGGGTGATCGGTCAGGCAATTTATCCGGGTAATTGAACTTCAGGGCCAGATATTAAAACCCCGCTGGAAGAATCAATTCAGTCATTTTGGCTTATCTTAGTTCAACAGCATATTTCATTATGTTACAGAGAAGCTGGTTGTCCATGAGATAAAGCATGCTGTCAGTGAAAATGTGTTGGTAAGCCTTCTTGTGTCAAAAGCATCAGTATTCATGGACCCAGTAGATTTAAATGCAGTGCTGTAAACCCAAAAGTATAATTCACCTGTTGCGGGACGACCATTTCAGCTCCACCATGTAAAAATGGCAGTTCCCTAGAATTCATTTTTTCCTCCTGAAGAGGCTTATCTGCATGTCTTACAAAGGTATTACAAAGGCAATACTTAAAGTCTCTGACTGGTCTCACCAACCCCTTGTTGATGAACCTTTGTAGGCAGTGGCGGACTGACCATTTGGCCACTCGGGCACTGCCCGAGGGCCCCGGGCCACTAGGGGGCCCCATCAGGGTTTCCAGCCTCAGTAAAACCAGGGACAGTATGTAAAAATCTGTGTTTTTTTTAAATCTGTCTCTGAAATGTCCCTTACAGACATCCTTTTGGTCTAAAAATCCCAAAATTATAGCTGCCCCACCTCTCCAGTACCTTCTCAGCCAATACATGTCTGTGTATACTTTGTGTACATGTATGTGTATACTGTGTGTGTGTTTGTGTATACTGTGTGACCCCATAATCTTTGATTGCCTGGGGGCCCCATAATCTCCTATTGCCCGGGGCCCCATGAGTTGTCAGTCCGCCCCTGTTTGTAGGCCAATATAGTCGGCATAGTCCATAAGGCAATTTGATGCCCAGTGGTGAGGAATTTGTCTACAGCATGGAGGCATGAAACTGACTCTCACCTAAAGGTTCATTTTCATTTTAAAGAGAGAGACCATTGTCCTTGTCGAAATAATACTAAGGAATTGTGTGTGTTTTTTCTGTGCCGTGCAGTACAGTGGTTGGCAGCATGAAACATATTGAGGGCCTTATGTGTGAATTACAGGTTTGCGAAAACAAAAACCATTACCATGCGCATTACCTTGGGGTTGAGTGTACTGCCATAAATTACACCCCACGCACTTCCACATAAATTGATTTCATTTAATATAGTTAGAAAAAGTTATGCATCGCAGCCCCTCCGGTTTCATGGCTAAACTCAACACTTTTAGGAGAAGAACAAAGCATTTGTTATTACCATACCTATGGGGTCCACAAAAAGAAATGTATATTATTTTATTTAAAATTTGCTTTAAAAAAAGAGAAAGATGCTTAGCTGTAGTAAGAGTAGGAGTCAGTCCTGCACAGCCGAGCAGGAAGCAAAGTCAAAAGACAGATTAGTAGTAAACACTATCTTTTAGATTGTAAGCTCTAAGGAGCAGGGCTCCCTGATCCCTACTGTATTAAAGTGATTGTAAAGTCTCAGTTTTTTTTTTTTAACCACTTCCCTACTGGACACTTAAACCCCCCTCCTGCCCCGACACATTTTCAGCTTCCAGTGCTCTCACACTTTGAATGATAATTACTCAGTCATGCAACACTGTACCCAAATTCATTTTTTGTCCTTTTTTTCACACATATAGAGTTTTCATTTGATGGCATTTGATCACCTCTGATTTTTTTATTTTTTGCGCTATAAATGAAAAAAGACAGAAAAATGTGGGGAAAAAATGCATTTTTCTTCGTTTCCGTGATGAAATTTTGCAAATTAGTAATTTTTCTTCATAAATTTTGGCCACAATTTATACTTCTACATATCTTTGGTAAAAATAAACCAAATGAGTAAATATTATTTGGTCTGTGAAAGTTAGAGAGTCTAAAATATAAAAAAATGTATCACACCTGATGTACTGGTGGTCTTTCTTATTTCTTGAGACCCTAACAAGCCAGAAAAGTACAAATGCCCCCAAAATGACCCCTTTTTGGAAAGTAGACATTCCAAAAATTACAAGGTATTTAGTAAGAGGCATGGTGAGTTTTTTTTTTAAGTTATAATTTTTTCCCACAATTCTTTGCAAAATGAAGATTTTTTTTTCACAAAATTGTTATTGTAATAGGTTATTTCTCTCAGATGGCATGTGCACACCCCAAAATACATTATGCTACTCCTCTCGCCGTAGACATCGGTGCCTGTCTTTTGGCAAATATCTCCTAAACCGTGTAGGTTTAGGAGATATTTCTTGGACCTACAGGTAAGCCTTAATCTAGGCTTACCTGTAAGTCAAAGTGATTTGTAAGGGTTTACAAAGACTTTAAAGGGCCGGCGTACAGCTACGACGGTTCGCGGGAACGTGCCAACCTGCCACAGTATGACGGCGGCTGGTCGGCAAGCGGTTAAATAATATCTGAATTAAAAAAAGTATATCAGTTGATAAAATTATTTTGGAAAGAAGAATATGTCACTTCTTAGGTTAGCCAGAGATTGTTTAGTGATATCAATCGATGCTTCCAATGTTCAGCATTGCTTCTTCTCATTATTGTATGGTTTATGAACTGCAGCAGGGTGCAAACAAGCACCACATGCAATCAGAAAGGCTTGTTATTGTGTAGGGTATTAGTTCTTATATCTAAAAGAGTGGGGGATTCATAGAACTGTGTGTGTGTCATTGTCACCATTCAGCACATCTCACAGTGGGTCCTGATATTATTGCAACTTGCGCAAGGCCAGGCAGATGTTTATCCCTGACTCATCTGTCATATGGGGATAGTGTATCTGTCTTTCTGTGACCAATCTTATGCCCCTTACACACGATCCGAAAATCGGATGACAGATCGTCCAACTTTTTTCGCTTACTAGTCGCAAGTAGAAATTGCATAGGTTACTAAAGTCACGAAAATGCTCGTACGACAGGAAAAAAAAGTGATGTCATGTGTTGTGGTGTATTTGTATTGTATTTTCGGATGACAACTGTACTGACTAAACGAAAATCGTAAGATCTGGTATCGTACGAGTAAAATGTTTGCGCTTGTCCGATCGGATAATATCACTGTCGTGATCGGCTATCTGTACTGTACTAACGCTGTACTATGTACTAACGATCAGATTATCGTACGAAAGATTATCTCTTCTTTTCGTACGATTTTTGGATCGTGTGTACGGCCTTTTAGGCTGGCCACACATTGAGTGAATTTCTTTCCTGCAACCACGGGTTGCAGGAAAGAAATTTGCTCGATTCTCACATTAACACTGTCAACATTATCTTCTCCTGGCAAGGGGGTGGGGAAGGGCGGCGGTAGCCGTCCCCGCCTAGAGAAGACATTGATAATCACAAGAGAATCCAGCAGGCTGGTTGTACCCAGGTTTATCAGTCGATCATCTTGTTACATTCAGCCTGCCCATTAAAGGTTTGACTCTTGACCAGTTCCTGCTGAACCGGCCAAGATGTGAACGGTTTTAGGGGCCAGCCTTGGTCTCATTCAATACTGGTAGACTGCGCTGCACTGTCCAAATCCCAGGGCAGTACTTTTTCCAGCACTAACGGGCCATTGTGTTTGTAGCTAGCATTGGACTAGAGAGTCAGATTTTAAAGTGGTTTTAAACCCATAACAGTGACACCTTTGGACAGCAGCATTGCCAGTCTGGGGAGAGTGTAGTGTTAGATGCGGTAGCAGATTTAGAGGAACTTTACATGAGTGACTAACAAATAAAGCCTTGTTAGGGCTGGAGACTGCACTAGACTGACTCCATAAGTCACTGGTCATAGGACGGTCATAACCTGTGCGAGTAGGAAGAAATCCCTTCCAGTGACTTATGCCCAATTTGAAGATGGTGATGCTGAGCCCTCTTAGGGCTTGGGCTGCTTCCTTTGGGTACGGCCTTAGGATCATCTCTGAATGTAGACTTGGAAAGCTAAGTAGAAAAGGAGTGCCTGGTGTCCAATAAGATACAAGTTGGAAGGTAAAGCAATAAGTACTTTAAGCCATCGCGTTTCGGGGGAACAGAGACTCCCTATTCCCCCGAAACATGTTGGCTTGATGTACTTCTTCCTATTCTCAATAAACGTCTTCTAACATACTTCCACATTGCATCTCATTGGACACCGGGCGCTCCTTTTTTACTTACTTTTCCAAGTTAACTAATAAAGCCGAACTCAAGCTAACACTTTTTTAGGAATTACAGCAACAGTTTTTTTTTTTTTTTTTTTTGGTATAAAGAAATCACAAATAACTATTGGAAGCACCCCTTTCAGTGTTGTTTGGTTTGTCTCAGTCTTCTAACTGCCACTTTTGCTGCACAGCTTGGTCTGTTAACCGGTTCCCGACCGGCGCACACAGATATAGGTCGACAGAATGGCACGTACAGGCAGGAGGGCGTATATATAAGTCCCTCCTTAATGCCTGTCGTGCCATCGGGAGCGCGCCGGGAGCGGCGCGCTCCCGCACCGGTCGGGACCCCCGTCAGGCCGGTCGCGGGTCCCGCGGACTCGATCGCCGCGGGGACACCCGCGATCGTCTCACGGGAAGGCTGAACGGGGAGATGCGGAAGTACACAGCATCTCCCCGTTCTGCCTAGCAACTAGTGACGCCGATCTCTGCTCCCTGTGATTGGAGCAGAGATCAGCATTCACTAGCTGACAGCCACGCCCCCCCACAGTAAGAAACACACCCCTAGGCATACTTAACCCCTACACTGCCCCCTTGTGGTTAACCCCTTCACTGCCAGTTATATTTATACAGGAATCAATGCATTTAAATAGCATTGATTGCTGTATAAATGACAATGGTCCCAAAAATGTGTCAAAAATGTCCGATGTGTCCGCCATAATGTCGCAGTCACAATAAAAAAAATCGGTGATCGCCGCCATTACTAATAAAAAAAAATTATTAATAAAAATGCTATAAAACTATCCCCTATCTTGTAAACGCTATAACTTCTGCGCAAACCAATCAATAATCGCTTATTGCGATTTTTTTTACCAAAAATATGTAGAAGAATACGTATCGGCCTAAACTGACGAAAATTTTTTTTTTTATATATATTTTTGGGGGATATTTATTATAGCAAAAAATAATTTTTTTTTTTTTTTTTCAAAATTGTCGCTCTTTTTTGTTTATAGCGCAAAAAATAAAAACCGCAGGGGCGATCAAATACCACCAAAAGGAAGCTCTATTTGTTAGAAAAAAGGACGTCAATTTTGTTTGGGAGCCACGTCGCATGACCACGCAATTGTCAGTTAAAGCGACGCAGTGCCGAATCGCAAAAAGGGGCCTGGTCCTTTGGCTGCAAATTGGTCCGGTCTGAAAGTGGTTAAAGGAAGTTAATAAAAATACTTACTGGCTGGATCAACAAAAAGAAAACGAATGCAGGCACCACATTGGTAAGCTGCAGTATATACAATTTTAGTTTTTGGGTTTAAAACCATTTTAATAATGCCGGCTTCAGGTACAATTTAAGAGCCTTTGTTTATACAAGTGGGAAGAGGGAAGAACGATCCCCTTGAAATATGTACATATATAAGTCCCATATGTATCTAAACACTTATTTCTAAAGAGATTTTTGTGCATAGATTGCTGTTATCTTTGTTTTTCTAGTGTGCTCCCCTGGCAATACATGTCATGAATTCATATATCAGTCCAAGAACATTGTGTCCGTCTGCAGGTTTCCAGATAGCTTCAGCTCTTCCCGAGCTACATTGTTATGTCTAATTGCTATTGTTCTTGTATACTTGAAGGGAACACAAATCTCCTTATCTAACTGTATAAAAGTGCGTGTTTTGCAGTCTTCTTTTTGTGCATGTTGAAACCTCATTCATTCTTGAATTGATAAACCCCCAAGAGTTCCATGTATTAATTTTTTAGCAGGTGCAGATAATATTTCTCTTTGCTGGAATAATATCATGTTGATCTTTTTTTGACTTCTTGGTTGAAGAGCCATTGAAGGAGTGGAGATCCCCTTGGGCTGCCATTAAATGATGGGTCAATTTCAATTACATGAGTGTCTTGCACATCTTCAGCTCATGCAACTCTTGAATTATGATGCCCTTCTGTTTCAGTTTAAAGTCATGGATCAGCGTTTTCCCAGTGGGCCTAAATCTCCCTTGTGATTCGATAAACAATTGAAAGAAACATAGACTGGAAGGGTATTTTGATGGGTCAATCTAAAACTGAAGGTACTGGAGTGTTAAAGCATAGCTCCAAGAAACATGCTAAATGCAAATTTTTATGATGTTTTTGAAATTAAGAATTGATTGCCAGGTGCATTTCATCTGCAGTTGAACTCGTACTGACTTGCAGTTGACTTGCTTCAAGCTTATGCATCTCCTTAGACTTGTGTGGTGGAGAGAATGAGTTCTGACCGGGGCATTCTCTGAAAACAGTGGACCTGTGTGTCAGTAGTAAGTGGTACAGAGGTCAAGGGGCCAATAGTAAGTGGTGAGAGTTCAGAGGTCAGTAGTAAGTGGCTAGGGTTTCAGGGGTCAGTAGTAAGTGATGCAGAGTTCAGGGATCATTAATAAGTGCAGAGAGTTCAAGGGTCAGCCGTAAGTGATGTAGTTCAGGGATCATTAATAGGTGTTGAGAGTCCAGGGGTCAGTAGTGGGTGGTGAGAGTCCAGGGGTCAGTAGTGGGTGGTGAGAGTCCAGGGGTCAGTAGTGGGTGGTGAGAGTTCAGGGGTCAGTAGTAGGTGGGGAGAGTTCAGGGGTCAGTAGTGGATGGGGAGAGTTCAGGGGTCAGTAGTAGGTGGGGAGAGTTCAGGTGTCAGTAGTAGGTGGGGAGAGTTCAGGGGTCAGTAGTAGGTGGCAAGAGTTCAGGGATCATTAATAAGTGGTGAGAGTTCAGGGATCATTAATAAGTGGTGAGAGTTCAGGGATCATTAATAAGAGGTGAGAGTTCAGGGATCATTAATACGTGGCGAGAGTTCAGGGATCATTAATAAGTGGTGAGAGTTCAGGGGTCAGCAGTAAGGGATGCAGAATTCAGAGGTCAGTAATAAGTGGTTCAGTGGTCAGTAGTAAGTGAACCTCTATCTCACAGTGCAGCCGCGCACACACACCTCCTCTGCACAGCTTACCACCATCCCAGGACTCATAGTAGTTCCTTCTGTCCTCAGCGCAGGCTTTTTTTTCTCTTTTTCCTGGGTCTGGAAGGCAGGGCTAGCAGGATTGTGATTGGCTATAGCAGTGCCCAGTCACAGTCCCCCTCCCCCTTTGAAACAGGGACCTGCCCCCCAACAGAACGCCACCTGATCTCCAGTGCTAGATAGATCTTTGCTGCAGCTGTGAGTGACAGTCGCAGCTGCAGCAAGGACAGAGAACCGAAAGGCATTTCCCTATGTTGTACAATAAGTCAAAGCACAGTGGTCCCACCCTCCTTGGGGCATGTGTGCATTGCACCCATGGAGGATACGCCACTGCTCCTGACACATGCAAAAGCCTGTTAACACAGGCCCTTGTAAATCTCAGGCATGAAATATGAACAAAGAATATCCACCTAGAGTGCGTACTTGCCCCAATCCAGAGCACGAAGTGTAATTTCTCTCTGCTGCCTTGTTCGCTGACAAGCGCTAAAAAGGTGAGTGGGGGAGCTTCAAACACACTGCCTATTACAAGTCTTTATATACAGTTAAAGAGGGGGTTACCCCCTCCTGCTCATTTTACTCTAACAATACAACTGTAACCAGAAACCTAATTAACATGAGCTAGTTTACTAAATCATTGACCCAGACTAGGTGACCCAGAGACATGACTTTTAGGACAGACTTGTGGTCACCGAGCTTCACACATTAGTATAAACACAGGACACCTTCTCACAATAGCAGGAGCTAATTACAATCAACAATACAAACAGTGATCTCCCCCCCTCCTCAGCTAACAAACCACAGTAGGAGTAGACTTTCCGGCTCCTACCCAGTTCTAGAGGCCAATGTGATCAGCTCTCTCAACTAACATGTTGAGTTCAGAATCAAAGAAACCAAGAATAGTCTTTACATATATCCTGGGAGATATTGTTGATAAATATTACTGTCCCATTTTAAGTAATCCAATCATATCTCAGGGTTCATTCTTTTCTTTGTCACCCTGCGCCCAACAGTGACTCCCGTCACAAATAGCTCTGCAATTTTTTTATAAATTGCAGCTTTTCTTGTCATATCACTGATACATATTATGTAGTTATAGTAAAGCAAGGCCCATCCATCTAGCAGAATGTTACAGAAAAGGTTCCTGTCAAGAAATACATTAATATGTACAAAACGGAAGCCGGTACAAATATGTAGTAAGGTTTCCAAAAATCTTTGCAGTATATATATATTTGACTTGTAGAGGATATTTTTATCAACAAAACTGGATTTTTACTTTGTTTCAATGTACACTGCTGTGAAATACGAACGTTTTAGGTTCTTCAACACCTTATTTCTATCTTAGCTTATGCACTATAAAGTATTCTACAAAGCCTTGCTATATTTTTCTGCCTGTAAATGTTAGACTTTGTTCCTCCTTACTGGTTCTTGTTTTGATGTTACCTGTCTGACAACCCCGTCAGGGGACAATGGACAGCTCGGTCAGCCCAGGGCACCAGAGTCACTACACATGAGATGCGGCATAGAAAGTCCCAGGAGGGAACATTTAACTGTCAGTCTTGGCACTCTCAGGGGATGGCGATGACAAGATGCTTTCAGTGCCTAAATGCCAATGTTCAACGCTGGATGTACGCGATATGGTGTCTCAAAATATTTCTCCCTTTTTACACACAGTACATGTACCTTTCCAGATCCAAGTTTGGATTAAATAAATTTAAAGCAAAACTCCAGACACCTCTAGCGATTTAAAATGGCAACTGAACTGTTATAGCTATCAAAAATTGTGTCGTATTTATTTTCAGTCATCTCATAATCAACCACACTGACACCATATTGTATAACCAGAGAGATGCAGCACTGTTTAGAGAATACAACTCTGCAGATTTCTCAGGAACCACACTGGACCACCTCTTCTGCTCCTAGTGCATGAAACATGTTGGGGTTCCAGCACTGTACAAAGTAGGAGAGTTGGTTCTACTCACAGTACCTAACCTTCCACTCGAAGGGCTCGTTTATACTAGCGGCAGGGACTGGCGCTCCTCAGAATAGTGATCCATGCTCGGATCGCTTTTTAGAAGTGTTTGAAATTGGCGAAGAGGCGATATGAAACCTCTGCACTGTCTGTTTTAGTTCCCTAGGCATTTACATTTGTGTTCTTGTGGTTGGGGGGTGATAAAAACAGGCAGCTGCAATGCAAGCAGTTGCGGCTTGTTAGTGCAGGGTTTAAGGGGTTAAAGTTATACTAAAGCTTTGTTTTTTTTTTGTTTGTTTGTAAAATAAAAAACATGTTATACTTACCTGCTCTGTGCAATGGTTTTGCACAGAGCAGCCTGGATCTTCCTCATCTTGGGTCCTACGCCGGTGCTCCTGGTCCCTCCCTCTTGCCGGGTGCCCCCACAGTAAGGCACACGCTCCCAAGCTCTGGGTGTCCATTCCGCCTCCTCTGTCTCCTTGTTGGCTCACTAGCTGTGATTGACAGGATCAAGAGGGGGCTTAGATAAGTATTGGGGGGGGGGGCTGCTGCACACAGATGGTAACAAACCTTGTGCCTTTACAACCACTTTAAAGCTGGTGGGGAAGAATACAGCACTGGCCCACCCTGACCAGGGTATCTCATGATGCTGATGCAGCATGCAGGGTCGCAACATGCATTCAGTAGGAGACTGAAGTCTGGCTCTTCCAGACCTGCTCCACCTCCCGCCATTTGCCAAGATATCAGAGGCAAAAGGTAGGGCTCTGATGTAAAGAGGGGACTATTTGATTTTGGGGGCTCTTTGAGGGGGGGGGGTCTGATGTGATGAGGGATCTGCCATATAGGGAGGGCTCTGGCATATGGGGGTACTCTGTTGTGATTGGGGGACCCTGACTTATGATGTGATGTTAATTTCATGAAGGTGGTTGCGTGGATTGTCCCTGACTCGGGTTACCCATCAAGAAGTAACATTTCTGTCTTTTATATTTTAGACTGGGGTGCCTAAGAATTTTTCATAGTTTTAAAGGGGGGTGCCGTGACTATAAAAAAAAGGTTGAGAAACACTGATCTAAGCTTTACATGCAATAAAGTTTAAAGCGGGGTTCCATCCTAAAGTGGAACTTCCGCTCATCGGAACCCTCCCCGTCACATTTGGCCGCAAGGCTTCATTTCCTGATTTCCATACCCAAGATGGCGGCGGCAGCATCCAAGGACTGAGGGACGGTTCGGCCTCCGGTGCCGACATCGCTGGACCCTGTGACAGGTGAGTGTGATTATTTTAAAAGTCAGCAGCTGCAGTATTTGTAGCTGCTGACTTTTAAAATTATTCTTTAAGGCCCACTCACATGGGTGTACTTAAAGTGGTAGTAAACTGCCATGCTTTTTTTTTTTCAAACCTACAAGGTCAAGTTATAATGTGCTAGTATGAATCGCATACTAGCACATTATGTGAAACTTGCCTTATAATGAAGCCCTCCAGAGACACACTGTCACCGCTGACAGGGCTTACATCTTCACCCTGGCTTCCTTCCAGGTTCGCATCCTCCGGCCGTCTGATTGGCCGCACCGCGATGATGTCTCTCCTGCAAATGCGTGCAGGTGCTACTATGCAGGGCACAGGACTCTGAAGGAACGGCACGGGCATGCTGTTCCTTTAAAGTGCATGTGCCGGTTATGTCACTTGCCCATTCACAAGTAAATATCTCCTAAACGGTGCATGTCTGAGATATCTGCTGTACCTATAAGTCACAGGTGTCAAACACAAGGCCCACGGGCCGAATCCGGCCCTCCAGGCCATTTCATGTGGCCCTCGCACCTCTCCTGCAGCTGCAGGAGAGCTCCAGCCCTCCTCCAGACCCCTACTTTCTGCTTTCAAGCAATACATCCAGCTTCTTCCTAGCAGCATCATAAGGAAAGGGGGTGCACTGTGATGTTGGGGAGAGTGGGGGACTCAACTTCTGATGGTGGGGTGGCTCTTGACATCTAATGTAAGGGGAGGGGATGCACTGGACATCTAATCTTACTGATACAACCGGCCCTTTTGAGGATAATCATAATGCTGATGCGTCCCGCAATGAAATTGAGTTTGACACCCCTGCTATAAGTAAACCTTATTATAGGCTTACTTATAGGTAAATGTCAACCATGGGAGTTTATGCCCACTTAAAGCATACATTCATGTGAAGGACCATGTTTGACCCCCATGGGATGCATAGATGTTCCGTGCATCTGCATGAAGGCAATCCCATTTATGTCTGTTGGGACACAGTGACTGCATGCACACAACCTCTGCTCCTAATTGGACATCTGTGTGGGTCCACATACACCCACACCAACACGGAGGTGGAAATTGGGAGCAGTGGCTCTGTCAATGCAACAACTGCATCCCAATAGACAAGAATGGGACTGCCGGCACACAGATGCATGGAACACCTGTGCAATCCATGTGGCCAAACATGGCCCTTCCCATGGATGCTTCAATATGCTTATGTGAACAAGGCCTAAAATGTAGAAAAGAATGTATAAAACTGTTCTGAAACTTGGCTACATTGAACTATTTGCAGTTGTACGTCTGTAAATATTTCATGGAAAACGAAGTATATTTAGTACATACTGAAAAGAAGCAGAGACTTTTGTATGTGTGTTCTGTGAATTATGTGGGAAGCAATATAATGCTTGCTGATTACTTAAGTATTCCTTTACCAGCCAGAACAATTGATCGAGTTCATTCGCAGGTTTTCTAGGAGTTTTCACCCTGTTAGATAATCGCTGGGAGTTAGAGGTGACTGCGCTATACTTTCCCGTTACCTGCCTGCAGGAGAAGTTTGCATTATGTGATTGAAAGAAAATCTTTTCTATAGGAAGCATTAGAGGCACAATCATGTTTTCTTTCAGAAAGCACGCCATGTTGTATAAAGGGGGGGGGGGGTCTGCCCAGAGATGTGGTTAAAACTAAACCTGTTTTCACATAAAAATGAGTACACTGGCAGCATACATGACAGGTACTGTATATACTCGAGTAAAAGCCGACCCGAATATAAGCCGATGGCACCTAATTTTACCACAAACAACTGGGAAAACGTATTGACTCGAGTATAAGCCTAGGGTGAGAAATGCGCAGCTACTGTAAGTGGAAAAGAGGGTCAACAATGCCCATTTGCAGCCTCACTGTGCCCATTTGCAGCCTCACTGTGCCCATTTGCAGCCATAGGTTCCCCAAACTTCAAACTTGGTAGTTAAGGGTTCCTAGAGGCCCCCATAGCTGCAGCCAAAATTTGGGGTCTCTGGACCCAGAGGGTCCCCGAAATGACATTGCTGCAGATGGACACAGTTTTTTCGAATTTGGGGCCCTGTATCTCGAGATCGGTTGGTGCTAGAAACCCCATCTTTGGATACGTTGTAGTGCTAGTTCCACTGGTTTGGCATACCAAATTTGGGGTTCTAGCACCAAGTGGCCCCGAGATACGGGGCCCCAAAGTCGGTTTTGGAAAATGTAATTTTCTGCTGCGTAAAAGTGCTTGACTCGAGTATAAGCCGAGGGGGGCATTTTCAGCACAAAAAAATGTGCTGAAAAACTTGGCCTATACTCGAGTATATATGGTACTTGCAGGTAGTTAGTGCACATGCACGTACACTGATGTGCCAATGCACTAGTGCGCATGCGTGTACGTCAAGAACCTCTAAGCCCCCGTACACACGGTCGAAAATTCCGACCACAAAATCTGTCCGATTTTTTTTTTCAGACGGATTTTGTCCGAAACTGGTGTTGCATACACACGGTCGGACAAAGTTGTCGGAAAATCCGATCGTTTCGAACGTGGTGATGTTCGTTGCGTACTACGGAACTACGTAGAGGTTAGTAGCCAATAGCTTTGGTCTTGTAATTTGATCTGAGCATGCGTGGCACTTTGTCCGTTGTCATTCCCTACACACGATCGGAAAAAGTCCGATCGGATTTTGTTGTCGGAAAATTTGAGATCCTGCTCTCAAATTTTTCCCAACGGAAAAAGCCCGCTAGAGCCCACACATGATCGGATTTTCCAACAACATAATCCGATCAGGCTTTTTCCATCGGAATATCCGACCGTGTGTACGGGGCATAAGTGTACTGCGGACTTGTCTTTCCTGACAGGCTCTTACAATCTAGCTATCTGTTCAATGTGAAACTGTTTCAAAGGCAGCGCTTTCAGGATCTCGGGAGACCTCCAGCATGCGGCTACACTAACATGCACATGGGGATTAGAGTGAACCCAGGCACACCTGGCACACCCCTGGCGCACGCCTATGTTACTGAATGTGTGGTAAAACTACAGTTTGCTTTTCTTTTAAGGTAGAGTAGCCAGAAAATAAAGTTTGTATAAAGTGCAAATGCACTTAATATGGCTCAAATTAGATTTATTCAAAAAAGGCCATTTATAAGTTAAAAGTTTGACTGTGATGGAAAAACATCAACATTTCATCAATATAGGATTCATATCTCCAGATCTCACTTTTGCAGGGGTGTTGTACTTTTAATTATGGTGTCTTTTAATGTCAAGGTCATCAACATTTACAGCTTAGATTAGAATCACGACAGTTTAATGCTGCAGTGCTGAATCACCACAAAAGAATCTGACACAAATCAACATCTATCTCCACGGGGGGATTAAAGGTAAGATTTCAATCTATAATTATTTCCAGAAAATATATACCAATGACTTTTGTGCATACCTTCTGGGTAAATCTTGAATTTTATTGTTTCTAACATGACAGGCCTATTCATTATTGGTGTGCAATAGGCATTAATCTCTGCGAACCAATCAGGTTTTACCTTTCGTATTGGGAGGATACTCCAAAAAGTGGTGCGCAAAAGTAAGTAAAAGGGGGATATAAAGTCTTCGAGACCCGGGAACCCCTAAGTGTAATATTTTGGTTTAGGTTGTATTATACTTGAGCTGGCGGACTTCGCTGAAACGGATCCGCCTCGTGTGAATAAGGCCTATAACTCACTATACAGGCAGTCCCCGAGTTATGAACACCAGAGTTACGAACGACTCCTACTTACAAACGTCCTTAAATGCCGGCCACTTGTGCTCCAAGCTGGTCCTGGATACCTTTCGAGCACCTCCGGACACATCGCACACTGCCGTACTGCGCCCTAGATAACATAACAAGCGCCCAGAACATCCCACATCCATGCACAGGCGGCAGTTACACTTACGAACACTTACAAATGCAGTGTTCCGACCGGAAGTTACACTTGCAAATGCAGTGTTGCGACTTACGAAAGACTTCAACTTACGAAAAACCTACAGTCCTTATTGTGTTCGTAACTCGGGGACTGCCGGTATTTAATGATCTTAGCTTATATATTATGTTTTAACTACTGTTACTGAGAACTTTGGTATTCATTTATATCAGTGTTTTGTGCTCAGTAATATTAATTTCAGTTACCTAATCCTGTATGTGGGATCACTATGTATAGTCCATTGGTAACAGAGCTCCTTCCTAGATTTGGAGATACCCCTAGTGTCTCCCTGGCTGGAGTCAGCCATGACAGTCCTGTCCCTCACCTTTAAACACACCACCACTGGCCCTGCCCACTAAATGCTATGACATCACTGATATAAGTTGCCCAGATATTAAGACCCAACAATATTAACCACTTCAGCCCCGAAGAATTTACCCCCTTAATGACCAGAGCATTTTTTTGCGATTCGGCACTGCGTCGCTTTAACTGACAATTGCACGGTTGTGTGATGTTGCACCCAAACATAATTGATGTCCTTTTTTTTGTTCTCACAAATAGAGCTTTCTTTTGGTGGTATTTGATCACCTCTGCAGTTTTTATTTTTTGCGCTATAAACAAAAAAAGGCGGCAAATTTAAAAAAAAGCAATATTTTTTACTTTTTGCTATAACAAATATCCCCAAAAATATAAAAAAAAAAAATTTATTCCTCAGTTTATGGCGATATGTATTTTTCTACATATTTTTGGTAAAAAAAAATGCAATATGCTTATATTGATTGGTTTGCACAAAAGTTAAAGGGTCTACAAAATAGTGGATAGATTTATGCCATTTTTATTATTAATTTTTTTTATTAGTAATGACGTCGATCTGCGATTTTTATCGTGACTGCGACATTGCGGTGGACAGATCGGACACTTTTGACATTATTTTGGGACCATTGACATTTATACAGTGATCAGAGCTAAAAATAGCCACTGATTATTGTTTAAATGTCACTGGCAGAGAAGGGGTTAACACTAGGGGCGATCAAGGGGTTAAGTATGTTCCCTTAGTGTGTTCTAACTGTAGGGGGGATGGGCTCACTAGAAGATGATAGAGGTCACTGTTCCTGATCACTGGGATCAGTAGACCCCTGTCATAGTGCTAGGCAGAACAGGGAAATGCCTTGTTTACATAGGCATCTCCCCGTTCTGCCTCTCCGTGCCATGATCGCGGGCCACCGGCGGACTTTGAGTGCGCAGTATCAACCTTGATCTAATATGACCAAGGTTGATCATGGCGTCACTAGGGCTCCTCCTCCCGACGCGTTGCATCACAGGTCACGTGATCCCGTGATCCCTTGAGAAAGTCACGTGACCTGTGATGCAATGCGTCGGGAGGAGGAGCCCTAGTGACGCCACCAGCACAGTGAGGAGGCGAAGGGCTGACAGCCCTGTCTATTGAGCCTGACCGTTAGCGTTAATATATGCGCCCGATCCGCTGGGTACATGCGAGTGCTAGAGTTTAGGCATCTCTTGAACCTTTACTAGAAGCGCTGAGCAATGGTGTTGTTTCTGTGTCATTTCTCTTTACATGTCTAATCGGAGCAAGTCATTGGGAAGAAGTGTATAAAGACAAATCACCCAAACAGCATATTTAAAAGGGAAGTCTTTATTTATTTATTTCTCCCTCTCTTAGTTCTTATTTCTAGGTATCCCATCATATACTTAGTATATTTAGGTTTGATGCACTGATTTACCAGTGTATCTATTAGCTTTAACTCATTGCGGTCAGTGGAGCAGCACCAATTAATCAATCTCTAATTGGTCAGTGTATAGGGCTAAACCTGCATCGGTTTAGGATACACATAAATTACTTGCTGGTTATTTATGCAGAATATTTAAAATATCTGTCTAAGCAAGCACTGAGTTGTTTTTGGAACACTATTTGGAGCACATTAATTTTTTTTTTTATATATTTATTCATCTGTTTATTTTATTTTTTGGAGCACAATAATTATTTATTTATATACTCATTTATCCTTATATATTGAGCTGTTGCACTTTGAATAAGTGTAACCTGGATTATTTATTATTTACACTTGGGAATAATTAGTTTCACACGAGCACGGATTATATTTATTATTTATATTATTGACCCATCACGCTATTTGCCACATTTATGTATTTTTATTATTCAAGATCATATTAGATCAAGGTTGATACTGCGCACTATTTATACTCTCTTGGTATTTTTTTCACTGCACAATAAAAACCTTCAAAGCAGGCTTGATCCATCTTCTGGCTTGTTGACAATTTTTAAGCAATTTGGGGGTGTTACCTAAAAAGGTCACCTGACCGTAGCTTCTACCATATATAATGTGACAGTGTATCCTCATGTGATGTAACAGCACATGCTATAGCTTCCTTGCACTTTACACCTTGTGCATGTACCTCCTTATTAATGTTCACCTCTGTGTTACCTTGTTTTGTTCAAGTGAGGACAACCTATCGATAGTAGGGCATCTCTTATCCCATCGCCTTGTGTTCTATACTGGTCCCTCCGTGCATGCTAGATATAAACAATATAATAGCTGTTTTCTATGTGCCCTGTTCGTGTGGTGATGTACAGAATTGCCACCGTGTGAACAGATCCAAACAATATATAAAACATAAAACATTCAAAGTTATTTACAAATGAAATATTGATTTTTAAAACTCCAAATTTTTAAAACGTGCATTTTTTTTAATGCAACACTCAAAAACACTGAACATAATGATTAAAAGCAAAAGAAGGTTTTGTTGCTATGACTATAGGTATCTGGTTAATGTTTGTATTTTATTTGACCCTTTACAAAATAAAGGAATTACAAAAAAAGCAATAAAGGTTTAAAATGATGGTACAAATAAATAGAAATAAAAAAAAAAAGGTAGAGCAACAATAGCTAACGGGGATGGGGGGGGGGGGGGGTTATAAGGGCCGACCAGAGTTAGCTAGGGGTTAAATAGGAACCCTAACTTGATATGCAGAGGAATGTGTCCTGGTTATTGTTAGAAGCTCCATTTTAAACAGCAATTGCAACAGCTGTGGTACAGAGTAAGTGCCGGCTGTCATTTTGACAGCTGCAATTTGCTGGCTAGAACAGAAAAAGAACAGCAGAAGAGGGATACGGCATTAGGCATACTTCTTTTGTGTTTAAAGTTTTTAGGACTTATATTGCATGACTTTAGACCACAACTGGTTAACATCCTTATATGATATAGTATAATATATAGTAAGTCATTTTGTGACTTTCTTCTTAGCATGTAATATTTTGACAAACTTTTTGTACCCATGATGTTTTTTGGATAACAGTGGGTCGGTCATCTGTTGCAATTAGGAACATTGTAACACCACAATTTTCTGCATGTTTGGTTTGTTGTAGGCTGTTAAATCCTTGAGAATGTGCTTTCATCCACTGAGCCATTTATTATGTTTGATCCAGCATAAACGGCTCAGTTTTATGTTTCACGGGTCTTAATGGTGGTGCAACAAGAATTTAAAAAAAGAGTTTTGATTAATCTTAAAAGGAACACGTTGGGTTTGAGTAATAAATCTGTTTAATTGACTTGTTTGCTGCCGTTTTGAATTTACTCAGCTTCACACTCTCTAAATTGCCAAATTAGCTTTGATAGCCTTGAAGGAATTGCTGACAACTATTAAAATTTACCTCCCACTGGACTTCTTAAATTATAGTATGTGAGATGTCCTAAACTGTGTGAGTAAAGCGACCTTTTTCGGGGGTAGGCTGTATAACAGGCTTGGGTTTTGTAGAATAACACATAGATATGGATGGGCAAATTTAATTTTATTAATTGTACAGTACAGGACACAGTGTCATAACCATGGGCTATATAAAGCTACTGTAAGGTGATTAAACGCTGACAAGAAAAAAAAAATCTTCAGGGATATCATCTGTATCAGGGATATGCAATTAGTGGACCTCCAGCTGTTGCAAAACTACAAGTCCAATCATGCCTCTGCCTCTGGGTGTCAGGCTTGTGGCTGTCAGAGTCTTGCTATGCCTCATGGGACTTGTAGTTCTGCAACAGCTGGAGGTCTGCTAATCTATATAATAACCCCTCCCTCTCCCAGCAAACCTTTTTTTTTTTCCTTTTTGTTTTTTTGATAGTAATCTTAGGTTATGGATGTCTCCTCTATTGAGAGAAGCTTACGTTTTTTTTTTCTCAGGAGTCTTCCATCCCGTTCTTGGCTGCACTTTTTGGATTGGTTAAAGTGTTTGTTAACCCCAAATAAAATATATTGCTCCTGTTTTTTTAAAGCATGTTATACAGCACAGTGCTTGTTCTGTGTAATTTGGCCCCCTGTATCACCTGAAATACCTGGGTGATTCTGCCAGTTTCTGCTCTCCCCTCTGTACACGGACCACGATATTCAGTGGTCAGAGTACATGCCTCCGTCAGCTGCAGCCCTGCTCTGTGTCTCCCTCTGTCCTCCCCCCTCCCTGCTTGTCAGCTCTCTGATCCTCCCCTCCTGCTCTAAAAAAAAGTGTTTCTTCTATAGTTTTGTCTATTATATAATATTAAAGAGGAGTTCCCCTTAAAAAAAAAAAAAATTAAAAGTCAGCAGCTACAAATACTGCAGCTGCTGACTTTTAATAATCAGAGACTTACCTGTTCCAGGGTCCAGCAATGCGGGGGAACGTAGCCCCGCTCGTTCCCCCCTCTGCTCGGCCGCGCCAGCATTCTAACTGTGGGCACCCGGCTGTGGCTTCACAGCCGGGCACCCACTGCGCATGCGCGCCGTGATTGGCTGCGCAGTCATATGGGACCTGTCACGTGTCCCAGGTGACTGATAGGAGGGAGGGAGCCCTTCTTGCGCAGAGGGGAAGTGATGTCACCAGCCCAGGCACCGAAAGAGGCAGACTACGAGGGACCCCCTAGCAACAGGCATTTAGAGGTGAGTTAAAAAAAAAAAAAATTCCAAATGTTTTTTTTTTTTTTTAGGAATTTTAATGATTTTTTTTTTTTTTTGTGTGTGCAACACCACTTTAAGCTCCCCGGTAGACGTAATTTTTAAAAAATATGCGGTATAATAGCTTACTTTAAAGTACTGTTTGGCACTCACGTGACTGCCCACCGGTCTCCTCCCCTTCTCTCCTCTTGTCAGCGGGGATTTCCCAGCACCTCCCCCTGCAGCTATCAGATTGGGACAGGAGACCCACTGTGTTTAATTTTATGGGCAGGAGCTCGGTCCTATTAGAGGCCGTAGATTTCAGGGATCACAAAATATTTCCTGGGTCAATCTCCAACTTTGCTTATGCAGCTGATTACCTACCTCATCCTCAAGCAGCGAATCAGCTGCATAAGCAAAGTTGGAGATTGACCCAGGAAATATTTTGTGATCCCTGAAATCTACGGCCTCTAATAGGACCGAGCTCCTGCCCATAAAATTAAACACAGTGGGTCTCCTGTCCCAATCTGATACTTCTATTTCTGAGAAACCAGATCAGCATGAGAATCTTTTGGATCTCATTAAAACTTAAGGTTACCACTGCTATCCTTACTGATGTGCTACCCTCAGGTCTAACCATGTTTAACATTGGAGCAGTCCCTAAGGTCTCCTGGATAGGCTTCCTAAAATTGCCCAAACCTTCTAAGACCTACCCAGTCTACTTGCTCTTAAAGCCTGTCCTGTACGGTGACTGGCCTCTCCCATACAACAAAACCTCATTGCTCCTTATTTTTCTCCACAGTATTCTTTTATTTGTTGGGGTTTTCTTTCAAAAATAAATGTTCCCTATGGTTGACCCAGCCACAGGATCTAATGGTCCCTGTAGAGGATAACCCTATGTTCAAGAACAAAGTAGACAAGAGGTTAGAAGCCTTCTTTAAGGCTTTGTTTTATTTGGTGTGTCCTGCCATGCAACCTGTGGTTGTCTCCATGGCCATCTTTCAGACCCTGACTGTCTGGACTAAGCACATGGCCTGGGGCCCTAGCTTAATTTTAACAAATCCCTTCATTCGCCACCACCCCTAGGGTCTTGCACTACTTGTGAATGACTTATGGACACGCTTTGTCAGATCTCCAGGGTGAGCCTCTTCTCTGTCCATATGCAAAGAATCTTTTTGGCTCAAAGGCTCATCTGCAGAACTCCCATGCAGGAAGCACCTCAAGCGAATGCCTCTTGATGGAATATGCCTGTTTGGTACTCCTACTTCTGCAGGTAGACCTTCAACTCCTTAGACTTGGAAAGGTTCCTTTCTTCCCTATCAGGCTTCAAGGTCATATCTATGTCTGGAACTTTTCAGAGTGGAAGACACTTCTCAGCCTATTTTGGCCTATGGTCTCAATAAACCTCAGAGTGCCATTTCCAGCTTCAAACTGCAGTTTGGAACTCTGCTGGCTCCCTGCTTCATGCTCTTGAATTTGCCTTTGTCCCTGCCAAGACAGATGGATCTTCTTGCTGCTATTCATAAGCTTTTAACTTGCTCTATCCATCCTGGATCTAGAAACTTTCAACTTGATTCTACCAGTTTAAAAATTGTACATGGAATGGGCCAAGTCAGTCATTGCCTCTTTCCTTTTGGGGAATTTCTGACATCTGTGGACATAACTGTTGATTACTTGCACTCTCTTAAATTTCTTCTTCACCAGCACCTTCTGCATTTTGCTGTGGGCGCTTGTCATTAACAATTTGTCACACTTCCTTTTGGCTTGTCAATTGCACACCAGGTCTTTACTAAGATGCTTGGACCAGGTCCAAGCTCCTCTCTGTTGTCATATTTTGGGAAACCGGAGCGAACCTTGTCAACCAATGGATAGTACAGACTCTGCAGAGGTTTGGCTGGATCCTCTGCCTTCAGAGGTTGTTACTAGAATCAACTCACTGATTAGAGTACCTGGGCCTGACATTAGATATGATCCTGTCCAGGATCTTCCTGCCTTGGGATAAACTTTTTCCTGGGCCCTCCAGGGGTCGGCCCTCGATTTGTGTTTGTTCAAAAGTATTGGGTATGAGGTTAGCCTCTTTCAAGGCAGTGTCGTACACCCATTTTTAATGATCTGGCAGCATGGAACAAACAGACTCTGTCCTTGGACTGCCCCATTGGTCTGACCTACAAGGCCAGATTTTCCACGACATGGATTTTCAACCCAGCGCTGCAGTCAGGGAAACACTTTTACCCAATAATGTAGATAGTACTCACAAAAGATTCTAGCCTATTGTGATCAGGAGGAGTTCTGGATGCCCTTTAGGTAACAGGGTATTTGGTAGTTTCAGAAAGCTTGACTTTCCTATAAACATCATTGATCTCTGGACTATTCTGTTATTTATTCAGCATTGAAGGTCTCAGCTGTGAGGTCACCCAATGACTATAGCCTAGATTAACTATCAAGAAGGCACCAGACATTGTGCTGCACAAAGAGAAGTAAATTTGACTCTTACTTGGGCAGAACTGCACGTTCCAGCCCTGTCTGCTGTCCCATTCCAGGTGTGAAAAATTGGCAGCCGATTAGCTCAGCTGTCAGTGTCTTGACCAGCGACAATGAGTGGGGGAAGCTGGATGTGAATCTTCAGAAATTCAGATTTAACAACAAACTGGACAGGTTGTTCGCCATGTCCAGGTACCTTTAGGCCTCTGTAGCAGATGCTCTGTGGGATCAGTACAACCCGATCTACACCTTTCCTCCTCTACAGCTACTTCTTTGTTTGCTCTGCAGGATCAAGATGGAGGGTATTGTGGTGATTCTCATTGCACTAGGCTGACCCAGGAGGACAGGGTTCTCAGACATACTCGGACTCATGGTGGACTCTCCATGGGCCCTTTCAGATCTTCCATGACTTCTAGCATAGCTGTTGACGTTTAGATCCTGAAGGAATAGGGATTCAGTCAACCCTATTCTGCTGAAGGCTTGGACGTTGAGTCACAAAGCCTACCTTCGCACCTGAAAGGTCTATTTTGCTTGATGTGAGGCTAGGAAACTCCATCCTAGGAAGTACTCTATTGCATGCATTCTGTCCTTTTTGCAGTCTGGTCTAGACCAGCATCTGGCCTTAAGTACAATCATGAGGAAAATCTTGGCCTTGGACGTTCTGTTTCAGAGACTATTGGCCTCTGATTTCTTAGTACTTTGTACATGGTATCACACACATTTCTTCCCCAGTACATTCCTATGTGAGCCCTTTGGAACCTTAATCATTTTTTTCTGCCTATCAGAGGTTGCACTTCAAACCTACTAGGGGCATTCCCTTGTCTGAACTTATTTGCAAGGTGGCTTTTCATTGCCATCTCCTCAGCATGGAGGTTTTCTAAATTGTCAGCCTTATCCTTGGGTCTAAAGCCTATTTATTTTAATTGAACATATAACTGGTTACATACAGTAGATATATGGTACATGTGCAGAGAAGAAAAGTTTTGTGTCTATTTAAAGTAAAATTCCAGGCTAAACCTAAGTTGTCTTAAAAATCAGTTATAGAAAAGTAAGTCTCTTCACTTGAAGATAAATTAAGCAGTGACTAAGTCCCTTAAAACAGTGGTCATCAACCCTGTCCTCAGGGCCCACTAACAGGCCAGGTTTGCAAGATAACTGAAATATATCACAGGTGATATCATTTTATGCTCAGTGATTGCAGTATTCTAGTCTGCATCTCTCCAAGGTAATACCTAAAATCTGGCCTGTTAGTGAGTCCTGAGGACAGGATTGAGGACCACTGCCTTAAAAGACCATTTGTATCTATGCTTATGCAGATCACAACTTTCAGAAACTCACTTTCTGCGTACCTAACTTGTCAGTGGTGCTGGGAGGAAACAACGCTGGAACAAAAGATATCTGCCAACAGCTTAGATACTTTTATTTTATTCCTTTTGCTAAACCACGTGTTCACTTTACAAAATATTTTTTCAGTGCATAATTAAAGATCATGCTGCCGTTATATTTTTGCTACATTTGATTCCATTTTCATATTATGTGATCATTATAAGGTCAGATGCCCAGTGTTAGAGATGGTAAGAAGTAATAGATGACTGAAAGAACTACAGAATTGTTGTCTTCACATGAAAACTGCATTTACCATAGCTTATCCATTTTATTCAATTAAAATCAGCAGGTATTGTCTGTCTCCATGGTACCAACAAAACTGCAAATCTGCCCTGCTTATAAGATCGGCCTCGATTTAGAAAGGGTGAGCTAATCCTTCACTGTAAACCCCTCAAAACTGCTGTAAAGTCAGCATGTTGAACAGAAAACTGCCTTTTTGTTAATGTTCTTAGCTGACGTATATTTGTATTTTCTTCTATAATCAGGCATGGTAAAATTAACGCAGAGATATTTCAGAAATAGAAAATTAACATCTGTGGCTCTCATTTGCTGCCAAGGTCTAGACACCCAAGGGCTTTACTGTATCCTGACACCATTATATGCTAATGTGTTGGAGCCTCTCATGCAATCGGATAAGCCACCCAATATAGTCATATTTGAGATATATATATATATATATATATATATATATATATATATATATATATATATAATACTAAATTACTAAAAGTTTTGCCTTTACACTCACATGAACATTAATGGTATCCCAGTCTTACTCCGTAGGGTTCAATATTGAGTTGGCCCACTCTTTGCAGCTATAACAGCTTCAACTCTTCTGGGAAGGCTGTCCACAAGGTTTAGGAGGGTGTCTATGGGAATGTTTGACCATTCTTCCAGAAGCGCATTTGTGAAATCAGGCACTGATATTGGATGAGATGGCCTCGCTCGCATTCTCTGCTCTAATTCATCCCAAAGGTGTTCTATCGGGTTGAGGTAAGTCATGTTGGAACACAAAGGGGCCATCCCCAAATTGTTACCACAAAGTTGGCAGCATGAAATTGTCCAAATGTCGTGGTATGCTGATTCCCTTCACTGGAACTAAGGGGCCAACCCCACACCATAATAGTTTTAATTTTATTAAAATGTTTTTATTAAATGTGTTTACAATTTAACAGTGTCTCTTTACTGGACTTTTATAAGTGTTATCTTCTCAATGAAAAAATCTTCCACTCTTCACAATCACCCCTTATTCATGTCATCAGTTTTCGGCAGCACCCATATTTGTGAGCAATTATTTTCAAGGGTGATGCACATGAAAGGCAAAATTAGAACCAAAATATCTGATGAGCACCTTGAGAATTCATTGAGAATTGCTACTACATCCATCCAACCAGATATTGATGTGTTACTCTATCAAAAACAATGTCAAATATCACACTAGTTTTATGTTGTCCTCTTTTACTTTTATAATAAAAAAAATATTACAAAAAATGAAGTTTTATTACTCAGATGGGTACATTATCTATATCAGTGATCGTTCTCTTGAGATCTGCCCAACTTTTTGTCTACTTTTACACTGAGGTGCTTTACAGGCGCCACAGCGCTAAAAATAGCGCCTGTAAAGAGCCTCTCCTGTCTCTCCAGTGTGAAAGCCGGAAGGCTTTCACACTGGATCGATGCGCTTGCAGGACGGTAAAAAAAGTCCTGCAAGCAGCATTTTTGCAGTGCTGTAGGAGCCATGTATACACCGCTCCTAAAGTGCCCCTGCCCCTTGAAATCAATAGGACAGCACCGCCAAACCACCGGCAAACCACCGCTGGGTAAAAGAAAGTCCATATGCTGATCAAAAATGACAATATCTTAGAGGTCCACCTTTTTAACCAACACTAATTCAGTGGCAAAACCAAAGGGAGAGAGTCGGTTCATTATCTATGATTTGTTAGAAATTTTCAGAGCTCACCAGACTGGAGTGTTCTTCTAAGGTTTTGCATAGATAATGTACAATCATCCCAGATTAATATACAGTAAAAAATTATTGGAGATTTGGGACTATCTATGGTACATACAAAAAAGAAAATAATTTCATAGAGGTATGATAAAATATCTTGTTTTATTAACATAAAAATAAAGAAAAAAGAAAAAAGTATACACTATTAGACTCTATGTACATCAGAATGTGAATTATAGGGTTCAAAGGTGCTACATACAATTCCTAGTGGAACACCTATATTGTCATACATTCAAAATACACAGGTCATAATACTTGTCCAAACGCTCGACATGTTTCGCCTATAGAGGCTTCATCAGGAGACAAGGATAAGATATATTTGTAGATGGACGAGGATTTTTGAAAGTTATTCCGTATTCTATGGTATGTATACAAAACAACATATTAGTTAATGTACATAAAAAGAAAAAACAGTTTAACAATCATTGAGGCGTTATATATGCTGCATAGGATATGCGATGACCAGGATGTCTAGTGAAGTCTGATTACATATGCATGACTCCCTACCTCCAATGTCATAGGGGTTCTGAACATGGTCAGGCTTCTGAATAGAGGTGCCGATGGTTGCACTGGAGCACCCCCCAGGGGACCCACACAGGGACGTACCCAGCGAACACCACCAAAAAACGTGGCTGGGAAATTGTCGGGGGAGATTGAGATCCTGTTCTTTTTCCAAAAAATGTTTATAGGGCCTGTGGGGTACAAATGTACTTATTGACCACAATTGTATTCACATAAACCATAATCATGCATGCGGTAGGCAAATAGTGCGACCATGCCCAATATTAATTGTCGGACTATACCTACCTCTACGGAAGCTTGTAAAAATGTGTATTTATGAGAGGCTCGGGTCGGTCAGCCCCCTAGACAGCAAGAACCGAATGGGGGAAGACGGGCGGGAACTTCTGGATCAACTTCTGAAAGATAGCAAAGCAAACAAAAAAGAGACCCCAATAAAGATGCATGGGAACCATATCCAATACATTTTACGGATCCCCACAAAATGGAGGGGGGGTGTAGTCCCCTACCTTATCATGAGGTATATATGGCATCAGAGCATATCAAATTTGATGGCTGGTCAACCCATATACTGCCCCTCAACAGGGGCTAGGTAAGACATCCAATGCCTATAAAGAGGACATTAAGAACAATTGTAATGATTTCCTATAATCGAGATTAAGGTGGGCAAAATGTCCACCGATTAAAGAATTTAGTTAAGTCAAACTACCTGTTTTGGATCGTTCCCAGAGCGTCCCGAGCCTCACGTCCACCTCAGTCTGACACAGCGTCAGACTGGGTTTAAATGGTCTCCCCCCGTGGCGCCAAATGCGCACGGCGTGTGACGTCACGCCGTGCTGACGTCACGCGGACGTAGTGCGGAGGTCAGACGGCGCCTAGCCCAGCACAGGTGACCGGAGTGTTCTTGTGAGGAACTCCTTCCGGTACACAGTTCAAGTGGGGCTGACCTGACATGCCCTGCTGACAGCAGCCCAAACTGCGCTGCCAGCTATTAGGGCATGACAGTGTCCCTCTGGATGGAAAACTCAAACCCAGTGGCCGGGTCAAGGCTGGCGACCGATCCCCGACCCGGAAGCGTGGCGGGCAGAAAACCACCCTAGGGTGGACATAATCAACCGCGCCACGCCACCGGAACGGTCCGTACAATTCCCCAAAACCCTGGGGTGAACGCTGTATGGGGCACCCCCCATGCATTGTCCCCTGAGGCCCGCGCCAGCGCAAGGTCCATCGGGACCGATGAAAACTTATAGGTAAAAAGAGAGAAAATAATAAAAATAAAAAATAAAAAAAAGAGAAGAGAAAAAAGAAAAAATGAAAACGGAATAAAAGGAACACCCTGCATACACATATCCACTGCAGCACACAATTCTTATATTTCTATTGTGAAATTATTATTATACATATAGTTTTTAGCTCAAAAATATGTTTACAAAGCAATAGACATATCAGTTCACACTCTCAACCCCACGTAAGGGGGGGACAGCATAATATTACATGAACAAGCACGTCTCAGCACACACAGACTGGGGCCATGTTTAGGCCCTAGGTGGCTCACGTATAAGGCCTATCGGTGCTCTATTACTCATACTGGTGGGGAGAGGAGGGGGGGGGGGGGGGAAAGAACGGGAGAAGTGAGAAGTGAAGGGAAGGGGAAGGGAGGGAAAAGGGATAAAGGGAGAGGGAAGGAAGGAAAGGAAAGGAACAGACTAAGGGACCACAGCTGGCAGAGAAGTGAAAAGCCGAAGGTGAAGCTTGAGAAGCCACACACTTAAAGGAAAGGTTTAAAACTGATTCCTTCGTTGAGGCCCGGATACCGGGTGGCCCTCAACAAATAGATCCATCTAGTTTCGATCTGTAAGAGTTTCCTGTCTAGATCACCCCCTCGTTCCTGTTGGGGGAGGTGCTCAAGGCTGTAGAAACCAATAAATTTAAGATCAAAATTATGATATAAGCCTACATGACGGCTAATTGGTGTCTCCATTTTGCGTTTGCAAATTAGTGATACATGATCTCTCATACGGCAAAATAGGGGGCGTTTTGTTTTTCCCACATAGAATGCTCCACATAGGCATTTCATCAAATATACTGATCCTACTGATTGGCAGTTAGTGCGATGTTTTGGAGTCCATGTTCTACCATCTGGCAGATCTATATTTTTGCCCTCCAAAATGAAGCGGCAAAATTTGCATTTGCCACATTTAAATGTACCCGAAACTTGTTTCTTATTATTCTGATCACTTGAATAGTGACTACTTACCAAAGTGTCACGTAGTGAACGTGACCTTTTGTATGTAATCTCTGGATATGGTTTGATGTGCTTGGATATAAAAAAATATCCAAGCACATCAAACCATATCCAGAGATTACATACAAAAGGTCACGTTCACTACGTGACACTTTGGTAAGTAGTCACTATTCAAGTGATCAGAATAATAAGAAACAAGTTTCGGGTACATTTAAATGTGGCAAATGCAAATTTTGCCGCTTCATTTTGGAGGGCAAAAATATAGATCTGCCAGATGGTAGAACATGGACTCCAAAACATCGCACTAACTGCCAATCAGTAGGATCAGTATATTTGATGAAATGCCTATGTGGAGCATTCTATGTGGGAAAAACAAAACGCCCCCTATTTTGCCGTATGAGAGATCATGTATCACTAATTTGCAAACGCAAAATGGAGACACCAATTAGCCGTCATGTAGGCTTATATCATAATTTTGATCTTAAATTTATTGGTTTCTACAGCCTTGAGCACCTCCCCCAACAGGAACGAGGGGGTGATCTAGACAGGAAACTCTTACAGATCGAAACTAGATGGATCTATTTGTTGAGGGCCACCCGGTATCCGGGCCTCAACGAAGGAATCAGTTTTAAACCTTTCCTTTAAGTGTGTGGCTTCTCAAGCTTCACCTTCGGCTTTTCACTTCTCTGCCAGCTGTGGTCCCTTAGTCTGTTCCTTTCCTTTCCTTCCTTCCCTCTCCCTTTATCCCTTTTCCCTCCCTTCCCCTTCCCTTCACTTCTCACTTCTCCCGTTCTTTTCCCCCCCCCCCCCCCCTCCTCTCCCCACCAGTATGAGTAATAGAGCACCGATAGGCCTTATACGTGAGCCACCTAGGGCCTAAACATGGCCCCAGTCTGTGTGTGCTGAGACGTGCTTGTTCATGTAATATTATGCTGTCCCCCCTTACGTGGGGTTGAGAGTGTGAACTGATATGTCTATTGCTTTGTAAACATATTTTTGAGCTAAAAAACTATATGTATAATAATAATTTCACAATAGAAATATAAGAATTGTGTGCTGCAGTGGATATGTGTATGCAGGGTGTTCCTTTTATTCCGTTTTCATTTTTTCTTTTTTCTCTTCTCTTTTTTTTATTTTTTATTTTTATTATTTTCTCTCTTTTTACCTATAAGTTTTCATCGGTCCCGATGGACCTTGCGCTGGCGCGGGCCTCAGGGGACAATGCATGGGGGGTGCCCCATACAGCGTTCACCCCAGGGTTTTGGGGAATTGTACGGACCGTTCCGGTGGCGTGGCGCGGTTGATTATGTCCACCCTAGGGTGGTTTTCTGCCCGCCACGCTTCCGGGTCGGGGATCGGTCGCCAGCCTTGACCCGGCCACTGGGTTTGAGTTTTCCATCCAGAGGGACACTGTCATGCCCTAATAGCTGGCAGCGCAGTTTGGGCTGCTGTCAGCAGGGCATGTCAGGTCAGCCCCACTTGAACTGTGTACCGGAAGGAGTTCCTCACAAGAACACTCCGGTCACCTGTGCTGGGCTAGGCGCCGTCTGACCTCCGCACTACGTCCGCGTGACGTCAGCACGGCGTGACGTCACACGCCGTGCGCATTTGGCGCCACGGGGGGAGACCATTTAAACCCAGTCTGACGCTGTGTCAGACTGAGGTGGACGTGAGGCTCGGGACGCTCTGGGAACGATCCAAAACAGGTAGTTTGACTTAACTAAATTCTTTAATCGGTGGACATTTTGCCCACCTTAATCTCGATTATAGGAAATCATTACAATTGTTCTTAATGTCCTCTTTATAGGCATTGGATGTCTTACCTAGCCCCTGTTGAGGGGCAGTATATGGGTTGACCAGCCATCAAATTTGATATGCTCTGATGCCATATATACCTCATGATAAGGTAGGGGACTACACCCCCCCTCCATTTTGTGGGGATCCGTAAAATGTATTGGATATGGTTCCCATGCATCTTTATTGGGGTCTCTTTTTTGTTTGCTTTGCTATCTTTCAGAAGTTGATCCAGAAGTTCCCGCCCGTCTTCCCCCATTCGGTTCTTGCTGTCTAGGGGGCTGACCGACCCGAGCCTCTCATAAATACACATTTTTACAAGCTTCCGTAGAGGTAGGTATAGTCCGACAATTAATATTGGGCATGGTCGCACTATTTGCCTACCGCATGCATGATTATGGTTTATGTGAATACAATTGTGGTCAATAAGTACATTTGTACCCCACAGGCCCTATAAACATTTTTTGGAAAAAGAACAGGATCTCAATCTCCCCCGACAATTTCCCAGCCACGTTTTTTGGTGGTGTTCGCTGGGTACGTCCCTGTGTGGGTCCCCTGGGGGGTGCTCCAGTGCAACCATCGGCACCTCTATTCAGAAGCCTGACCATGTTCAGAACCCCTATGACATTGGAGGTAGGGAGTCATGCATATGTAATCAGACTTCACTAGACATCCTGGTCATCGCATATCCTATGCAGCATATATAACGCCTCAATGATTGTTAAACTGTTTTTTCTTTTTATGTACATTAACTAATATGTTGTTTTGTATACATACCATAGAATACGGAATAACTTTCAAAAATCCTCGTCCATCTACAAATATATCTTATCCTTGTCTCCTGATGAAGCCTCTATAGGCGAAACATGTCGAGCGTTTGGACAAGTATTATGACCTGTGTATTTTGAATGTATGACAATATAGGTGTTCCACTAGGAATTGTATGTAGCACCTTTGAACCCTATAATTCACATTCTGATGTACATAGAGTCTAATAGTGTATACTTTTTTCTTTTTTCTTTATTTTTATGTTAATAAAACAAGATATTTTATCATACCTCTATGAAATTATTTTCTTTTTTGTATGTACCATAGATAGTCCCAAATCTCCAATAATTTTTTACTATGATTTGTTAGAATAAACTACCTACCTGCCAATATGCAGAAGAAATGTAAATGGAAGTGGGTCACTTTAAGGCTTTAACAAAAGAAAGTAAATCTGATTTCCATGGGATATGGGAAGCTTTTCTTTTAACTCTGGACTGGATTGGTGAAATGTAAGGGTAATGTGGTAAACCCCTTTAAAGTTGTCCTTAAGTATTCTTAGACCAAAATGTGACTCATCTATTAACTTTATGCAAAGCCTCTCTCCATTTATGTAACAAAAATGAAGGCTAAAAAGCAGCTGTCCGCTTAGAATGCTAAACACTCGCTGCAAAAATGTGGTGAATAAATAATAGCGCTTAATAATTTAGGATTAAAATATATCTGTCCTGATACTTTTTAATCCTGAATTATTAAAATGGATGTTTTATTTATATTCTGTGGGTAGTGCTGAAGTGAGGCACGGTGCGCTGCCCATGCAACATCAACATGAACTTGCACTTCTTCCTTGATAGGGTGCTATGAAACTGTCTGATTAAGGAGTGCCAGGATTGAAGAGCCTCACAGTTCTTTTATCAAGGTAGTTTGACTAACAGGAAAGTTTTTAAAGCTGGGTAACTTAGGGTACGTAATGACTGTAAAGTGCACATGTCAATTTTGATGTGACTTTCACAAATTGACATATGCTGAGACATTTTTTTTTAAGCAATTTAATTTACTATATACTTTATAAGTATTATTAAAGTTCATGAGAAAGCTAAACTTTAACTTTTGGATAGAGTGGAGGAAGGGACAGACCCTCTGTCAGATTTGTATTGCTGTCTATGCTTCTGTGTTGGCCTCATGCATAGTTTTTTTTATTTTTATACCATTATCAAAAAGAATAACAAGGTACAAAAATAAATCAAGATACATTCCGGTATAGTTAGTGTTCAATACACAATATATCAACTGGTAAGCATTTAAATAACTAACATAGTTCACTTTAAACCTCAATCTGTAATTCCAGATACTCACTCTCAGGTTTTGGTGAATTCCCAGAACAATATCTTTTTAAACTTTTTAAGATATCAAAGTAAGAGAGCGGTCAGACCGACCGGTCCCATAGAGAAGAAAGATGAGAAAAAGCAACGTAGTAGGACAAGTATGAGAGAGGGAAAAAAAAAAGGGCCAGGAAAGCTTCCCTGACCCGCTCACTCTACAGAACGTTCCACTGGCTGTGAGGCCAACAGCGTCTGGTCCCTATAGAAAAAATAGGGGGTCACGATCTTCCAGTATTTGTCTTCTTGCTCCTTCAAAGTCATACTCTTCATAATTTGGATCTCTGCGATTTTCGTCTTCCAGTGTGAAATTGTGGGGGAACACACACTTTTCTACAAAGCCTGGAATACAGGCCCTAGCAGCTGTAAGCAAATGCCTCAGTAACAAGTTCTTAAATTTCTTGTTCGACATAGGAGATAGGCTGCCGAATTCTTACCGAGTGAGACTCTGGTCAGCGTTTTGATAGTAGATTCCACATCAGTCCAAAAACTATTCAATTTCGGGCAATCCCAGAAAATGTGTAGAAGGGTCCCCATAGATTCCCCACACCGTCAACATGTATTCAGGACTGCAGGTATATTCTATGCAATTTAGCTGGAGTTCTATACCATCGCGTAAGGAGTTTATAACCTCCCTGGTATCTGCTGGCCAAGGAGGCCTTGTGAGCAAAAAGTATTATCCTGTCTTAGTGAGGTTGAGAAAAAGTAATTTGGAGGTCAGATTGCCATTGTTGTAGAAGGGTTAAGTCAGACGTCTCTACCTGGTTTATTAGGAGAGCGTAAAATGTGAAAGTGAATGAGGGAGCTGATCACCATCCATGCAAATTTGCTTGAGTGGTGTGAGCTGACGCATGATTTGTTGATCGGCTGGTAGCAGCCGAAGATGAGCATTTAGTTGCACCGGTCGTAGAAAATCAAGATCATTGTGAAATCGTGTCTTGACTTCACCACTGGACAGAAGCCTATTGTTCTTAGCGAAATGGATGCGGCGGAAAACATTATGCCTCCGAAGTGTTTGACATTTTTAATCTGTTAGGCCCGGGAAAAAAAACATAAGATCCCAATATCGGGGTGAGGGGGCTCGGGTCCGGAGAGAGAGAAGGAATGGTCCTAAAAAGGTGTTTTGCTACCCGTAAAGTCGCTCCAACCATAGGGTGTAAAGTGACCATCGCAGGGCAGCCATTTAATGGGGACCAAGGTATACCCGCGATGGTTGAAGTGATGGTCGCTTGTTATAAATCAACCCACAGTTTGGATTCAGATTGGACACACCATTCCATTATTCTGGTTAAATGGGAAGCTTCATAGTATCTCAACAGATCCGGGAATCCTATACCCGCTCTTATTTTAGGCAGCGTCAAGATAGATCTACGAAGTTGTGGTATTTTGCTCGCCCAGACAAAAAGTGTAAGCCGCCTCCTCAATTCGTTCAAGTAACTCCTTGGGAGTTTAATGGACAGCGTTTGATTAATTCTATCTTTAGTGCAGCTTAGGGCTTCTACTGACTGCCTAGTGAACAGGTTAAGCAACTCAAAGGCATTATTCTGTCTTCAGACACTGAGAGACTTGTGAAAATAAGGAGCAGAAAGAATTCCTTCACATCTGCGTGGGGAAAAATGAATAAATTGGACACCAATTGGCTCTCCAGTAGGATATACTTTTAGCATTCATGTAGTAGCCATTATTTGTGTTTAATCACACAGTACTCCAATAATGTGTAATTGATTGCTCCCAGATACTACTGTGTGCTATCTGTATGTAGCTTGCTTTATAGGGAGCCATTTATTACATCTGTTCAGTGATACATTGCTACTCATAATGATAAGCCACTAATAAATAGGACATACACTGCAAGTATTCAACGTGTTTCTGTACCTGGGAGTCACAGGTCTTGCCGTATCCCTGCAGCCTGTATAAATCATTGACAGGCTGTCTGACTCCATGGCTGTACATCTGCAACCACACATCCGAGTGGGTACACATGTACAGGGACAGATGACCGTCCCTGGATGTAAACAGTTCAGGCCCAGAGCCGCTCATCTGTTCCTGTATGCATGTAACCATTCAGACGAGCAATTACAGGTGTAAAACCATGGCGTCTTATAGACTGTCATTGTTTTGTACAGGCTGCTGTACACCAATAGCTGTAATGCCTGAGCTCAGAAAAACGCTAAATTCTTGTGGTATATGCCCAATTGCATATGTGTGCATGAGCCCCAAGAGCCTCCTGTACAGCTTTAGACCAGTGGTCTCCAAACTATGGTCCTTTACTTGCCCTTATCTGGCCCTTAGGCCACTGTTCCTCACACGGAGGTGCTATTCCTTCTACTGACACCAACAGTGGGACATAATACTTAACACCAACGATGGGACACTATTCCTCTCACTGATACCAATGATGGGGCACTATTCCACCTACTAACCACAGGTCCTATGTAATCTTTTTTACTCTGACTGACAACCAAGCCTGATGCCGCGTGCACACAATTGGAAATACGGCCAGTAAAAAAAAAGATGAGAGCTTTTTGTCGGAAAATGCGACCGTGTGTAGGCTCCATCTGAGTATTGCTGGCTGAATTTCCGCCAGCAAAAGTTTGAGAGCATGTTCTCAATTTTTCAGACGGAAAAACTTTCTATCGGAAATTTCAATCGTCTGTGGCAATTCCGACACACAAAATACCGACGCATGCTCGGAAACAATTTGACGCATGCACGGAAGCATTGGACTTCATTTTGGCGGCTCGTTGTAGTGTTGTACGTCACCGCGTTCTTGACGGTCGGAATTTGGTGTGACCGCGTGTAGGCAACACAAGCTTGAGCGGATTTCCGTCGGAAAAACCATCCAAGGCTTTTCCGACAAGAATTCCGATCGTATGTATGCGGCATAATGCGGCGTACACACGGTCGGAATTTCCGATGGAAACAGTCCGATGGGAGCTTTTCATCGGATTTTCCGACCATGTGTATGCCCAACTGTCATTTTCTGTCGGAATTTCCGACGGACTTTGGATTGAGAACCTGTTCTCAATTTTTCCAACGGAAAACCTTTCTATCGGATTTTCCAATCGTGTGTAGGCAATTCCGACACGCAAACTTCCGACGCATGCTCGGAAACAATTCGACGCATGCTCGGAAGCATTAAACTTCCCTTTTATAGTGCTGTCGAACGTATTTTATGCCGCTGTGTTATTGACCGTCGGAATTTGGTGTGATCATGTGTAGGCAACACAGCTTGAGCGGAATTCCGTCGGAAAAACCGTCACAGTTTTTTCCGACAAGAATTCCGATCGTGTGTATGTGGCATTAGGCATTTACTTCTCCCACTGGCCAAAGCCCCCCCAAGGTCTGAAAGACCTTAAACTGGAGCTGTGTTTAGACAATTTGGAGACCCCTGCTCTAGTTCTAGCAAGTGGTTAAAACTGTAAGTAGTGAGAGATTAAAATCACCCGTGTATCTTACCTGTTAAAAGAACACTTACTTCTGCTCCAATGGTCTGAAGCTTGCGAGGTTCCTCTTTGGCGCTGGCATCTTTCACCGGCTTCTTTGGGTGCTAGTGTTCGGCTGTCCCTTTAGTTCATCTTTAAGGACCCATTCACAGTATTTGCATTGGGATGCACAGTCTACAGATAAAAACTAGGCAATTTCCATTGTTTCCCACAGTAGCAATTCACACGACTGCGACGTGGCGGTATACTCTTAAAAAGTACTGCATGCAGTACCTTTGTTCAGCGTAGTGGACTATGGTGGAAACCACTGCATCCTAATGCCACTGTGTGAAATAGAACTTAATGACATTTCAATAAAGTTCTAACAAAAAAAAGTAAACAAGAAAACACTGTGCAATGTTCCAGGATCAGCACTTCAGCACAGCTGCTGAATCAATCCTGTTTATTTTTTCTTTTATAAAATTTGCCCCGCTGTTTTAAAAATGAAAAAAATACGGCTGTAGCTACAATACTCACCTTGTCTCCAGCACTGTTACCCTTTAGAGACTCTGCACCCTGCCAGCTGTTGTGTTTTATTTTCAGATTCAGCGTTGGCCATCATTCAATCCACTTACTTGGAGCACAGCCTATCATTGACAGAACCCTCTAGGGTTGCTCCACCACGTTGGCCTGGGTTCATACTACAGTACTACAGGGGGCTGTGATGACATCATAATGTCAGCACAGGACAGCATTGATCATGTACCCATTTCCTGTGAAATAGACAACCTAATTGAATTAGATTTTGTTTCTATGAACACTACCTGGATAATCACTCTCCGGTACCATCTGTTCATTCTGGGCACCAGCACCTCTCATACAGCTCAGCACAGATGCCCAGTTACAACTGTTCATTCTTGTTCTTTTGCTGAAATCATAATCCATCAGACCCTTCTCTTCTATTTAAATGTGAAATATTAATGAGCTGTACCTTGGATGAAAGTTTAATTAAAAAAAAGAAAAAGAAAAATACTGTTTCGATCTGAGTAAAAACGGCACAGGGGAACAAGGCCATATCTGAAAATGAGAGGTTCTGTTATCCGCGTTCCATAACACTGTTCTGTCAATACTCATACTGTTGCCTCAAAAACTGTAAAATATAAGTAATTTTGCTGCTTATATATTTGATTTTTTTTCCTGGGATAAATACATAAAGAGTAAAGCTGGCCAAAGATGGACCAGTTTTTTTTTTTTTTGTTCAACTAACAGGTCGAAAAACAAAAACTGACCCGATTCCCGGCTGTGTCATTTGTATTCTGATAGCGGGGAGGTACTGGCTAATTAGTATGAATGCTCAATCCGCTAGCCTCAAGGTGCTTCACTCCCTCCCACACACCTGCTGATGGGCCTGTGATGTCAAGTGATGTCTTGGTCTCTACGACTACTCGGGCTTGGAAGGACCTGCCTCTGTAATGAAGGAGAGATCTGGGAGGGCATGCAGGCTGTGCAATTTCTTCAGCATCTCTTTCTGGCTACTAAGAGGACATGTGTGGGTAAATGGGGAACGGGTGATACTTAATATGGGGATGGAGGGAGGCAGACTGGGCTCCAGTCTTTTCCCACTTTTGCCCATGTCTTGTCTTGTCTACATATTGTATTGATTGCCCTTTATGGCTCATGTGTTGTCACAATTGCCAGTTTTTTGTACACTTGGTGTCACAATGACTCGTCTGTTGCCCATATTGTCACCTACCTACTGTTGAGATTGCCATTTGCCGGCATATTACCAGTTTAGTGCTATGGTGTCCTAATGTGTCAGTGTATTTTGCTGCACTGCAAACACACAGAAATGCACGCAAATGCATATACAGTAAATGCACAATAATGCACTGCAACGCCCAGGCCTGGCTGTCCCTATAAAACGACACCACTATAAACTCATAATTTGGTCCTAGTTTGCTCCCACTCAGAATCAAAGGCACAAAGTATTACAAAGAGTCCCTGAGTGTGGTCATTTGCTGATTAAAAGTTAAAATCGGCCAATCCACCCATTCAGCTGAGGCCACATGACCAAATGTAGGCATTTGAAAACCTTACCAGTACAGAAGAAAGTCACATTAATACTCTAAAGCCCCATACACACGCTCGGACAATCCGCGGACCAGGTCGGCCGGACTTTGTCCGACGTACTTTGTCCGATGTTGGTGTTGCGTACACACGGTCGGACTACGTTGTCGGAATATCCGGTCTGGAAGAACGTCGTGACGTAAGTCGTCGTCCACGAGATTACAAAAGGGAAGTTCAGCACCACGTCAGGCACCCGTTGGGCTCCTTCTGCTGATCCCGTGTTTATCGAGAGTTAGTGGAAGTTTGGTGACTTAAGATTCGCGCTTCTCAGTTTTCTGACTCAGATCGTTACTGCTCTTCAGTTTGTGCTTGTCGTGCGTATCTGTTTACTAGTGCGTGTAGTCAGTTCGCATTTGTTGGTCATTGCGGCCTATATCTTGATATAGGACGCTTGATTTGCACTGCTTATTGTCTGCTCGTTGCTGGTATTCATTTCGTTCTTTCAGGCCTTGCTGTTTATCGGTGCTTTCTGTTTGTCCGTTCTGACCAGCCGACCTTTTGTGACCTTCTGAGCGATGTTTCCCGTGCGTACTCGTCGCCGAGTTCGTGCTGTACGCGGAATTGGTGTCGGGCTTTTAGCTTTGAGCCAAGACCCGTCCATGAACATAGTGACGAGGAGTATGTGGACCAAGAATTGGTTGCTTCAGCGTGACCAGTTCTCGCACATGCCTTTGCTTCGTGAGATCCGGGAGAATAATCCTGATGATTTCAGGAACTTTCTCAGGATGACGGACCCCGATTTTCACCGTCTTTTGGCTTTGCTGACCCCCTTTATCAGCCGGCAGGATACCTGCATGAGACAAGCCATTACTCCGGAGCAGAGGCTTGTTGCTACGTTGAGGTACTTGGCGACAGGGAGAAGTCTTCAGGATTTGAAGTTCTCTTCAGGTATCTCTCCCCAGGCCCTGGGAATCATTATTCCAGAGACCTGTTCTGCCATCATTCAGGTCCTGCAGGAGGACTATATTAAGGTAACATTTCTACTTTACTATTCCCTTCTATGTATGCTCTGTTTGCTAATGACTTGTATTTTTGACCTCCTTCCCTAATTACCATGATTGCAATATGCTCTAATATGCTGTGCCCCTTTTCTCCTTCATGCATTTTTCCCTTCACTTACCTCCCCAGCATGCTCTTCTGCCCCAATAGACACCTATGGCCTAGTCACTTAAGCAATGTCTTTTGTCTGCTGCATAGTATTGTTTGCCCCAAAACACCCCCTAAAATATGCACAAATGTTTGCTGTGTGGTTTACTTCATGTAGAGCCCCCTTTTTTTTTTCTTTTGGTGGGGGGGGGGGGGGAAACTCATTAGGAACCCCCTCCCCCAACTGCTCTGTCAGATGGTACCAATCCTTTATCTGCTGGCTTTCCCAAGGTCCATACACACTATATACCTACCTCTTTATAGTGCGCATCTTTAGGGATGAATTCAGCAAAGCATGTAGTGCAAGGGGCTGCCTCCATACATTCCATTTCCTATTTTTTTGTCTTCTTTCCCTCCTATTAGCTTGCTTGGTAATTTAATAATGTCACACTGTGCCTGCCTTTTTTTTGGGGGGGGGGGGGGGGGGGGGGGGTTGAAATGTTATTTGATCTTTCCTGTGGCCTGCCAATAGTGTTAAGTACAGAGGGTCTGGCCAAACTAGCCCACATTATTGAGCCATTTGCCAATCAATGAAGTGCAGAGGGTTAGCTGTCCACCACCCCCCCCCCCAAAACCCCTAGTTATTGCCAATGGCCCATCAGAAGTGGGGGGATTGATGGGGGGGTGAGTAATCTGTGAAGGGGAGCCTCTACTTTTCTGTGCAAATACTTTCCAGCCTCCAATTTTATACAATGCTCTTGTTCCAAGATGTTGATTGTCTAATCTGCTTGCAATGTTTAGGTGCAAAGTGACTAATTTTTTTTTCTTGTTTCACTCCACAGTTCCCTTCCACGCCACAGGAATGGCAGACTGTGGCCTCCCACTTTGCCAGCCATTGGGACTTTCCTAACTGCGGAGGGGCAATTGATGGGAAACACGTCCGCATCGTCCCACCGCCCAACTCGGGGTCCTACTATTATAATTATAAAGGGTTTAATAGTGTAGTGATGTTGGCGGTGGTGTCGGCAACATACGAGTTTATGTATGTGGACGTGGGGATGAACGGCCGGATATCGGATGGTGGGGCCATTACGCACACGGAGTTCTACTGGCGTCTCCAAAGTGGCAGTCTGTGCTTGCCACCTCCAGAGGAGAATGCCGAAGGACTCCCCTTCGTCTTTGTCGCAGATGAAGCGTTTGCGTTGACTCCCCATGTGATGAGGCCGTTCCCGATGAGGACCCTCACCCCGGACCAGAGGGTCTTCAACTACAGGCTGTCCAGAGCCAGAAGAGTTGTGGAGAGCGCTTTTGGCATCCTGGCCAGCCGCTTCCGCCTGTTCCTGACGGCATTTAACTTGGCGGAATACAAACTCAACCACATAGTTCTTGCCTGTTGCATATTGCACAACTTCCTCAAAAGACATAACAGGAACTATGTGGTGCCCGTTGGCCCAGATGTGGAGGGCCCTCCAAATGCCGAACTCACAGCCCTTCGAGTGGCACGTCCAGGCTTGCCCCCTCTAAATGCCCGTGTGGTCCGGGACCAATATATGCAGTACTTTGTGGGTAGGGGGGCCATTGCTCTGCCTGACGATGTGTGAGAGGCATTTTTTAATAAATCTGATATTTTAACCAACCTATGATTTCTTGTCATTTCAGTCTTCTTTTTAGCTTATTTTACTTTGACATTTTTTCCCTTTGCCTTCGACAGTGGGAATGCACTTTCTGGGCAAAAGGAGGTAACAGTCTCTTCTTCCCAAAAAGATTATTCTCATGTTGTGTGTTTGCTACCTAATCTTTGGTCTAGAGAAGGTTTGTACTGCATAACTGACACCCAAAATACTCCTTTTCATCACCAGGTCTGACATGTGTGTATTCTCCAAAATGCTGTGCTCCGTGTTTTCGTACAAAGCACTGTGGGTGTCATTTACATAAGTCAAATCCGCTATGCTCTACAAGTGCATTGAAAAAGTTCCCCGGGAAAGAAAATTGGAGTGCAAAGTGGATTTGCCTTTAGTAAATAACACCCATTGCCCCCCATATCCTTTTCATTTTACATACATAATGCATTGTGTTTTTTAAATAAGGAAGCCACACATTTAGAAAAATAAAAGTTTACTAGGAAAACATTCACAAGTGCGTTTACAATCTTCACGCCAAAACTGACAACATCTTGGTTATTTACAACATTGTTTACAAACATTCCGCAATTGGTAAAACCAGGCATGGAGCAAAACAGAACCTAGGAACTTGGAAAGTTCAACTTTGTAAAGTGAAGACAAGATCAGACATGACTATATGTTCAAAGTGTGTTTGATCTTGCCTTCATCACATGGGGGGGTCACCCCTGAAAAGTGGAAATTTGGAACATGCACACAATTTGGGACTGAAAATGGTCATTAGATGGTAAAACACATGCCTAGAAGCTTCAAAAGTGCCATTTTCCATCATGGGGATGAATGGACGTTTTTTGGGGGTGCAACCCCTTCACCACAACCACTTTCGTAGTTCGTAAAGTGTTTGCACCCCCAAAAAAACGTTGCCATTCATCCACCATGGTGGGAGCTAGCACATGTGGACACAATGTGTGCATGTTCCAAATTTCAGACAGTTTTTAAGTTGCAAATGTGTTCAGAAGCTGGCACAAATGTGTGTTAATTACTTGGTGCGTTTTCATATTTTTCCTAAAACATCAATGATGTTCTTCAATTTTTGTTGAACATCATTGATGTTTTGCTTTATGTAATCTAGATCTCGATTGCAGACCATTATCTCTCCGATGAGTACGTGGGCACTCTCTGTGGTAAAGTGCGATTTTTCTTCCACAACATCCACGTCACCTAAAAACCACAAACAAACAAAAATGGGGTGTTGGAAATGAGGCAGCCATACATGGATTAGCTTACCAGTAGCTGTGTTCTCCCACACTCACCTGTTGTGGTGACAATTTCTCCAAGTTCGATGATCTCTCCTTCCTCCTCCTCCTCCTCCTCTGCTTCTGCTCTTTCCCCTTTTTTGGGAGGTGTTGGTTTGGGGGTTTCCTCAGACGGCCCAAGTTTTCGCTCCCCTATGAGAATGTCCAAAAGGAAGATTTAGCAACACAAGCTATTGAGGGCAGAAATAGGAAATGACAAACATTGCTTGAAAGTGACGGACACTATTTTAGTTTGGCCAGTTACAAATGTCAACTACATGAATGTAGTCACTTTGTAAAGGTGCTAAACTGACTAGCTTTTTGGTAGAAGTTTGTGTGATGGAGACCCCCCTCTAGTATCCACTGGAGCACATGTGTGGAAAAGCATAATAAAAAGGGGGTTTGGGTGTCCCAGCACTAGTGCTCTAGAGTCCAGATGGGTAAACAGCTACTGAGTGACCTCTCCTTTACATTGAATAAATTGGCTTTACATTCTTGATGACATTTCTAGTGAGAACAAACTTCCTTTCCCCAAAAAAAAACACCAAACATCGTATTATAAGTGGCCGAACGATCGAGGTTGCGTACGATCGAATGCACACACACGATCATGACAGTGGCAGAAAGATCGAGGCTGAGTACGATCGAATGCACAGACGAACCTGAAAGTGGCCATTTTGGAATGTACAACTTTGTAAAAATCAAACCACAATGGAGCAGTATGCAAGCAAGAAATCAAACACAAAACACAACTACTTACTTTTTTGAAGAATTCTCTTGATCTTTCTGTACTGAACGGCCTCCCTCAGTTTCAGGTCTGACCAGCGTTTCCTCAGTTGCTCCTTGGATCGTTGTACCCCAAAATGATTGTACAGCCTTCTCACAACTTTAGACATGATTTGGCCTTGCGGACATTGGGGTTGAGGTAAGGCCCATACTTCCCATCATAGTCGCTCCTCTTTAATATGTCCACCATCTCCAACATTTCTCCAAATGACATATTGGAGGCCTTGAATTTCAGGCTCCGGGATCGGGACGTTTCTGCCTCCGGACTTTCCTCGTCCTCCTCCTCGTTGGTGGGATATTTGTGGCGCACCTGCTGTGTCCCCGCCATGTGCTCTCCCCACTACGCCGTAAAGAGAAGGGGTGGGGAATAGACGAGAAAGATCGTCAGGGGCGGGCGGAGTTTTGAAGCATGCGCAGTGTATATAAAACGTCACACGCCTGTGTCGTAGCCACGATCTGGGAGACGAGGGGAGAGAAAACTCACACGAGACGATCGCTACAAACGAAGGTACAATTTAACGTTGGTACATAACTAGCCTAGACTGATTTGAACTTGAGGCTTCTTTATGGAGAAGATTAGGAGAGTTTAGCCTGACATAATTTAGAGGGTTTTGTGTGTTGTTGTGTCTTGCAGAGATTGATATGAAGGGATTCAACGACATGAGTTTTCTCCCCCTCTTCATTGCCAAATACAGGGATTTTCCCATATTGTGGCAGGGTATACACCCACATTACACCAACAAACCAAAGAGGCACGCAGCCCTGGAGGAACTTGTGGAATTTGTCAAGCCAAGGTTCCCCACGGCAACTGTTGATGATATTAGAAAGAAAATTGGCAGCCTGAGGAGTGCGTATATCAGGGAGCGGAAGAAGGTCGTGAAGTCTGAGGAAACTGCAACTTCAGCAGATGAGGTCTATGTCCCCAAGCTCTGGTACTATCAGAGTCTCCATTTTCTGAAGGACCAGGCTGATGTCACGGAGCCAACCTCAACTCCTCCTTCCACGCTTCCTTGCGCGCAGCCCACCCCTGATGAGGCTTCCGAGGAGCAACCTGGGCCTTCCAGTCTGGAAGAGGTGGAGGAGCCCAGCTTGTTCCAGGTATAGTAGTTTTGTTACCATTTATGGGAATAATGAATGATGTTCACTTAATTCAGGATCGCCAATTGCTTAGTTCCTAACGTGTTTGACATATCAACTGACAGTGGTGTGGGAGACATTTGGGGCCAGAATCTAAACTGCAGGGCTGAGAATTGTATGGTTTTCTATTTGTAAACATTTTGCACCAGTCACTAGATGAGAATTGTGTGTGTTTGATGAACAAATAACTGAAACTATGTCCCTTTTTCATACACAGGAAGACCTCAGCCAGGAGGTGGCTGTGGAAGGTGGCAGTCAGGAGGAGGCAGGGGTTAGTGGCAGCCACCAGCTGGGTAGTGGCAGCCAAGAGGGGGCTAGGCCTCGGAGCCTGACTGACACCCAAACCCCTCCCCTCCGCCTTCCGTACAAAAGGGCGAGAAGGGGGGGTTATGCGGCACAGTCAGCGCTCCGGATGATCAGAGAGGCTTCAGACTCCCTACATGCCACACCCGCCGACGAGGAGACCTTTGGCTCGGTGGTTGTCACAAAAATGATGGGTATGGAGGTGAGGCAACGCAACATGTGTGAGGGGCTCATCCTCCATGTCCTAAATAAGGGTAGGGCTGGGGAGATGACCCCAGTCACACATGTTTGCCATAGCTACCATGCTCCACCTCCTCCTCCTCCTCCTCCTCCTTCTGCCACCCCACCAGCACGACAGCCACAGCGTGGAAGGAAGCGTGGAAGGAAGACCTGAGAGTGACGACCTGGAATCAGTCTGGTCTGAGAGAAGATGGAGCCTCTTGTAGTACCAGAGCCTGGGGACCTAGATGGCATCTGCTGCAGTTCCGGATACTTTGGACTTCACGACCAGATTGCACTCCCCTTAATATACGTACTCCTCAGGCCCCCAATTTTCTACGCTTGAACAATGATGGTTGCCGTGGGGGGCCAAGACTTTGCAAATTCCCCAAGTTTCACCATGGCTGCGTTCCTCTTTGGTTTGTTGGTGTGACCTAAATAAAGGTTTTTTTGATTTGAAATAATCATTGACTATTGTGTTTTACTTTGCTACAATGACAGTTTTTCTTTGAGTAAGCAGGTACATTTCACTAATTCTAAAGTAGAATTAACAAGGGGCACCAACAACCAACAAACTCCTAGTAAATGTAAGCAAGAAATACAAATGTAAATAATGTGTTTTTGGTAATTTGAGACACACAACCCCCCTCCAAAAAAAAAAAAAAAAAAACATTCAAATATGTATTCCCCAAAAAAAAAAAAACAAGACAAATCATGGTAAAAAAATAACAAAGATTCTTTTCCGTTCACAGTCAAAATAAACATGTAGTGTATAAATGCTGCAAAGTAATAAAGAAGTAAGTTTGTGAGAAGTGCGGGTGAATAGGAGCAGCTAAAACATGTCATTCTTGTTGCATTGTAAAGAAAAAGAGAATGCGCTGCATTAAAGACATTTTAACATTGCAGCGTGACGAATGTGCTGTGTCGATTAGGAAAGGTAGTTTTACCTGACCGAGCGCTTCCGTCACAGAATTTCTTCTGAGCATGCGTAGCACTTTGTCCGTCGGACAAGCGTACACACGCTCGGATTTGGTGTGATCGGACCGGGTTGACGGCAAATCTTTCCAGCAGGAGATAAGACTTTGTCCGACGGACAAACCGACGAACACTGTCCGATGGTGCATACACACGGTCTGATTTTTCAACAACCTTGTCCGATCGGACCAAATTGATGAAAAAGTCCGACCGTGTGTATGGGGCTTAAAGGTAAAACTATAGGCAAAACTTTTTTTATAGAGTGATGCCGCGTACACACAATCGGAAATTCTGCCAGCAAAAGTCCGATGAGAGCTTTTGGTCGGAGAATGCGACCGTGTGTATGCTCCATCGGACTTTTGCTGGCGGAATTCCAGCCAGCAAAAGATTGAGAGCAGGTTCTAAATTTTTCGGTCGGAAAAAGTTTTGTTTGGAAATTCCGATCTTCTGTACCAATTCCGACGCGCAAAATTCCTACGCATGCTCGGAAACAATTCGACGCATGCTCGGAAGCATTGAACTTAATTTTCTCGGCTCATTGTAGTGTTGTACGTCATCGTGTCCTTGACGGTCGAAAGTTCAGCGAACTTTTGTGTGACCGTGTGGTATGCAAGCCAGGCTTGAGCGGAATTTCGTCGGAAAAACCATCCAAGATTTTTCCGCTGGAAAATCCGCTCGTGTGTATGGGGCATAAGCCTGGGTTCACACTATTGTGATGTGGGAACCAGCGCTATTCAAGTGCCATTCCCGCATCGCACACTGCCCTCTGCGAACCGCTGCGGGTGTCAATACAACGTTAATGGCACCCCCAGATCGGTTCGCAGTGCAAACTGTGGATTCGGACAGGAATCAGATCGCATGGGTGTTTATGATTTGATTCTAGTGAGTGCGGGGGGGGGGGGGGGGAGTGTCTGCACCTTTTTTGTGGGAATCCAATGCGAGTTCAGCCATACAAACTGTTTGGCTGAATTTGCATTGCACAGACATCGCATGTGATCGGCACAGTAATGCAGGTGTGAATCACATGCAATGTCTGTTCGCAATCGTGTGAATCCAGGCTGAGGGAGGGTTATAACCCCTGCCAAATTATTTTCGTCATCTGTGTTCCATTGGGGACAGGGCCGGTGCTACCACTAGGCAAAATAGGCGGCCGCCTAGCTAATCACCCCGGATCGTCACAATTGGTGGAGAAATTGGCGTTGGGCACGGATGGCGTTGGTCCAGATCCTCGCATTCCAGAAACCGTGAGTGTCAGAGACACTGTTGCTGTGGGAAGCAAAGTGATGGGTGCTGTGTCTCAGCTGTAAGGAGACAGTGCGCAAAAAAAAAAATTTTTTGAAGGAACTCTGCATCTGTTGCTGCAAAGATGCATGTTGTTGCCCGTAGCAACAAAGGCAAGGTCAGGCGTGAGACCTATGGCCAATGGTGGAATGATCCTGATGAGAGTTATGGCTGGTGGGCTCAAGAGGATTGTTACTGGAGAACCTCTGCAGGGAGAATGCAGTCTCCCATAGCAACCAGTGAAGTGTCATCTGGATGGTGGGGCTCCTATGAAGAGGTGGCTCACTGTTCCCACAAAGAGGGCTGGGAAGCCCGAGAGTCTTTCATTTCACCCGGTAACCACATGGGGAAATACAGCAGGAGAAAGCAACAGGCTGACTGGAAGTTCAAGAGGAGAGCGGTTGCCCGTAGCAACACCTGTGATTCCAAGTCTGCAGACTGGGTGAGAAAGACTGATTATGTGACTGTGCACACGGGAGTGGAAGTGACCCCAAATGGGAGATCCCCTGTTTGTGCTAAAAAGGACTTGCCTTGCTGCAGTGCCCTGTTCAGTGGGGAGGCAAGTGTTAAAGTTAAAAAGCTTGAGGTCTGCAATGAAACTCCATCTGCTCATGCTAATGAGGGTGGGGAACAGCAACATGGTGTGATTGAAAATGTGTTGCCACAATGCAGGGTAAAACAAAGTGATGTGTTTAATGTTGAGAAGTGTAAAACTGACAAGAGCAGTGTTTCAGATGCTATTGAGCCTCTTGGTCTGTCCAGGTCTCATTGGGATGATGTAGCCCAACAGAGCAATACCTACTGGGATGATTTGGCCAAGAGACTAATAGCAATGCTGGAAGAAGCTTTTGTGGCTAAAAGAGTAGTGGATGCTATGGCTGCTGTGCCAGGAGAGGTGTCTGCAGAACAGCCTATAGGCCAAGATGCACGGGTTGTTGCAGAGACTAATCCTCTCATGACTGAAGGTCTCAGCGTGTGTTAACGCACAGCGGAAATTGTGTCCACAGTGATAAAAAGAGAAAATGTGTATTTTGTGACAGACATGCTTAGTGAAATGTTAGCATCATGGAGTGTACAGCCAGTATATATCCTGCCGCCCTCTCCTGTGTTTGGAGAACTGGTACCACGGGGTACGGCTGGTTGTAGCTGGATATTGCAGGCTGTACTGTGCAGAAATCGCAAATGCTTGACTCGTTTAATGCAATGTTTTGTATTGATGTGGAAAGTTGTCTCACAGTGTGCTGGATTGCCTCCTACAAAGATTCTGTATGACAAGCACTCTGGAGCGCTGTTAGACAAGGCAGAGGTATCGGAAATACCAGCGGTAACAGAAATGGTGACAACTGATTTGGAAAAAAGTGTTGTGCAAGAACAGTCACTGATGGAGTGTTGGACAACAGGAGGCGATGTGAAACTGTGGGAAGGTCCCATAAAGAGTAACTGCTCCCCTTTGTGTGGTCCCTCCTCAGTCACTGTCCTAGCAAGCAATGGGACCAGAGTTCCTGGTAGTTTTGTACTGAGTAATTTTGAGAAAGCGGTTGCCAGGGGTAACTACGCAGGTATCAGCGAACCTGAAAATCAAAAAGTGCTGGGTAAAGTTAAGACAGATATCAAAGTAGGACCCCTACAGTTTTGGCAGAGTAGATCTGGGGGAGGTGAGAAGAAATGTAAGCTCCCAAAAATTAGAAAGAAGTCCGCATGGAAGCATGCCCGGAAAAAGAGGTGGGTGGAGCGCCCCTTTAGGAAGAAGGGTTTTGTATTTCTCCCTCCGGTGCGAAACAGGGGGGGAGGATATGTGGAGATGCACCCCATCTCACAGGTGCAGATAAGCAGCACATGCCTGATTTTAACAGGAATACTAATTGCACACCTGTGGGCTGGGTTCATAAACATCCCAGGAAGAGCAGTCAGTGCTCAGACTTGGAGACGGCTCCGCCCAGCAGACAGGAAGTCTGGCTAGGAGGTCAGGCGAGTTCCAGGAGGTCTCGGAGCCTAAGACTGCAGGTGACAGTCTGTGCGTACGTTTGAAGCAGCGCAGGTGTAGCCTGCGACTAAAGCAGCACGAAGCTGACAACGAGTAAGCCAGGAGGCTATTGTTTTGGAATACAATGATGGTGGAACCCCCTGCGAGGGAAGATTTCTGTTTGTTTGAACTTTTTCGTTTCCTTTAAATAAAAGTGGGCTGCCATGCCCTAAAAAACACAGGTCTGAAGTGGCACGTTTCTGGAAAATCGCATGCACCACTTGTAGCTAATCACCCTGGATCATCTATATATATATATATATATATATATATATATATATATATATATATATATGTGTGTGTGTGATTCTGCACAGGGGGGCCACCCTGTAGCAGTGAATCTGCTATGGGCCGGTACAGAAGTGGTTAATTTGTTAGTCAAGTCATCTAACTTTACTAGTGCAAGGTTCGTTTTTTTACCTTAATGCAGAGGATGCATGGTGTAATAAACCTTCAGCCATTAGAATCACTTGGTAAGCTGCAAAATAGTTCATTTTTTTCTGGGTTTATCACCACTTTAACATGACAACGGTTTTCTTCCATACTTCAAAGACATGCTGGTAGGTACTATAATTGTCTCCTGTCTAAATTTGCCCCAGTATGTGTATGTACAGTATGAATGTGAATTAGGGACATTAGATTGTAAGCTCTTTGAGGGCAGGGATTAATGTGAATGTACAATAAATAAGTGTAAAGCGCTGCATAAATTGGCAGTGTTATATCAGTACCTGTAATAAATAAACTCAAACATGCGCTCACTGAAAATGCATTCTAGTTTCCTGAACCATGCATGACATCATCCTACAGCTCCATGTACATTGCACAGCATGCATGGCTTAAACAATAAATGAAGACCACCTGCTGATACATGCAATATATTATAAACCTCAACACCAATCTGATGTACTTCTCTGTCTGCCTGTATCCTTGTAACAAGGTCTGCACGTAGTGTGAATCTCAGGTTATTGACTGGTGGACGATTCCTGGGAGATTCAGTTATCACCCGCCTGCTGTTTTAAAGTGATTTACGTTGATTGTATTTTTGTCCTTCTTTGATTAGTTCTCTTTTTAAAATTGTGTCAAAGGACAGTTCCCATTCAACCAATGAGGGGTCAGCGGCGTTTCAGCTTTTAATTATTGTAGTTGCTACAGCATTAAAAAATGCACAGTTTGCCTTTTAATTTGTTTTTAAACTGCATGCTTTTCTTTGCAATTGATGTTTAAAGTGGGGTTCCAGTCAAAAAAAAAAAAGGGGCTTAAAAATCATTAAAAAAATCAAAAAAAAATAATTGGAAAAAAAATAAATTTTTACTCACCTCCAAATGCCTGTTGCTATGGGGTCCCTCGTAGTCTGCCACCTTCAGTGCCCGGGCTAAACGTCACTTCCCCCTCGGCGCCGCACAGTCATCTGGGACCTGTCACGTGTCCCAGATGACTGAGCGTCAAATCACGGCGCACGGTGCCGCTCGCACATGCGCAGTGGGTGCCCGGCTGTGAAGCCACAGCCGGGTTCCCACATTAGGAATGCCGGCGCCGCGAGTGGCTCGTGGAACAAGGGGGGGTCTCGTTCCCCCGCATCGCTGGACCCCGGGACAGGTAAGTGTCCGATTTTTAAAAGTCAGCAGCTGCAGTATTTGTAGCTGCTGACTTTTAAAATGTATTTATTTTTTTCCCCAGGACGGAGCTCCACTTTAAGTATACCTTTTTTTCCCTAATGCCGTGTACACACGGTCGGACTTTCCGGCAGAAAAAGTATTTTAAAAACTGCTGGGATTTTCACGCACAACAATCTCTAGGGTTTACAGAGAATGGTCCGAAAATGAGAAAATATCCAGTGAGCGGTTGTTGTGTGGATGAAAATTCCTTGTTGATGTGAGAGGAGAATAGGCAGACTGGTTTGGGGTGATAGAAAGACAAACAGTAATGCCGCGTACACACGATCGGAATTCTCGTCGGAAAAAGCTCTGACGGTTTTCCCGACGGAATTCCGCTCAAACTGTCTTGCCTACACACGGTCACACCAAATTCCGACCATCAAGAACGCGGTGACGTACAACACTACAATGAGCCGAGTTCAATGCTTCCGAGCATGCGTCGAATTGTTTCCGAGCATGTGTAGGAATTTTGCGCGCCAGAATTGCTACAGATGATCGGAATTTCCAATAGAAACCTTTTCCGTCTGAAAAATTGAGAACATGCTCTCAATTCTTTGCTGTCGGAAATTTGTCCAGCAAGAGCCTACACACGGTCGCATTTTCCGATGAAAAGCTCTCATCTGTCTTTTTCTGGCCGGAATTCCGATTGCGTGTACGCAGCATAACTCAAATAACGATTTGTTACAACCAAGGTATGCAGAATACCATCTCTGAATGCACAACACATCGAACCTTGAAGCAGATGAGCTACAGCAGCAGAAGACCACAGCGAGTGCCACTCCTGACATCTGTGATGCTGCAGCTGTCCCATGTAAGGTCTAAGACCGAGGATTGAAAGATTACATGACCAATGATCGCTCAATTCGCTGTCTTCTCAGAGCAGACAGCGGTGACTTTAGCCATTGTGCTCTGCTCCTCGCTGTACTGGGGAAGGGGTGGATGCAATCGGCTTTTAGGCCCCTTTAACACTGGGGCGTTTTTTCAGGCGGTACAGCGCTAAAAATAGCGCCTGAAAAAAATCCGGCCCCATTCACTCCATTGTGAAAGCCGGCGGGCTTTCACACTGGAGCGGTGCGCTAGCAGGACGGTCAAAAAAGTCCTGCCAGCAGCATCTTTGGAGCGGTATAGGAGCGGTGGATTCACCGCTCCTATACCGCTCCTACCCATTGATTTCAATGGGACACCGCGATAATACCGCCGCAAAGCACCGCTACGGCGGTGCTTTGCAGGGATTTTAACCCTTTTTCGGCTGCTAGCGGGGGTTAAAACCGCATCGCTAGCGGCCGAATACCGCGGCTAAAACGACGGTAAAGCAGCGCTAAATATAGCGCTGCTTTACCGTCGCCGCCTCTCCCGCCCCAGTGTGAAAGGGGCCTTATTCTCAGCTGCACGTTGAGAGACAGAACTAGCTGTCAATCAGGCAGCTGGGTGGATCCCGACAATATTGTGCAGCTCTGTTGCATCAGCTGATAGTGGGCAATAGCTCACGGTACTCCTGTGACCTTCAAGAGATGTATAGCCAAAAAAGCTTTGGACATACTTCTCGTTTAATGCAGTGCAAGGAGTTTGAGCAGAGCTTAGCTTCTATTTATGCACATTTTATAAAATATTGAATTAGAAAGTTTCCTCTGTTTTTGTACTAAAACTTTTTATATTTCTGTAATAATAACAGAGCAAATCATTTTTTGCATAAGATGGGACTCCGGGAAGATGAAAAGCAATATGCAGACTTATTATACTAAAATATAATTAAAAGATAAGGGATAAGGCATCCTATAAAAAATTTAAACCCTAAATACCTTTTCTATAGTGCCAGGCGGCTTCTTTCCTGGCTTTTTGGCTGCTTATGTTCTGAGCAGTGTTTGGGATGGATCTCCATCCATGCCTTGTGTCAGGACCACTTCTGCTCTAAATCCAAGGCCCCTGGGTCTCAGGGGTGCCCTCAGCTACAAAGACAGTTCCATGTTTTTATCTGTGTCACCAACTCCAGAAGAGACCAATGAGGCTCTTTTCTGTTTGTCACATTCAGTAGTCTAATGCCGCGTACACACGATTGGAAATTCCGCCAGCAAAAGTCCAATGTGAGCTTTTGGTCGGAAAATGCGACCCTGTGTATGCTCCATCGGACTTTTGCTGGCGGAATTCCAGCCAGCAAAAGATTGAGAGCAGGGTCTTAATTTTTCGGTCGGAAAAAGTTTCGATCGGAAATTCCGATCGTCTGTACCAATTCCGACGTGCAAAATTCCTACGCATGCTCGGAAACAATTCTACGCATGCTCGGAAGCATTGAACTTTATTTTCTCGGCTCGTCGTAATGTTATACGTCACCGCGTTCTTGACGGTCAACAGTTCAGCAAACTTTTGTGTGACTGTGTATGCAAGCCAAGCTTGAGCGGAATTTTGTCGGAAAAAACATCCAAGAAGTTTGTACAAAATTTATTATAAAAAAGACAAAATCTACACACAACATATATACTAAAAACCGTACATATAGTGGATAATTTCACTATTTATTTTTGACTAGTTTCGCCACATAGTGGCTTCTTCAGGTCTGCACCAAGCAACAGGGACACATTCTACATAGGAAAATGATAAACAAGGTAAACAATATGTTTACCTTGTTTATAATATTCCTATGTAGACTGTGTCCCTGTTGCTTGGTGCAGACCCCCTCCCCCAATCGCCGCGGGAGATTTTGCCTGGGTGTACATGCTGGCCGTGCTCAGGTTGGGTAAGAGACCAACTACATATACCTATTTGCCCAATATTTTTCCTATACATGTACAGTGCTCCTGTGTATGTTTACCTTAATCCGTGTGATATTATATATCTGTGAATCTGTTTTTCAGATGTATATTTCCTGAAGAAGCCACTATGTGGCGAAACTAGTCAAAAAGAAATAGTGAAATTATCCACTATATGTACGGTTTTTAGTATATATGTTGTGTGTAGATTTTGTCTTTTTTGTAATAAATTTTGTACATCTGTCTATATTTTGATTTAACTGCTACACGAAGTACCGCAATAGTCCACTAGCTCCCCCCCTTTCTTGGGTGCTCTGGGTTGGGAACCAGACCCCCAAACAACTTTCCATTTAATTCTTGGATGATGGTACGGTATCTATAATAAAATCCTCTTTGTACTCTGTGGAGAGGCCCCACATTTTTCCTTATACATGTTTATGTTTTTTTGTTAACTTTTTTTGTTGTGTGCGAGTATAGATCTATGTTTGTCCCTATATTTGAAGCCATTTACTGTTGACTGACTCGCTACCACTCCTCAAAGTCTATTCCAAGCATCAACTACCCTTTCAGGAAAATAATACTTTCTAAGATTAGTTTTGAACTTTCCTCCTGTTTGAGGTCATGTCCCAGTGTTCTTGATTTTGGTTTCATATTGAAAATACTGCCCTTTTGAACCTTATTCACCCCCTTGATGTATTTAACAACTTCCCGCCCAAAGACGTCATATGACGTCTTCGACTTTCAGTGGGAATATCTGAATGATGCCTGCAGCTATAGGCATCATTCAGATATCTTTTGTTTTCAGCCAGAGATTCTGTGCACCATAAGAATGATCATAGCGGCAGTTCCACCGCTTGATCGTTCTTACAGGCGATGGGAGGGGACATCCCCCTCCGCTATCCGGTAAATTCTCCGGGCTCTCCCATGCCATTGGGGACCTGGAGAAAGAATTGGCCGTCGCCAGATGACGACCATAGAGATTTCCGGTCACCAGATGGTCACCAGTCATCTCTATGACCGTCAGAGGCACGTGCGCGACATTATGATGTCCCGTCCGGGCAACGGATGTAAACAAAGCCGCTGGTAAGCATGAGATTGTGGATTTTTTTTCCCGTCTCATGCTTTCCAGCCTGAAGGAGAGATGTGGGGTCTTATTGACCCCGCTTCCCTCCATAAAGAGGATCTGTCATGAACGATGCCTATCACAAGGGATTTTTACATTCCTTGTAATAGGAATAAAAGTAATCAAAAAATCAATAAATGTAAAAAAGTGTAAAAATAAAATAAAGTAAAATAATAAAGAAAAAAAAAAATTATTTAAAATGCCCCTGTCCACGGTAGCTCGCTCTCAGAAGCGAACACACGCATAAGTCCTGCCCACATATTTAAACGCCGGTCAAACCACACATGTGAGGTATCGCCGCGTGCGTTAGAGTACGAGCAACCATTCTAGTACTAGACCTCCTCTGTAGCTCTAAACATGTAACCTGTGAAAAAGATTTAAAGCCTCACCTATGGAGTTTTTTAAAGGAACCAAAGTTTGGCCTCATTCCATGAGTGTGCGCAATTTTAAAGCGTGACATGTTGGGTATCTATTTACTTGGCGTAACGTCATCTTTCACATTATACAAACAAATTGGGCTAACTTTACTGTTTTGTTATCTTTTAAATCATAAAACAGTTTTTTTTTTCCCAAAAAAAAAATGCATTTGAAAAGTTGTTGCGCAAATACCGTGCAAGATAAAAAGTTGCAACGACCATCATTTTATTCCATAGGGTGTCTGCTAAAAAATATATATGTTTGGGGGGTTCTGAGTAATTTTCTTGCAAAAAAATTATGATTTTTACATGTAGGAGAGGAGTGCCAGAATAGGCCCGGTATGGAAGTGGTTAAAGGTTTCATTCATGTCTCCCCTTCTTTCTACCCCAGTAGGTTACTGCTTACCCCAGTTCAGCTTTGAGGTAACTTTTTTTTTTTTTTTTAGCTATCTATTGTTCTTTTTGCATTTTCCATAAAACTGCCAGCAAGGTGCAAAGGACTTTATTGCTGCTGCTTGCTAACATGCTCCTCCATACTTTGAAATGACAGGTATTCTCTCCAACTGCAGAGGAGTAAAGGATCTGCAAGCTTGCAAGGTCCCAGTACTACCTGTATGGCTTGTTGAAGTCATGTAAAATGGTCTAAAGGTTGGCGATACACATTAAGATATCAATCAATTCCCCCATAAATGCTAAATAGCGTGGATGGACAAATCTGCAGTGCTGTCTATTGCGTTCTGACATTCACTCGCAGCTGTCTGAATATCCGATTGACTTTTGTTGAGTCCGGTGGTTATGAAGGGCCATCCACAGGACTTCTAGGCTGATCTGAAAGAATCAGGTGAAGTTTGATCCATGTATGACCAGCTTTAGTACAATAGTCTTATATGCATTAGAGGAGAGGAGGTGAGTCCCCTACTGAGAGCCATTCAGCAGCCTGTGATGTCTTATCTCTTCTAAGCTTTAGGCCATAGATGGTTCTAATCAATGTATTGGCAGCCTGAATGTGCCAAGTTGATCGATCGATCAACTTGGATACAACCAGCCTGCAAGATTTTACATACGATTATCGCTAGCGGCTGCTATAGTCGTTAACAATAATATGGCTCTCCCTCCACTGGGAGATTACGATGGCTCGGCGGGAGGGAACACTTAATGGGGGAATCAAGAAAGTTTTCTTCCTACAACCACGGGTTGCAGGAAAGAAGGACATTCGTTACGTGTATGGCCTTCCTTAGGTCAGTCTTACAGCAAAGCTGTACAAACAGCCTTCCTATATCTGCTGCTCTAGGTTGGAGCTCACGATCTGGCTGAATTTGTATCTTATTATTGATTAAGAAGAATCGATTTTTAACCTGTTGCCGGCCACATAACACATATGCAGCAGAAAAAGGGTTGACTTCACCATCCATACACCACACATACAGTGGATATAATAAGTCTACACACCCCTGTTAAAATGCTAGGTTTTTGTGATGTTAAAAAAAATTGACAAAGATAAATCATTTCAGAACTTTTTCCACGTTTAAAATGACCTATAAACTGTACAACTCAGTTGAACAACAAATTGAAATCTTTTAGTTGGAGGGAAGTAAAAATAAAAAAATAAAATACGGTTGCATAAGTGTGCACACCCTTAAAGAGGTTGTAAACCCTAGTGTTTTTTCATCTTAATGCATTCGATGCATTAAGGTAAAAACCTTCTATGGTGCAGCACCCCCCTCAGCCCCCCTTTTACTTACCTGGGCCCAGTCTTTCCAGCACCAAGAACGAGCACACCAGCTCCAGCCGGTGTCTTGGGTCCTGATTGGGTAGATTGATAGCAGCGCAGCCATTGGCTCCCGCTGCTGTCAATTAAATCCAATGATGTGGGAGCCAGGGGCGGGGCCGAGTCCGGCTGTCTGTGTCAATAGACGCAGCAGCAGGACACGGGAGCGCACCGCGCGTGTCCCCCGAGGGTGAGCCCTTCTCCAACAGGGCACTCGAGAAGAGAAGGAGCTAAGAGCCTTACGGCTTCACGCCGGGAACCCTACTGCGCATGTGCTCCGCTCCTCTCTCCTACTGGCCCGGCGGCTGGGGAAGGAGGAGGAAGCCCGGGGAGGGAACCTGGGGCTGAGGCTCCCAGTAGTGGGAACAGGATACCTGTGAAAGACAAGTATCCTGTCGTCCCCCCCCCCCCCCCCCCCGAAAGGTGCCAAATGTGGCACCTGAGGGGGGGAAGGGGTGCAATGAGCAGAAGTTCCACTTTTGGGTGGAACTCCGCTTTTAAGATTAGATTACCATACCATAGATTCCATTTAACATATGACAAGTGACATAAACAGGCCTGGATGTTGTTAGGACCATATTCATCAAGTACAAGAGTTAAAGAAGCCAATAAACAGGTTTTTTATAGATGGCCGCTTCGACTGGCAATGATCTGAGACATTTTAATGTGATAAAACAAATCTGTATAGAGGACTCTTCTATCCTCACATAATGCTTGGCCGGGTGGGAATTTGAGGACATTATTGAATCGATGAAAAGGAATTGAATTTTCAATAAACTTTTATGGTCTCCGAAAGCCTGATATGTATCTGGGTTAGGATGGCACCGATAACAAGATTACTGATTTCCCTGGCTGCATTATTTATTCAGCGGGTCTTTGCAAATAAACGGAAAATCTCTTGATGATGTGCGAACTGTGGAAAATCAATTGACTTGCATTCCTCAGGAATATAATGTTTACTGACGGTAGAGGTTCACTGTGCTCACCCTGAACTGAAACAACAGTGGGTCTTATTTATCACAGGTCCTGATGTGTGCAAAGTGTTCTGAATGAAGAACATGTTGCCCATGGCAACAAATGAATTCCTCAGTTGTTACTTTTGCTATCTGGGTTTTGAAAGTAAATCACAGGAGCTGAACAGTACCATGAGTAATCCAAACTTTTGAAGCGTGACACACTTTGCATACAGCAGGTTGGTAGTGAGGGAATAACTTCTAGTCCATAGTAGCGGTCTAACAGATCGTCGCGGATCCGTGATCCGAGCGGGTGAACCTGTTCGGATCAGCACACCACGCAATCCGCGGAGCGCTCCGCTGCCTCGCCATAGGAAAGGCCGCGGCTTCGGCCTAGCTCCGGAGCGGCAGCCATCCTGGTACACCTGGCGGTGGCCGCTGTCTCGTCGGGAAGTGACGTTTCGTCGCCGCCATCTTGCTTCACCCCCTTGTTACACCCACCAGAGTTTTAGATTTCACATGTATTTTCAGCACAAAAAGGAGCTTATATGCTTAAATACAGTATTTGTAAATCCGACGGACTGTTTAGATGTTACATTTTAAAAGCAGCAGCAAACCTACTGACCTTACATGGTTGCTAATGTGACAGAACACCTCTTATTTTCACATTTAACATTTAGTTGAAAATAACGGTGAAATCTTAAACTACAGTGGGTGTGACAAGATTTGTCTTGTCTTTTTTTTTTTTTTGCTGATCCAAAAAATGATCTGATCCGAGGAACGATCCGGTCTGTGAGTTTTTTGAGCCGTTGCACCCCTAGTCCATAATAACCAATTGTCGCGTTCCATGCTGCACTAGGAGAGTGCAAAGGAGCATCTAACTGGTTACTGTGGGCTGTACAGCCATGGCCAAAACCTTTGAGAATGACAAATATACATTTTCACAAAGTCTGCTGCTTCAGTGTTTTTAGATCATTTTGTCAGATGTTACCGTGGTATACTGAATCTGACTGATGACAGCCCATTCTTGCAGAATCAATGCTTGAAGTTTGTCAGAATTTGTGGGGTTTTTTTTGATTCACCAACCTCTTGAGGATTGACCACAAGTTCTAAATGGGATTAAGGTCTGGGGAGTTTCCTAGCCATGGACCCAAAATCTCGATTTTTTTTTCTCCAAGCCATTTATCACTTTTGCCTTATGACAAGGTGCTCCATCATGCTCCAACTGTTCATGGATGGTTGGGAGAAGTTGCTCTTGGAGGATGTTTTTGTACCATTCTTTATTCATGGCTTTGTTCTTGGGCAAAATTGTAAGTGAGCCAACTCCCTTGGGTGAGAAGCAACCCCACACATGAATGGTCTCAGGATGCTTTACTGTTGGCATGACACGGGACTGATGGTGGCGCTCTCCTTTTCTTCTCTGGACAAGGTTTTCTCCGGCAGCCCCAAACAATCGGAAAGGAGATTCATCAGAGAAAATGACTTTACCCCAGTCCTCAGCAGTCCAGGCCCTGTACCTTTTGCAGAATATCCGTTTGTCCCTGATGTTTTTTTCTGGAGAGAAGTGGCTTATTTTCTGCCCTTACTAACATCAGGCCATTGTCCAAAAATCTTATCACTGTGCGAACAGATGCACACACACACCTGCCTGCTGCCATTCCTGTGCAAGCTCTGCACTGGTGGTGCCCCGATCCTGCAGCTGAATCAACTGTAGGAGACGGTCCTGGCGCTTGATGGACTTTCTTGGGCGCCTATGGGTTTAAGTAAATTTTCATGGCAAAGAGGGACTTCATCTGATCACTCTTCCTAACATTGTGGAGTATATGCAAATTGCCACTATAAAAACTGAGGCAGCAGATTTTAATAAATATTTGTGTCGTTCTCAAAACTTTTGGCCACAGATGTAGAAACAGCCTTGGTTAAAAACAGACCTATCGGTAACTAATGTTGTATCAACCAGAGCAGTGCACAAGTACAGACATTTTGGAGCAGGGGTGGCCAACCAGTGGCCCGGGGGCCAAATGTGGCCCGTGGCCTCCTGCTCTGGAATGGTCGGGTTAGCAAGCCCAGATCGCAGGTTGCCGACCCCTCATACCACAGCATCAGTGTTGTGAATGAAGCTGGTGGTAGAGGAAGAAAGCGACTGCAGAGCCCCATAAGCCGATGCTTCCTGTACAGCGCCGGCTTTTGCCACAGGCAGAGTCTATGGCAAAGTTCAGTTAACCCGCAGGATAGACACAGGTGCGCTACACTGCACCCGCAGTGTGGGTAAACCGCAGCACATCAGTGTGAAAGCAGTCTTGGGCCCTTTTCACATGATCGGCCCTACCCAATCGGACTCTCAATTCACTTCTACAGAGCGGCAGATGTAAACAGACTTTTGTCCGTTAACTCCTGCCTGCCTCCAATCCGATCCTCTAAAAAAAAAAAAAAATAGAAGGGAGTTTGTCCCCTTCCATCTAGGTGGATCGGATCGGAGGGCCTATAGAGTAGCCGTGACCTGTCATCCGCCCGCTCCGCTCATTGTGGCCCGCGACTGGTTACCAAGTTGCTAAAGTGGCCCTCCCTCTTAAAAAGTTTGGGCACCCCTGTTTTAGAGAGTTCAGCATTCTTTAGAATTCCACAAATGTCAGTGCGGGCAACAAATGATGTGCCCATTGGAAACAGGTACATGAATTAAGGGCACCACATGAGGAGGAGCACTGGGGCCAAAGTGTCCTTATGGACAGTCCATCCTTCATGCAGCTTATCTTGCTCCCTGCCGCTGTACCTGTCACACACCCATGGAGTTCTTTTGGCTGGGTTGACAAAGCCTGATGGGAAAGCTGAATCACTAGCTCCCCATCAGGTCTGCTCTCTTTGTGATTGACAGTGGACATTGGATGGATTCCTTAGACAATAGACAGCCTTTTACGGGCTAGAGAATCTGCCCACTACCTGCTGTAAAATAGAGTGGACCTGATAGGGAACTAATTTCTCAGCTTTCCCATCAGGCTGTTACAGCTGTCAGCGTCACTGGGTGCTAGGAGTCCGTTGGCTGTGAAGCCGACAGCAATCTTGACAGATGGGGAGGGGGTAGCGGCAGCAAACCTGCTGCTCTGCTACACCATGCACAGACAGGCACTATGCCTGTCTCTTTACACCAAGTTTGAGTTGTAAAGCTTTAATTTATTTTCATTAAAATAACCAACATGAGATTGGGCTCAGGTGAGTATTACTACTTTACCTTAATGCAGAAAATGTATTAAGGTAAAAAAAAACTTTTACCTTTACAACCACTTTAAAGTGTTACTAAACCCACAACAGTAAAATCAGTCTGTATATGTATTAAAGCATGCTTGTTATACTCGCCGTGGAACCTAAAGGGTTAATCCTCTGCACTGTGTAAAAAGGCTGTTTGATCCTGTCTCCTCTGATCCTCCCCTTCTTCCATAGTCCCCAAACCATCTACCGATAGATCAGAGTCTTGGGGGGCAAGCTGCACATTCTCAGTTTGAGTGAATGAGTGAATGTGATCAGCACAGGACCAGCAATGTCCAGACAGAGAGTCAGGGGTCCTGCAGCTTCACAGGACAATCAGGGGAGAATGAAAAGTCCTCCTACAAGCTTTAACCAGACACTGATAAAAGTCACAAGACTGCTATATACTGCTGATAAGAAAAGGTATATAGAAGTTTATATTTACTAAAGTAATAGCATTTCCATGTTATGTGCACTGTGGGAGACCAGATATAGTGACTGCAGGGTGCTAGATTTAGTAAAACTTAACTTTTCTCTGGCTTGGTCATCTTGTTGGGAAGTAATTATTTTTCTATTCTATAGCTCCACTTTGTAAAAGTGGTGCTATTAAGAACTACTTGAACTTGCTGCATGTTGTCAGTAAAGCTAAACTGCCCCAACAGGCAGCAAGGCTTTTTTTAGACTGGCGCAAACCATTTTAAAGAGCCATACTACCAGGAAATTGTGTAATTGCTTTATTGCATTCCCCCATTTTTTGTGAGCTTGTATGCAAGACAGATTTTATGTCTATTGGATTGTTTAAGTGAAACTAATAGAATGTGTACCTCTGTATGCAACACTAGCCTAGCATTTGATATCTATAGAGATGATGGCACTTTGGCTTAGGGTGGTCATACATTGGTCAGTATTTTCAATTCAAATGATGATATTACTTTATCAAGTGTATTTCTACCCAAACATGTTTTTTTCCATTTTGGATAGAGTGTGAAAGGATTATACAGTAGAACCACTATCAGGTTTGATCGCTGTTTGTGTCCCCACTCTGGAGTTTCACGCTCTCTGTTTATCATGGAGACATAAAGTAATGGGAAATTCAGATTTTACAATTGTCACTTGAACATTATTAGCGGTAAAATCTGCCAATGAAGGGAGACATCTATTCCAGTAACAGCTGTGAAAAGGGAGATTTCTCTCAAGTTGGAGAGAGTTCTTTTCACTTCCTGTCAGATTTCTAATAAAGAAAGTGAATGGAAATAACCCCTGTGTGAAAGCAAAAAAAAGCAAACCTCCACAGATCATCCCATACTTTATCCAAAACAATAATATATATATAATTACCAAATTATAATGAGCAATTGTAGCAAAAAAAAAAAAAAAAAGGCAACATTTGGATCTTTGTACTCAGAATTCAGGAAATGGAATTTGGTCCTAATGCCGCGTACACACGACCAGACTTTATGACAGCAAAGGTCCGACGGAACAAATCCGTCGGACAATTCGATCATGTGTGGGCTCCATCGGACCTTTGCTGTCCAAAAATCTGACTTTAGAAATGGAACATGTTTAAAATTTTTTGTCCGGAACTTCGCCGGATCCAGTTCCTAGCAAGAAATCCGTTCGTGTGTACGCTAGCCCGACGAACAAAAACCGATGCTAGGGCAGCTATTGGCTACTGGCTATGAACTTCCTTATTCTAGTCCCGGTCGTACGTCATCACGTTCAAATCCGTCGGACTTTGGTGTGATTGTGTGTGGCCAAGTCCGTTCATTCAGAAAGTCCATTGGAAATCTGCTGAAAGTCCGTTGGGAAGACCGCCAGACCTAGTCCGTCAAAAAGTCCGGTCGTGTGTACGGGGCATAAAAGTGGAACTCCAGACAAAACTTTTTTTTTTCTTTTAGAATATTTACATTTTTATTGCTGTGTGTGTCCTTTCTGTGAAGATGCTTCTCGCTATTTGTCATGGTGACCATCTTCAATAGGACAAAAAATGAGGGCCAATTGCAGTGGTGAGATGTCTGTCTGATGCTTCCTGCAATGTGCATACAAACCGTCCTCTGGGTAGTGTTCAGAAACAAAATTCTTCCAGCAGGCTGCTTCAGCATCGTAATATGAAAGGCTGAGTCTCCGTATTCCATCATTATGCGGGATTCCAAAAGATGACTCAGCTCTGTTCTTGTGCTCAGGTACTTTGCATTTCGAGGAGGGCATCCATCTACAGCTGATGGGGCATACTAGAGGAAATACATTTGACACAGCAGTATGCTAATTTATTTGTAGCTAAACTGGAGGACAATTCTCTCTCTACCTAACATCACATTACAGTTCAGCTTCCTCAATTTATATGGCATCCTATTTTCCTAATTTTACTCTCAGCTTTTCATGTTTATGTAGCAGTTTCCTGGGTACCATTTACATGAGAAGAATACAGGTATAAGCTTATTTTGGTGTAGAGCAATTTTGTCTTATATTGCAAGAAAAGATTTTAAAGTTATACTAAAGGCAGAAGTTTTTTTGATCTCCATGCATTCTATGAATTAAGATAAAAAACCGTCTGCAGCACCCCCCCCCCCCCAATACTTACCTGAGCCCCATATCTATCCAGGAGAGACTTGGCTGCTCGGGACTCTCCCTCCTCATTGGCTAAGACATCAGAGGAGCGCTATTGACTCCCGCTGCTGTCAATCAAAGTCAGTGAGCCAATAAGGAGAGATGGGGGGCAGGGCCTAGCTGCGGCTCCATGTCTGAATGGACACACAGAGCTGCAGTTTGGCTTGGGTGCCCCCATAGCAAGCTGCTTGCTGTGGGGGCGCTCCTCAGGGAGGGACCAGGAGTGCCAAAAACGGATCTGAGAAAAGGAGGCTCTGGGCTGCTCTGTGCAAAACCATTACACAGAGCAAGTAAGTATAATATGTTTTTTTGTTTTAAGCAAAAAAAAAAGAGACTTTAGACTGTATCACTTTAAGAGTCAAGCTCAGAAATATAACAGATCATAGTAAACCAAAGATATTATCTCCAAATACCGTATATACTCGAGTATAAGCCGAGTTTTTCAGCACATTTTTTTTGTGCTGAAAATGCCCCCCTCGGCTTATACTCGAGTCAAGCACTTTTCTGCAGCAGAGAATGACATTTTCCGACCCAAATTTGGGGCCCGTATCTCGGGGGCCACTTGGTGCTAGGAACCCGAATTTGGTGTGCAAACCCAGTGGAACTAGCACTACAACATATTCAAAGATGGGTTTCCTAGCACCAAGTGGTCCCGAGATACGGGCCCCCAAAGTCGGTTTGGAAAAATTTCATTCTCTGCTGCAGAAAAGTGCTTGACATTTTCCGAACCGACTTTGGGGCCCCATATCTAGGGCCACTTGGTGCTAGGAACCCCATGAAAATTTTGTAGTGCTTTTTCCACTGGGTTTGCACACCGAATTTGGGTTCCTAGCACCAAGTGACCCCGAGATACGGGGCCCCAAAGTCGGTCAACTGGGTCCATCTGCAGCATGTCATTTCAGGACCCTTTGGGTCCAATGACCCCAAATTGGCTGCAGCTAGGGGGCATTTAGGAACACTTAACAAGTTTGAAGTTCGGGGGACCTATGGCTGCAAATGAGCACAGTGAGGCATGCAAATGGTCACAGTGAGGCTGCAAATGGGCACAGTGAGGCTGCAAATGGGCATTGTTGACCCTCTTTTCCACTTACAGTAGCTGCGCATTTCTCACCCTAGGTTTATACTCCAGTCAATACGTTTTCCCATTTTTTTTGTGGTAAAATTAGGTGCCTTTGGCTTATATTCGGGTCGGCTTACACTCGAGTATATACGGTAGTTAAAGTATAGTTCCAGGATACATCTATCTTAAATCTGCTCCTACTCCCACTTCCAACACCTATAATTACTACCCTGTGGAAGAAAGATGCATATACTTACCTATATAAAAGCCGAACTGGTCCGGTCACGTGAACAGGAGGGAGCGATGACAATGAATGGGACATAATAAGCCTATGGGTGAAGTCATCGCTTAGGCATTTCAGCTGTTCTCTGAGCACTCACTTCTCTCCCCTGTACCTGGCGCTGGCTGACACGGGAGATCACGTGACTGGACCGGCCTTAGAATAGGTAAGTACAAGCATCTCTCTTCCACAGGGAAGATAGTATAATTGTTAGAAGTTGGGTGGGAGCAGTTTTAAGATTAGTTAGTGATATCCTGGAATTCCACTTTAATGATCAGATATAGGGAGCCGCTTAAATGTCCAGGGACAAACTGCTGGAATTCAGGTAACAGGCTAAAAACCAAACAGCAGGCCATTGGTGGTTACACATGGCTAAATGGCTTAAGAAAAATATCCAAAGTCTAAAGCCAGTCATGCGTAAATTGAAATTCATTTTGATCCATGTATCTACCGATCAACTTCTGTACAACCAGCCTGACAGCTTTTTCCTGATCAATCCGTGCCACCAGCTATAGCCAGCTGCACTGATCAGGGTATTTAGCAGCAAAGCGGAAGTGATTCCCCCATCCACCTTACATGTGTGAATTATTTTTTCTGTTCAATCTGCTGGTAGAACAAAATAAAAAGATTAATGTATGGGCTGCCTAAAAGTTCATATCCCACAAGAAACCATCAACTAAATTGACTATTCTAAGATTAGCCAAATTTCTTCTGCAGGCAAACACGCTGAAGACTCACTCCCGTAACTTTGTCATTTAACAAAGTACAAGATGTTCTGTGATTAGACAAGGTGAAGAGGAGAGATGAATGATGTCACAATCGCCTTCTAATCCACCCAGAGAACAGTTTATAACTACTAAAACATATACAAAACGTTTGCTGCAATAGCAGAGGTATGGAAGCGAGTGACTCCCTGTATTCGCTGTACAGACAGCAAGTCACTCCAGCAGCACCTGGAAAAGAACATCACTGACGGAATGTCGCACATACCACTACAGTCAATCTCAGCATCCTCAGTGGCCCTCTTGATGTGGCACATGAATAATTACATGTAACCAAGCTGGCCCAATGTACATTTAAAAAATAGATACAGTAATTGTCTTCTAGGATCAGATGACCTGATCCTTTTCTGTTTCCTATTTTAAAGATGCATCATAGGAGGGATCCCTGCAAAAGCTTTGATTGGTAACATGATGTAGTCCCATGATATTTGGAAGAGTTTTGCTCTTTGCACTCATTAGGCATGACAGAGTGTGGTGCTATACTGTTGTTCATTTTCTATGGTTGCTGGGAATGTTTTGATGTCACTGGAGGACTTTCCCTCGTGCTGGTCTCTATCAGTGGGTCCAGTTCTCTATAGAGTGCCCTGGAGAACCCCTAAGCAGGTCCCCCTACTGCACCTTACTATTGGATAGTGAGGCCGCCCATCAAAATGATGGGCCATTAGAAAGGCACAAGAAGCAGAAGAGGGTCTGGCAAAGTTGGCAACAGGAGCTGATTATTTTTTAAAGGGCATGCTGCTTGTTGAGGATTTTGATGCACTTTATAGAAATTTAGATCTGACCTACAGGCTACTGTTCAGCATTACAGGGGGTCCCCGACTTACTAACGCCTGACCTACAAACATCTCCTAATTACGAACCGGGCGATGCGGGGACCCTCTGCCATTTTTCACGAACATCGGCCGTTTCTGCGCATGCGCGGCCAGACGGGGCCTTGGAAAACATCGGAAATGTCCGTAATTTGCCGCACATGCGCAGAACGGCATTCGACAGAACATCGGAAATGTCCGTAATTGTCGTTCTGTGCACACGCGGCCGACTTACGAGCATTTCCGAATTACAAACAGGAGGACAGTCCCTAACGGGTTCGTAACCGGGGACCCCCTGTAGTGACAGTTTTCCAATAAACTTATTTTAGAAAATGTTTCATTTAATTTACAGTCCTATGTTTGCCTTCTTATATATTGAGAGATAGATTACCTTTATTTTTCGTTACTCTTATTGTATTTGATCTTTTTTTTCAGGTGTTTTGATGTTGGTCTCCATCGTTTTCTTGTAAGGTAAGACTAAAACATTTACAAAATTGAAGTCTAAACAGAAAAAAGCCTTAGGCCCCTTTCATACTTGTGCGACTTCAAAGTCGCATGATTTTACCGTGATTTTGCTGCGATTCGCGGCTGTGATTTTTACTGCAAATTCAAGGAATGCCTGTGTAAGTGGCATCAAAATCGGACCAAAGTAGTGCAGGGACTACTTTGAAGTCGGACTTGAAGTCGTACTAATATGAATGGATGTCATTGGAAATCATGGGGAACGACTTATCATGCTACTTTGCATATATAAGTGTGAAAGGGGCCTTAATCTTTCTTGGTACAGACAGTTTTTGCTTCTCTTGGGTGGAGTTTGGCTTTAATACAATTAAGCTACTAATAAGGCCTGTACAGCTAGCAATCTGTATGTTGTATTAGCAAGACCCCTTGTCGGTTAGCAACTCTATCGACAACTTCAGATAGATAACTGCAAACTACTCATGGCATTTGTGAGTCAGTATAATACCAGAAATCTGCATAGTGGGTAGGTAGGAACTTTGGGAGACCTTTATACTTCATTGAACTCAGCTGTAAGAGAGGCATACATGGAAATCAAAGGGTATATGTTTTATTTTTTATTAACACTTTTTAAATTAATGCATTTTTAATACTATAATTGTATTAGACAATTACAGCATTAAAAGGGGGCACACTGGCATTTATAGGTGGCCTCTGAGACCATTTTTTGCATGTTATCAATATATCATAGCTGACAGTATGATTGGGAACAGCTCTGACTGGTTCCCGACTCTTAGTGGAGCTAAGTAGCTGTCAAAGGGATGAGATACAGTATATTGATGTATAGTTAGCATGTGATATCAAGCTGAAATAAGTTTATATGCAGATTGCGGGCAGGAAGAGGGGAAACGAGGCATACTTCCTTTGTCATAAAGGGTAGCCTGCCTTGTAGGGTCAGCATTTGGGTTTTTGATGCCTGACAACCAATCTGAGTCCCCGATATTTTAGTAAGAGAAATGCCACGTACACACGAAGGGACTTTGTCCGCCGGACCTAGTCCAGCGGACAATCCGCCGGACTTTCCAGCTGGGCTTCGGCGGACTTGAAAGCGAACGGACTTGACCACACACGATCACGCTAAAAGTCCGACGGTTCACGCGATGACGTACAGCACGTATGACGAGACTAGAAAACGAAAAATACAAGAAAAATACTTGCTACTGAGCATGCGTCCTTTTTGGTCCGCCGGACCATACTACAGACGGCCGTATTGTCCGCCGGACTGCCAAGTCCAGTGGATAATTTTAAAACAAAACTTAAAACCTAGTCCGCCGGACTTTTGGGAAAAAAAGTCAGTCGAAGGCCCACACACGAGGGGATTGTCCGGTGGACTCGAGTCCAGCGTATAATCCCGTGGGATAGTCCCTTCGTGTGTACGCAGCAAAACTCTACTTTTTGCTGTCTGCTGTGTTTTCATATTTTGGTTACACCATTAAAATGGCAATTGAATCTGAGTTCTTTTTTTGTCTAAATCTTTTTTTTTTTTGTAATTATAAAAGTATGATAGATCGCCTTGTAATCGCTTCAGCCTCCAAACATAAATCAGCGTTTAATAACTTAGCCTGCTATGGAGGATTGTATTACAAGTTGATCTTGTCTCATCACACAGCTCAGTGACAAATGAACATATAAGTCATCTGACGGTTCTCCTGGATTTACATCACTGAGCTCAAATCTGTTACCCATCACACATGTGGGGGGGGGGGGGGGGGGTTCCAATCAGCCGCTAGGACTTTTTCCACTCCACTCCACTGTAGTTTGCTGGTGGTTTTGGAAATTAGTTATTTCCGCAACAGGACAGTATTGTTAAAGCGAACCTAGACTCAGGCAACCTTATCGTTTAATGTCTATTGTGCAGGATAGGGGGGTTTGATGAGTAAGCTGTATTACTTAATGGAAGTAGAAAAAAGTGAAGTCACTGACCTAGATATGCTGTTTGGCATAAGACTGCAACTCCAATTTTAAAACCTCAAGCTTCACCAACAGTACTTTAAATGCAAAAGTGGAGCGGCCACCGGTGAAGTATCACTGAGCTAAACAAAATAGAATAAAAGCCTGGCTCAGACTCAAACAACCACTCAAACAACCACTCAATATGCGCCAACTATATAAGAAACAAACAGCTTATGAAACCATTATAATTACAAAGATCTTACAAAAATGTATTGACATTTAAATCTCATATTTAACATATGATCAAAACATCTTATCTAAAGCCATACATGGGTCGAATTTCGAAAGAATTTTTTTTTCAAAAATCTTATCTAAGAATTTTCTTGTTCGTATTTCGCACAATTAGTGGGCTGCAGCAACAGACTATTTTCGTGTGGCCATCGAATTTGAGTAATCGGACATGTTTGATTTTCAAAAAATTTCCAACGCTTTTCTAATCAATGATGGGAGAAATGTAATCAAAAAAGAAATGTGCATGTGCATGAAAAAAGAAAATTCCCAGAAAGAAAAGAATATTCCCACAAAAATGATTTTCTGTAGCAAAATGAGGTGAAGTTGAAGACTTGGTTGGCCGAATTTCGAAATCAATGGGATCACAAAACCCACAAACTTTCTGATTTTCAAAAGAAAATTCTTTCGAAATTCGACCGTGTATGGCCAGCCTAAGAAAAAATAAAAGACCAACGCCCCCTCCTTTGCATCTATCATCCTGCTTTCTAAATGTCCATATATGTAAGAAAAAATTGGACCCACGAATGGAGGCATGATAGACCTACTGGAATACCCAGGATTATATTGTAAAGTCTATTTTGAGTCTGGTGAAAGCCCTTGATATGTACAGGTATATATCAATCATCCAGCTTCATGTGTTGTGAAATATACTGAAATGAGGACCAGACAATAGCCTTGTATAGGTGCTCTCTTATTATTGCATCCCATAATGGATACTCCCACATATATACAGTGCCTTGAAAAAGTATTCCTACCCCTTGAAATTTTCCACATTTTGTCGTGTTACAACCAAAATCTGTCTTTTATTGGGATTTTATGTGATAGACCAACACAAAGTGGCACATAATTGTGAGGTGAAAGGAAAATGATAAATGGTTTTCAAATTTTTTTCAAATAAATATGTGAAAAGTGGGGTTTGCATTTGTATTCTGCCCCCCTCAGAGTCAATACTTTGTAGAACCACCTTTTGCTGCAATTACAGCTGCACATCTTTTTGGAGATGTCTCTTCCAGCTTTGCACACCTGCAGAGGGAGATTTTTACCCATTCTTTTTTGCAAAATAGCTCAAGCTCTGTCCGATTGGATGGAGAGCATCTGTGAACAGAAATTTTCAAGTCTTGCCACAGATTCTCTGTGGGATTTAGGTCTGGACTTTGATTGGGCCATTCTAACATATGAATATGCTTTGATGCTTTCCGCTGTAGCTCTGGCTGGAAGGTGAACCTCCGCCCCAGTTTCAGATCTTTTGCAGACTCTTAACAGGTTTTCTTCTACGATTGCCCTGTATTTGGCTCCATCCATCCTCCCATCAACTCTGACCAGCTTCCCTGTCCCTGCTGAAGAAAAGCATCCCACAACATGATGCTGCCACCACCATGTTTCAAGGTGGTGGATGGTGTGTTCAGGGTGATGTGTAGTGTTAGTTTTCCGCCACTCATGGTGTTTAGCTTTTTGGCCAAAAAGTTCAATTTTGGTCTCATCTGACCAGAGCACCTTCTTCCACATGTTTGCTGTGCCCCCCACATGTTCTTGCAAACTGCAAATGGGACGACTTATGGTTTTCTTTCAACAATGGCTTGCCAGATTTTTGGAGTGCATAACTAATAGTTATCCTGTGGACAGATTCTCCCACCTGAGCTGTAGATCTCTGCAGCTCCTCCAGAGTTACCATGGGCCTCTTGGCTGCTTCTCTGATTAATGCTCTCCTTGCCCGGCCTGTCAGTTTAGGTGGACGGCCATGTCTTGGTAGGTTTACAGTTGTGCCATACTCTTTCCATTTTTGGATAATGGATTGAACAGTGCTCCGTGAGATGTTCAAAGCTCAGGATTTTTTCTATAACCTAACCCTGCTTTAAACTTCTCCACAACTTTATTACTGACCTGTCTGGTGTGTTTCTTGGCCTTCGTGATGCTATTTGTTCACTAAGGTTCTGTAACAAACCTCTGAGGTCTTCACAGAACAGCTGTATTTATATTGCGATTAAATTACACACAGGTGAACTCTATTTACTAATTAGGTGACCTCTGAAGGCAATTGGTTCCACTAGATTTTAGCTAGGGGTATCATATATTTATTTGTGAAAAATGTTGAAAAACATTTATCATTTATCCTTTATCAACCATTTAACCTTCCACTTTACAATTATGTGCCACTTTGTTTGGTCTATCACAATAAAATACATTTGCGTTTTTGGTTGTAACAGGGGTATGTCAAGGGGTATGAATACTTTTTCAAGGCACTGTAGATCCAGTGATATCAGTCTCACATATTCCGTTAGGGATATCTTATGTGTGCATGCTGACTAATGATAAACAATAAGCAGATTCATCACATTGTAGTTTCCGAAAAAAACTCCTGCACCTTCAGAATATGCAAATGAATGTACTTCAAGGGGACCCTATGGCTCTACTGGACTTGCTGACACTGTAAAGTTATAACAATCAAAGTGTCCCATATAAGGATCAATGTCCATATATATAACGGTATCATGTACAGTGGAAAACAGTGTTTCCATCACAGTTCCTTTACAAAGGTCACACCGTTGTTCTATCCCAAATGGTTATGCCACATGCATGCATAAAAACAATAGTTTTTGGCTTGCCACAGTCCAGTATCAAGACAAATCCATAGACATATCGTGGTCTTCTGCTTCTCAAATTCCAGATGGGAAGCAACACCAAAAGGAAAAGGGGGGGGGGGGGTTGGTCAAGAACGGTTTGCCTAAACAGTTTTGCTGCATCAGAATCAATTATCATAAGACTGACTGGACAGAACAATATGTCCTTTATCAGGTGATGGATGCTAAAGGAAGTTTTTGGATGCTTGGCAAACAAGACGTGCCATGAAAACCATTAGAGTTAATCGAATATTTTTTCTAGTTTAAACCACAGCCAGCTATGGTTTTCTAAAACTTGAAAAAATTTTCAACCTGGCTTCCTTAACCGCTTCCCGACCGGCGCACGCCGATGTACGTCGACAGAATGGCACGGACAGGCATAAGGGCGTACAGGTACGTCCCCTTTAAGATGCCGGGTCCGGTGAGTCCGGTCGCGGGTCCCTCGGACTCGATCCCCGCAGGGATACCCACGATCGTCTCACGGGAAGGCTGAATGGGGAGATACGGAAATAAACAGCATCTCCCCGTTCTGCCTAGCAACTAGTGACGCCGATCTCTGCTCCTTGTGATTGGAGCAGAGATCAGCATTCACTAGCTCACAGCCACGCCCCCCCCCCCACAGTTAGAAACATGCCTCTAGGAACATATAACCCCTACACTGCCAGCTAGTGGTTAACCCCTTCACTGGCAGTGTTATTTACACAGGAATCAGTGCATTTAAATATCACTGATTGCTGTATAAAGGACAATGGTCCCAAAAATGTGTCAAAAATGTCTGATGTGTCCGCCATAATGTCGCAGTCACAATAAAAATCGCAGATCACCGCCATTACTAGTAAAAAAAATAATTATTAATAAAAATGCTATAAAACTATCTCCTATATTGTAAACGCTTTAACTTTTGCGCAAACCAATCAATAATCGCCTATTGTGATTTTTTTTTTACCAAAAATATGTATTATAGCAAAAAGTAAAAAAAAATGTTTTTTTTTTTTTTTTTTTAAATTGTCCATCTTTTTTTGTTTATAGCGCAAAAAATAAAAACCGCAGGGGCGATCAAATACCACCAAAAGAAAGCTCTATTTGTGTGAAAAAAAAGAACATCAATTTTGTTTGGGAGCCACGTCGCACGACCGCGCAATTGTCAGTTAAAGCGACGCAGTGCCGAATCGCAAAAAGTGGTCTGGTCTTAAGCCAGCAAAATGGTCCGGTCTGAAAGTGGTTAATCAAGGGGCTGTATGAATGTTCTAACAGTGGAGAGGGGGAGGATGGAGCGCCGACGACAGCTAGTGATGAGCGAGTATGGGGGGTCACAGATGGAGTGACACTGAGGATGGGCGAGAGAGAGTGGGGGCTGAAGAGGAGAAACACTGTGATGTGTTTTTTTTGGACAGTTTTTTTCTCAGTCCAGGAGTAACAGTGTGTGCTTGTAAGATGCGGCAGCCGGCTCCATAGAGCAGAAGAGACTCTGGTGTAGAGGAGAAAAGAAAGAGAGCAGCGCCGCTCTAAGAGTAGTGGGTCTGATTACAGTGGGAACTGTATGTGAAAATAAAAAGAAAGTATGTACTCACACTTTGTTTAAAAATATCAGGCACGTAGCGGTATCTTTATTTTGTCTGAAGTCCTCGGCCGTCCTCCGTTGTCATGGCTATGGTGGGGAAACGCACCCCAGTCCCTTGCGTCTCGTGGTTCCGAGGTGAGTGCATCCCAGGATAGGCACGTCAGCAGGATTGATGACGTTGGTAGGCGTGGTTGGAAGCGCTCGCGTCCGAAGCATGCGTGCTCCTTCATCAGTACACCGCCTGATATTTTTAAACAAAGTGTGAGTACATACTTTCTTTTTATTTTCACATACAGTTCCCACTGTAATCAGACCCACTACTCTTAGAGCGGCGCTGCTCTCTTTCTTTTCTCCATGAATGTTCTAACACTCTGTCAAAAAGGAGGACAGGCTTCCAGGAAGGGATTAAATGTGTGCTGAGCTGTTAACACTAGTGTGGAAAGAGTTAAATTGTGACCACCCTCCTCTTTGTTGGGAGAAAGCAGGTTAACTGTGAGCATGTTGGGGGTGATGGATGGATGTAGGTCTTTAGTAGTTTAGCAGCAGTTGATTTAGTGTTTTATTATACCTGTTCGATGTATTCACATTATGCTTATTGACCAGGTCAGAAATTCAGAGCTGTCCTGTGCATGCTTTCTGTGTTATATCAAAGAGTTTAATTAGCTTTCCTAGTTTTGAAATTTTGAACTACAGAATAATTAGTGTCTATGTTGTAGGGATGCCCTACAGCAGGGTTTGACAGCTAGCAACTGCACAAAGCAAGGACTGCTAGCTGTCAAGGATGACATTTTCTGTATATCCTTAGTACAGAACATTGTTGTGAGGGATGTTTATATTTGGAATGTGGGCTAGAAGGGAGGCTGCAGAAAAGCACAAAAACACATTTATGATCTATCACTTAATCCAGGGTTTCTCAACTGCATGGTTCCTCTAGGTTGCTAGGAGTTCCTTGAGCAATTAGCAATTTCTACCTCGCTTTTAGCTGTCTGTAAGGGGAAAATTCTTCCCAATGACCACAAGTGTAAGGCACTTTCTTCCCACTGACCATCACACTAATGTATCATGAGTTGTACATATAGAAATTTTTAAAGGGGTTCCCTGAGACTGGAAAGTTATTTCAAGTGTTCCTTGGGGTTGGAAAGGTTTATTTAAAGATTTCTCTGTGAGTTAGGCACTGCTGTGTCACACATTTCACAGAGCCTGCCTTCTGAACTACAGAGGTGCTGAGGAGGATTTTCAGAAGACCCGGTCAGGGCAGGAACTACTTGCAGACAGCAAGATACCATGGGATATGTAGTCCTTAGAAACTGAAGTAAACTGCAGAGGAAAAGCTCAAGAAAAAATAGAAAGTGGTAAATGGGACGTTAATGGTGCTCATAAATCCATCCTCAGGAAAAAACACTACACAAAAAATAGTAAAAACAGTAAATGGTTTTTGTTTTGTTTTTTAACAATCTCTTTATTAGTTTTCCAAATTGTGTAAAAGAGAACAAAAGTGGGAGCCTGATACACACAAGAGCAAACTAACCTGCACAAAAACAATACAAAAAAAGTAAGATAAGAAAACCCAACGAACCACAACAAAGGTGTGTTTTTAGATGGCTCGGTGTGCCCACATCAATGACAGTGATAATATCTCATCATAGCCCCACAGCCAAAGACAGGATAACTCAAATAATAACTAAAATACCTCTTTATCCTTGGTACATGACAAAACTCTTTCAGTATTTATACAGTATGACTATCTTCCAGCCATTTTGCCCACACTTTCTCTAATTTGCGAGTCCATCCTTTGTTTATAGACGTGGCTTTGTATAGTGGTAGTTGTGAATTGATCAGCTGTTTCTAATAATCAATCTAATAATCAATTGAGGGAGCCATGTGCTTTTGCCTAGCCTTCCTGGTGTAGAATAACAGAAATCCTAGTAGAGTTCTTGTAGGTGAGAGACCCTGAACAAGGCCTAGTAAACAGGTTTTAGGTGAGAGAGTGAGTGAGACCTGAGTTATTTGACCGATGAAGGACACCACAACCGCCCGGTGTACATGGATAACCAGACAAGTCCAAGATATGAAAAAAATCCCCCACATCTCTATCACATCTCCAGCAAGATGGAGGGACAGTGGCACTGAACCGATGGAGCCTGTGGGAAGTGTAGCAAGCCCTATGTACCGTATATACTCGAGTATAAGCTGAGTTTTTCAGCACATTTTTTTGTGCTGAAAGTGCCCCCCTCGGCTTATACTCGAGTCAAGCACTTTTCTGCAGCAAAAAAAATACAATTTCCGACCCGACTTTGGGGCCCCGTATCTCGGGGCCACTTGGAGCTAGGAACCCCATGTCTGTCCAGTCCTCATCATCCATATCCGGGATATCTAGTAACCATTTTTGTCGGAGAGTAGATAAATTTGAGAGAGCTACCATGAGAAGATGGTTATAGAGAGTTGAAGCCGAGTTATCCAGGGTGTTCCAGTGGAGGAGTGCCTCTAAATCAGAACACTTAAGGTGTGAGCAGCAGCGGTATGCTGACGTGAGACGTGAGACGTCAGCTTCGGGGGAGGGGCCCGCTATTGCGGTATGACGGAGGCACGGGACGGACGGAGCACGAGAGCGGAGACGGCGTGGAAGTGAGAGCCCGCGCCGCCTCGACAGAGGAGACTCCTTCCGACGCCTGTCATCCCTACCCGCTGCTTGCCGGGGACCTCTTCACCCCGACCCATCCCGCCGAGCCTTGCCGAGCCGCGGAAGACGCCTATAAAGAACTGTACCTAGCTGCTGGCTGGGGGGCTTGAGGGCTCCGGTCTCAGGCTCTGTCCGTGCGGCTGAGAGGTGGAGGGGCCGCAGTGAGCCTCGGACCTGTGGCGACCATGTGGTATCTTCTAGCAGGCGGCATTTTCTAACAGGCGGCTTCCTCTCTCCATGTCATCACCCCTCATCACTCCTCATTGACCCTCGGCTTTTTCTCCTCCTCTTTACAACGGATGCCTCTACAGCACAAGCTCCTCTCCAGCTCCAGTCTCGTAAAGAAGGGAAGGACTGTGGTCACATCTGGGAGGGAGGTGGCAGACCCCTCCTCAGGTATGGAAGCTCTTTTTTCCCTTCTTAAAACTGTTTTTTTGGTCCTCTCTCTTTTCCCTCTGGTGAGGTGAAAAAAAGATAACTACCGATCACTGCATGTGGAGTCTGCATAGAAAATACTAGAACTGTACAAAATTGCACTGTATTTCTCTACATTACTGTGGACAAAAGCTGGAGGGAGGCAATGAATTTGTGGAAGACACTTAAGATGTATACCAACTACTGATTAAATGCTAGCCCGCCGTTAACCCGCATCGCCCGGCCTTACTTAAAGGGAAGAGTGTTTTCTTTTTATTTTCCCCCCTAATCTTTCCATACTTTCAAACACCAGCGGTTAAACCAACTGGTTTATTTGAAGAAAAGTTAAAGATAAGATAAAGAAGAAAAGCTAGAAAGAGATCATATGGCCAGGGACTGCCTTCATAGCCTGTGGCTCTGAGTTCTCCCCGGGGCGGACTCAATCCGGGTGGCTCCAGGCTTCAGTCTGAAACGTTACGCCTATTCCCTCATAACTGGCCCACTTTGGGAAAACTGCTGGTGTGACATTTAAGAGGAGCTGAAAGGGGGCGCATGCTGGGGTCGCTGGGTTCCTGACCGATGATAGAGTGAGACACGGCGAGCAGGGTGACCCAGGTCTCGATTGTGGCCCTTGGAGTGGCCAGAGACAGAGATGAAAGGAAGATCTCAAAGGGGGGCGGAGGCGAAAATACCTAAAGAGAGTTTAAATACAAGCTCAATACAAAAATACCTCAAGGACACCAGCATTAAAAGTCCAGAAATGGAAAAAAAAAAACAGCAAGCCCCAAAGGAAAAAAAAAAAAAAAAGACGCTGAACGACAGAGAGCTGAACTCTCTGACGTTTCCAGGAACCTAGGTGAACTAGCGGGCACTAGTGAGGTCAGTGCCCCATTAGAACAGGGGAGTCTGGCTCTTATCCCTACTAAGATGGAGATACTGGAAATGTTCAGTAACCTAGAAAGTGTTATCAAAAACGAAATAACTATTGTTAGAACCGACTTGGGCCAGCTGTTGAATAGAGTGGAGAAAGTTGAGGATTTGGCGGTCATACAAGCACAAGAAATTCTAGAACTTAAAACTCAAGTAAATCAGATAGAGACCAAATACAGGGACCTAGAATATTATATTGAAAACCAAGAAAACCAGAGCAGGAGACAAAATCTCAGGATTAGATCCGTTCCGGAACAACAAGGGGAGGACTTAAGGATAAAAATGCAGAAACTTTTCAATCCTCTCCTAGGAAGACAGGAAGGTGAGACCCTTAAAATTGATAGAGTCCACCGTATTCGCAAACCCACAGGCTTGAGTGAAGAGACCCCAAGAGATATCATCATTAAATTCCACTCATTTGAAGACAAAAATAAAATTTGGACAAAGCTAAGAGGGTGTCCTCCTCTAAAATATGAATCGGCCGAGCTCCAGATCTTTTCGGACCTTTCGACGAAAACTCTTGCACGTAGGCGACAGTTGAGACCTCTATTGGAAGTTTTAAGAGCAGCAAATATCAAGTATAGTTGGGGGTTCCCATCATCATTGGTAGTAACTCGAGCCGGGAGGACTGTCCGGATGAAATATGTGGATGAACTTCAGCAATTTTGCCAGGCCCTGGGGGTGGTGGCCCCCATTATTGTCCCTTAAAGACCTTTAAAGAGGAAAAGAAATCGACAGGACTCCATCATAATTCAGTGTTTTTTTGTTTTTTTTTTGTGTTTTTTTTTTTTTTTTTGCTGGTGGTGTTTAATTGAGGAGAGATTTGGGTGATGGTAGGGGGGGGGGATGGGGCGGGAGTGGGGGGGAGGGGGATGGGGGGAGGGTCGGAGGGGTTGTCCGGTAGTGGGGGGGTCCAGGTGCCTTCGGGCTGGGCCCCCCCCCCCTCTTTCTAGGGAGAGGGGGGGGGGGACCCGGACAGTTCCGCGAGGGCGGAGCCACACCCCGACAAGTAAGGCGGTCAGGGGGTTCTTCGGCAGAATGCCCCGTGGATCGCATAGGGTCGGAGATCGACCGGGAGGGGGGGGGGGGGGGAGGAGGGGGGAGGGGGAGGAGGGGCCTTGCAGTAACAAATTTAAGGAAAAGAGGTGAAGTAATTCAGAGCATGAGTCAGTTTGTACGGGAAAGATCCAAAATGTTGAATTAAAGCTCCTTACCTACAATGTGAGAGGGATGAACTCCCCTATTAAGAGATTGAAAATAACAAAAGAGCTCCAGAGGTCGCAAGCGGCAGTTGTGTTTCTGCAGGAAACACATCTTAGCCGCGGAGGTAACACTAAAATCTACTCCCATAATTTCCCGACTTGGTACTATGGAGATTCCCCGGTAAGGGGTTCAAAGGGGGTAGCAATAGGCTTTTCAAAAACCACTAAATTTACAGTAAATGAAAGACTGGAGGACCCGGAAGGCAGATATCTTTTCTTGAAGGGCAGTCTGGGGGAAAGTTATTTTACCTTTGCTAACGTTTACTGCCCCAACACTAAGACAGTTAAATTCCTGAGTAAGGTGTTAGGCCGTCTGTCAAGGTTTAAGAAGGGAGCGGTTATCTTGGGGGGGGACCTTAATTTGGGTTTAGACCCTCTCTATGACACCACGTCCAGGTCACGGGGAGTAAATGGCGCTCAATTGAGAAAACTTGAACATAGATTATTCCAAGATCAGTTGGTTGATATCTGGAGGGTGATGCACCCAAAGGAAAGGGATTTTACTTTTTTTTCTCCCGTTCATGGTACTCACTCACGCTTGGACTATTTCCTCATGGACCATAATTTGATAGAGAATGTCCTCGCATCACAGATTGAAATCACAACACTGTCGGATCATGCCCCGGTTTCTGTGACGCTGAGGATCCCCGAATTCCCTAGACATCCGTTCTCTTGGCGAATGAATGAGACTATGATCTTTGACGCTGAGATTTCAGAGACAATAAAAAAGGAAATAGAATGGTTCTTTACAGTAAATGATACAGGCGATATTACTGCAGCGACACTTTGGGAGGCCCATAAGGCTTATATAAGAGGGGTCCTCATCGCGATAGGAACCGGGAAAAAAAAAGAAAAACAGGCTTTGATCCGGGGGCTGATGGAGGAGGTACAGGGGCTAGAAAAGGAACATAAAGGGGAAGGAGACTCAAAACAAGAGATATTCCATAGGTTGATTAATAAGAGAGAAGAACTAAAGGCGATACTTGAACTCGAGGCTAGGGCTGGGTACCATAAAATTAATAGAGATAAACACTTGGGAGGAAATAGGTCGGGAAAATATTTAGCAAACATGCTCAAAAAAAGAGAGAAATAAACTATATCGAAAAAATTCAAAATAAACAGGGAAAGATGGTAAATTCTTCTAAGGAAATAGCGGAAGTATTTAGAACATACTACGAAGGTCTCTATGATGTAAGACAGAGGGGTCAGCACACTTTGGAGACTGGAGAGGATGGAAAAGAATTCTTGAAAAATTGTACACTCCCGCTACTTACAGAGATTGACAGAGATAGCATGGATAAACCAATTACGGAGGCTGAAATTTTCTCTGCCATACGGGATACCCCGGGGGGTAAAAGCCCGGGCCCCGACGGATATATGATATCTTATTATAAAAGATATAAAGATATCCTAGTCCCCAAACTCTGCAATCTCTGGAACCAGCTGGGTTTTGAATGTATACTGGGAGCGGAGTCTCTTCGGGCTTCAATCACTCTTATATTGAAAGAGGACAAAGACAGAACACTGTGCTCGAGCTATCGCCCGATAGCGTTGTTAAACACAGACACAAAACTCTTCGCAAAAGTCTTGGCCAACAGACTTAGGGAGAGGATGACCGAGCTGGTCCACCCAGACCAGGTCGGGTTCATCTCTGGGAGGGAGGGTCGGGATAACGGGGTGCGTTCTGTGCTGCTTGTTCACGCGGCCGAATGGACGGGGATCCCCAGTCTACTCCTGTCAATCGACGCCGAGAAGGCGTTTGACAGGGTAGACTGGGGATTCATGATGCAGACATTAAAAGCCATGGGACTGGGCCCAAGAATGCTTAAATGGATCAAAATGCTATACAATTGGCCCCAAGCCTCGGTAAACGTAAATGGACTCTCTTCAGAACCCTTCACAATGAGAAACGGTACGCGTCAGGGGTGCCCTTTATCACCCCTATTGTTCGTCTTGTCCCTGGAGCCTCTCTTATCCCGGATACGCAAAAATCCTGATATAACCGGGATTAGAGTTGGTGGTGAGGAGCACAAGTTAGCCGCATTTGCGGACGATGTGCTCTTCTACATCTCAAATCCGCGGATCACCCTCCCAATTTTGATCTCCACCTTAAAAACGTACGGGGCAGTCTCAAATTTGAAAATTAATGTAAATAAATCAGAAATCCTGAATATTAATATAAAAAAAGATGAGGCCAAGCTACTCATGGAGGAATTTAACTTTCCCTGGAGAGAAGATATTAGATACCTGGGTATCCGGCTGACTGTCTCTTTAAAAAAAATCTTCCTAATCAATTATCTACCATTACTTGACAAAATTAGAAAAGAATGTAGATTAATGTCCTTTAGACCTCTTTCCTGGATCGGTCGAGTCAACGTAGTGAAGATGTTTCTGGCCCCTAAGATCAATTATATATTCCAGATGCTCCCAGTAGCGATTCCTAAAGAGTTTTTTAAAACATTAAAACAAATAATTTCCAAATTCATTTGGTCAAATAAAAAACCGCGGCTCGCAGCTGGAATATTGACTAGGGGGAAACAGCAGGGGGGGCTCTCTGCTCCAGATTTCGAAAAATACTTTAAGGCTATAGCACTGTCACGGATAATGGAATGGGTTAAGATAGATAATGAAAAGAGATGGGTAAACATAGAAAACATTATTAGCAACAGAAACCTAGGACACGATATTTGGAATCCACCGAAGTTTAGGCCACTAGGAAATAGCGCACACGAGATAACACGGGTCACGTTAGACATATGGGATAATATATATAAAAGAAAGAAATGGAAATTTAACTCTTCGTTGATATATTTAAAAGAGAATCTACTTTTTGAGCCAGGGAGACACGAGGGAGGTGGGAATTGGATTAAAGATAAAAATGCACAGGTGAAAGATATAATTAAAAATGGGAAATTATGCACATATCACGAACTTCTCACGAACACGAATCTGATGCTGATCGATTTCTGGAAATACGCCCAACTGAAGCATTTCTTAGAGAGCCTTCCTAGTCCGATTCGCCATGTCAATGACTATACCTCGCTGGAGCGGCTTAGCCTCCGCGACAGCACAAAAAATAATATCTCTAGAATTTATAAAATCTTAAATGAGGATAATGATGCACTACCATATATTAAAAAGTGGGAGGAAGAAACAGGAGTACTATGTAACAAGATGAGGGTAGAAAATATGTTACGAATAATACATAGCTCATCTTTTTCAATAAAATCAGTGGAAACAAATTATAAATGCCTTACTGGGTGGTACTTAACACCGGACAGACTTAGTAGGTTCCAGGGGGGTGCGACCCCGGAGTGCTGGAGGGGATGTAAGACCAGGGGCTCGATGTCCCACATTTGGTGGGATTGTCCAGCCATCAAAAAATTTTGGGACGGGGTTCGGGAGTTAATAACTACTGTAACGGGGGTAGTAGTTCCAGGGGATCCCTGGACGTGTCTGTTCCATGCCACCGCGACCCCTTCAAGACAATATATGGCCTCGCTGACCCCGGTATTGCTTAACGTAGCGAAAGATTTAATACCAAAGAGATGGCGTGAAGCGGAGGCCCCGACTCTGCGGGACTGGATATTGGGGGTCAATGCTTTACAGAGGGTGGTAGGGACGGGGCCAACCGGGGGAGAGGGGGAGGGACAACCCGAGACAGAAAACAAGTGGATAGACTGGAATAATTTTAAGAATTCCTGGAGGTATTTCCTGGAGTTGACGAGTTGATTTTTCCCTCACACATTGTAGTCGGAGCCTCATAGTAAAGAAAAAGGAAAAAAAAAAAAAAAAAAAAAAATGGATAAAAATACTAACCTCGAAGACCACCAAGGCAAGGGGGGGGGGGGGGGGGGATTTACGATGGGATGAAATGTATAAAATGAAGAATGACTAAATGATGTTTGTATATGAAAAGTGCTTGATAAAATAAAGAATTAAAAAAAAAAAAAAAAAAAAAAAAAAAAAAAGCTGAGTTTTTCAGCACATTTTTTTGTGCTGAAAGTGCCCCCCTCGGCTTATACTCGAGTCAAGCACTTTTCTGCAGCAAAAAAAAATACAATTTCCGACCCGACTTTGGGGCCCCGTATCTCGGGGCCACTTGGAGCTAGGAACCCCAAATTTGGCATTCAAACCCAGTTGAACTAGCACTACAACATATCCAAAGATGGGGTTCCTAGCACTAAGTGGCCCCGAGATACAGGGCCCCAAAGTCGGTTCAGAAAATGTCATTCTCTGCTGCAGAAAAGTGCTTGACATTTTCTGACCCGAATTTGGGGCCCCATATCTCGGGGACACTTGGAGCTAGGAACCCCAAATTCGCCACTCAAACCCAGTTGAACTAGCACTACAACATATCCAAAGATGGGGTTCCTAGCACTAAGTGGCCCCGAGATACAGGGCCCCAAAGTCGGTTCAGAAAATGTCATTCTCTGCTGCAGAAAAGTGCTTGAGATTTTCTGGCCCGAATTTGGGGCCCCATATCTCGGGGACACTTGGTGCTAGGAACCCCAAATGTTGTATTCCAACCCAGTGGAATTAGCACTACAACATATCCAAAGATGGGGTTCCTAGCACTAAGTGACCCCGATATACAGGGCCCCAAATCGGTCAACTGTGTCCATCTGCATGGGCACAGTGAGGCTGCAAATGGGCATCGTTGACCCTCTTTTCCACTTACAGTAGCTGCGCATTTCTCACCCTAGGCTTATACTCGAGTCAATAAGTTTTCCCAGTTGTTTGTGGTAAAATTAGGTGCCTCGGCTTATATTCGGGTCGGCCTATACGAGTATATACGGTAATATCTTAAATTGTATCAGATGATCTCTTAAATAGACCAGCTTGAAAGGTGCATTCCACATGTCTGTCCAGTCCTCATCATCCATATCCGGGATATCTAGTAACCATTTTTGTCGGAGAGTAGATAAATTTGAGAGAGCTACCATGAGAAGATGGTTATAGAGAGTTGAAGCCGAGTTATCCAGGGTGTTCCAGTGGAGGAGTGCCTCTAAATCAGAACACTTAAGGTGTATTGTCTGAGACAAGAACTGACCAGTGAAGGCTTGAGCAATCTGCAGATGTCGGAAGTAGGGATGAGCTCAGGCGCGTTCGCACACTCCACATGCAGAGCCCACCAGGAAGTCGGCACGGTGCTGCGCTAATCACAGGCAGTGAGACATTTCCCGATCTCTGCAGCCGCACTTCAGGGAAATGTCACACTGCCTGTGATTAGCGCAGGGCCGTGCCGACTTCCTGGTGGGCTCTGCATGTGGAGTGTGCGAACACGCCCGAGCCCATCCTTAGTCGGAAGTAAAATTGTGGAGGGACATTGTATTTGGTGCAAAAAGAGTGAAGGGCATCATCACTCCGTTCTCCACAATTTGTGATATGGACCTAATGTGTTGTTTAGTACAGTAAATGTTTATTACATAATATTAAAAGAGTTGGGGTGAAAACCCCATAGTAAAACCATTGTGATGTGTATTAACATACATATTAAGCAACACTGCAACCCCATAAACCTTCCTTTTGATAGAAATACTTCTACATATATGTGTCAAGCAAACAAAGGCAAAGCAAATTAACTAAAGCGAAAAACCAAAGTAAGGTGTTCAGTCCAAATGCGTTTTGCAAAGAAGCTTCTTCAGAGATCCAAGGGGTGCTGCTATTGAAATAAACGCAACATAACAAATTACAATATATACAGAATACACAAATATCCATACATGCATGTATATTTAACCACATGGTATCGAGTATATAAATGATTACTCACTAATGATAAATATTCATTAACGTATCCCCACATAGGGGGGACGTTGCCATACACTGATGTATAAATCCCTGGGGGAGCTTGCAGGGAGAACTAGCGATGATCGAAATGGGAAATGGACAGACAAACCACAGCTTGAATTCATGGAGACAACATATAGGGAAGGAGCACTTCATCATGCCCAAAGAAATGTCAGTCATGAAATAGGATATATATATATATCTTTAAATATATGAATGTGGTTCTCACACATCTAAAAGAGACGAAAGGCAAGTATGTGGCTGGCCACTGATAAAATACATTCTCAGGTGTGAAAAGAGAGGATCATTAAAAATGTAACGGGCCCTGGGCAGTTTTTCAGGACAGCCAACCCCGCTAACCTGCAAACAAAGAGAGATACTGTCATTGACACATTGAGAGGATATTGCCAGCACACTAAAGAGCAGCAGACTCCATGTCTAAAAAATTATGAAAAGGCCACAGAATTACCTCCGAAGATATACAGGGATCGAACACAGTCACCACGCCAGCTAAATAGTGTACTACATGAAGAAATGTTACAGTAAAAGTACAGTTCATACTGAATGGTGGTAATAAGCTTACTCTAAGGGCTCATGTTGAGATAGTTGTTGTAACCACACCTCGAGTATGAAAGGGGTTAAAGCCGTTTAGGACATTCCATTTCCAAACACAAAGGCAGCTACCGAACACTTCAATCAGCCGAACAAGAAACCCATATGAATAATTCTCCCCCAAGTACGAGACGAGGCTCTGTGTTGAGGTTCAAGCAGGCATCTGACTCTTTATTTTGAGATCTCACACAAATATATACAGCAGGATGAAAATACAGCCTGTAACCAGAAACCTAATTAACCTGAGCTAATTATCTAATCCTTTAGACAGCCTAGGTGACTCAGAGACATGACCTTTAGGACAGACTTCACGTCTCCTAGCTCACCGACTATACAATACACATTATCATACATCTCAACACAGAACTCCTTCATACAATTGCAGGGTTAATTAGCACAATCAACAATGGGGATCTAATGACTCTTAGATCCCATACTAGACTTATTTACAATAAACACATTCTAGCAGACAACAGACAGACAGGTGCCTGGAGTTGATGGCATCAGCACCTTCTATGAGCCTCAACATTATGAAGCCATCATTATAATATGACAGATACAGGGTTCCCATTGTCTGTGTGTCTTGGGGGACATGGACCTGAATCCAAAGTAACACCACCTCCAGGGTCCCCAGGCATACAGCTCACAAAGCGCACCGTTCCCCCAAATGCCAGGGCCCATGATCGGTCGGCAAGAGGCTAGCATTCAGTCACCCCAAAAGCCTCTGTCCTGGCTAGGTCTGTCACAGTTGTTTTCCTAGGTTTGATGTACGTTTGGAACACACGTCAGATGCAGTTCATCAGAATCCTGCTGACTTCAGTGTAACAATACATGCGGCAGGCAGAGTTGAACCTGCTTTGCATTGTGGCATGTTTCTTTGGACACAGCATGCCCTTCTGAAGTGCGGAATAAACTTCAGGCAAAGCAGGTCAGACGCAACCTTTTCTTGTCAAACGCTGTGATTGCCATTCCAATAGCAAATGCAGTATTGGACAAGAACGCCCATCACCATGAACCCCAAGACAGTCTTTGTAAATTGCCATATCAACCGCCATCCTTATCTTCTTCCTTTCTTCGCCATTGTACTTGTAACATTAGTGAAAGGCTTTGAAAGATTAGACTGGTATTTAAATGTCCACAGCAGCTGGATGCCATAGAACAGCCTTTCCTGCGTGGCTGTCAGCAGGTCTTCAATTTCCTGGGAAACTGCTAATTACTGTATTTCATAATCTTGAAAGACATTTGAAGTATGTCAAAAAAAAAGAGTTTTACTTTATTTTTATCATTAAGTTATGTCATGCTGATTCCTAGTTTTATAGCTGGACTCTAAAAAGAGATAAAGGGACCCAATTAAATCCATTTGTATTTATTACAAATATGATTGAATGTACATTTACATTCAATTATTATAAGTACCGGAATCTGCCTTTATGTCAACCTTCTGTAACCCTCTATACAGTGGAGCTTAGAATGGGAGAGAGGGAACAGCATTCTGAGCTAATCGGGGTTCTATTGCTTTGTGCAGTGCTGACGGTCTACAACTTCCATACCAGTTTGCTGCTTCTCCTTCACTATCTATTCACAGGTGAGGGTTGGTCCTTTGACATGCATTCTGCAGAGAGGTTGAGGACTCAGCAGTGCTATCTGGCATTGAGGTCTATATTAAAACAGAATTATAGGTCCTTTGAGATAAAACAGATAAAAGAGTTCACATACAGTACACAGTATGTATGTAGCACTACTCCCGTAGGAATTGCTGATGTCCGGGACCCTCACTGCTGCACAGCCAGTCAACACAGCATTTCCTTCTTGCATTCAAACTCAGAAACCAGTCCCTTGTTTTTGTTGTTTTTATTAGTGGATGATAACTTGGATGGGGTATGGGATGCCCAACCTGAAAAAAAAAACTCAAGCACAAAGCCAGGGGAAACTTCCTCCCTATTTATAGATTCCTCTTCTTCCTTCCTCCTGCACAAACTTGGTTCACTTATGTACAGCTCCTGCTGGGTCACTCCTGGAGGCACTTATGCCGCGTACACACGGTCGGATTTTCCGACGGGAAATGTTCGATGTGAGCTTGTTGTCGGAAAGTCCGACCGTGTGTATGCTCCATCGAACATTTGCTGTCGGAATTTCCGGCAACAAATGTTTGATAGCAGGTTCTCAAATTTTCCACCAACAAAACTTGTTGTTGGAAAGTCCGATCGTGTGTACACAAGTCCGTCGCACAAAATTTCGAGCATGCTCTGAATAAAGGAGAAGGAGCCGCACTGGCTATTGAACTTCCTTTTTATAGTCCAGTCCTCGTAATTTTTGGCCAACATTTGTGTGACCGTGTGTATGAAAGACAAGTTTGAGCCAACATCCTTCAAACAAAAATCCACGGTTTTGTTGTCGGAAAATCCGATCGTGTGTACGCGGCATAACAGTCACTTGTTAGCTCAGCAACAGCCCATTACAGGCTAGGAACTTGCTGTCTCTTTTGTAAAGTAGCACATGTGGAGTGAACAGCATCTCTCATCACCTTCTGCTTCCCTGTAGACACTGAGCCCAGTTCTACTGCTGCAGAAATATAAGCCCACCCACCTGGCTGCCACCAGCCCACCTGGCTGCTTTCTCTTCCCAGTCCACCTGACTGACACACACATGGAGATTCCCCAGGGTAAAGTTAGATAAAGTCTTGGCACACAGCTGTCTTTAAGAGAGCACTGCTACAGCTCAAAGTCTCTCACCTTGTCTGTCCCTGCACCTTGCTGGTTTACTCACTGTCTCTCCTAGCTCTCTCCGCTGCCTCTCTGGTTAGGGTCCCTCCAGCTGACCCCTGTGGTGGAATACTTCCAGGCCAGCCTCCTGAGCGCCAGCCCGTGGTACCCCCCCTTTTCCCTCAAGGGCCACGACAGCCTCTCCTCAGCACTGCGTCTCCATCTTCCACCCAAATCCCCTGCTGGCATGGCTTATGTCTGTTTAAGTTCCCTGCCAGGCCCCCTACCTGGGGATTGGCTAAGGGCCCCTAAATATTCAAGGCAACCCATCCTAGCCTCCGCCCACTGTCTTCCTCTAACATTCTAGAAACAGGGAGAGGCACCAGAGAGCTGCCAGGATGAGTCACCCAGCCCTGGGATCTAATAACCCTGACCCAGATTCAGTGATACAGGTTTATCCCTGTGCCAGACTTTAGTTTGCCTACTCTAATTCTAGTAGCACACGCTAGGTGGTGCTACATGTATTTAGCTCTTTGCCTTGAGCTTGGCTTTACCCACTTCAGTAGCAGCCTGTAAAACCCCTTCATTACCAGACCGTTTCAGTTTTCAGTGCTGTGATAGTTTGACAATTATTCAGTTATGCATCGCTGTACACAAATACATTTTATATAATTTTTGTAAACAGATATAGCTTTCTTTTCGGGTATTGAATACCTATTTTTTTATTTTTTACTATAAAAAGGAAAAAAGACAATTTTGAAAAAAAAAACATTGAAAATATTTCCTTCGAAAATGTCAGAATGGTATAAAAACCCCAGAAAGTAATTTTTTTGTAAAGAAGACTACTAGTCCTCTACACAGAAGCAGCCATTGAAGAGATCATATGACAAAACCACCAGAGTGGCTTCAGAATAGGTAAGTATACAGATCTTTTCTTTACAGGGTTAGATAGAATAGGCCTAGAATGGGGGTGAGAGTTTTAGCCTTATGCCGCGTACACACAAGTGGACTTTTCAACGGACTTGGTCCGGCGGACTATCCGACGGACTTTGCAGCGGAGGTCCAACAGACTTTCAAACGAACGGACTTGCCCACAAACGATCACACCAAAAGTCAGACGGATTCGAACGGGATGACGTTACGACCAGACTACAATAAGGAAGTTCATAGCCAGTAGCCAATAGCTGCCCTAGCGTCGGTTTTTGTCCGTCGGACTAGCACACAGACAACCAGATTTTTCGATCAGACTTGAGTTCGTCGGAAAGATTTGAAACATGTTTTATTTCTAGGCCCGTCAGACTTTTGGGAAAGAAAAGTCTGCTGGAACCCACGCACGATCGAATTATCCGACGGATTCCGGTCCGCTGGACCTAGTTTGACTGAACTTCCACTTTAACCTCTTTGCGACCACGCTATTGTCGAATGACAGCTACAGCGCGGCTACACTTTGCCGGGAGGCTGTCATATGACGTCCTCCTGTGCGCGTGCTGCCTGCGTGCACCCTGCGGAGTGCATCGGCAGTGATCTGTGACCATGGTAAAGAGCCACTCACAGTGGCTCTTGACCATGTAATCAACTGTGTCCAAGTATAACTGATCACAATGTAAACAGGACTTACCGGTTATCAGCAATCCTCCCATCATGCTGACAGTGCGTGAGGAGAGCCCAAAACCTGCAAATCCACAACAGTGTCCTGATGATCAATGAGTCCATACTTTGTAGAACCACCTTTCGCTGCAATTACAGCTGCAAGTCTTTTTGGGGATGTCTCTGCCAGCTTTGCACATCTAGAGAGTGACAGTTTTCCCCATTCTTCTTTGCAAAATAGCTCCAGCTCTGTCAGATTGGATGGAGAGCGTCTGTGAACAGCAATTTTCAAGTCTTGCCACAGATTCTTAATTGGATTTAGGTCTGGACTTTGACTGGGCCATTCTAACACATGGATATGCTTTGATCTAAACCATTCTACTGTAGCTCTGGCTGTATGTTTAGGGTTGTTGTCCCGCTGGAAGGTGAACCTCCACCCCAGTCTCAAGTCTTTTGCAGACTCTAATGTTCCGTACACACGGTCGGATTTTCCGAGGGAAAATGTCCTATCGGACCATGTTGTCGGAAATTCCGACCGTGTGTAGGCACCATCGGACTTTTTCCGTCGGAATTTCCGACGGAAAAAGTTTGAGATCCTGCTCTCAAATTTTCCGACAACAAAGTCCTATTGGACTTTTTCCGATCGTGTGTAGCGAATTCCGACGGACAAAGTGCCACGCATGCTCAGATCACATTACAAGACCAAAGCTATTGGCTACTAGCCTCTACGTCGTCGTACGCAACGAATGTCACCACGTTCAGGATGATCGGATTTTCCGACAACTTTGTCCGACCGTGTGTATGCAACACCAGTGTCGGACAAAATCCGTTGGAAAAAATCTGACGGATTTTGTGGTCGGAATTTCCGACCGTGTGTACGGGGCATTACAGGTTTTCTTCTAAGATTGCCCTGTATTTGGCTCCATCCATCTTCCCATCAACTCTGACCAGCTTCCCTGTCCCTGCTGAAGAAAAGCATCCCCAGAACATGCCACCACCATGTTTCACAGTGGGGATGGTGTGTTCAGGGTGATGTGCAGTGTTAGTTTTCTGCCACACATAGCATTTTGCTTTAAGGCCAAAAAGTTAAATTTTGGTTTCATCTGACCAGAGCACCTTCTTACACATGTTTGCTGTGTCCCCCACATGGCTTCTTGCAAACTGTGAACAGAACTTGGCTTTCTTTCAGCAATAGCTTTCTTCTTGCCACTCTTCCATAAAGGCCGGATTTGTGGAGTGCATGACTAATAGTTGTCCTGTGGACAGATTCTCCCACCTGAGCTGTGGATCTCTGTAGCTCCTCCAGAGTTACCATGGGCCTCTTGGCTGCTTCTCTGATTAATGCTCTCCTCGCCCGGCCTGTCAGTTTAGGTGGACGGCCATGTCTTGGTAGGTTTGCAATTGTGCCGTACTCTTTCCATTTTCAGATGATGTATTGAACAGTGCTCTATGAGATGTTCAAAGCTTGGCATATTTTTTTTTATAACCTAACCCTGCTTTAAACTTCTCCACAACTTTATCTCTGACCTGTCTGGTGTGTTCCTTGGCCTTCATGATGCTGTTTGCTCACTACGGTTCTCTAACAAACCTCTGAGTGCTGCAACTGTGTTATCTATTTCTGAAATTATTGAATAAAATTCTTGTTTGGTTCCTCTGTACTATGGCAGAATGAAAGGTAGTAACTTGCTGGTTTCTGTGGATAACAGGAACCGTTCATCATCCGGATGAATTATTATTATTCATGAGGAGCCGTAGAGCTTGGCTGTAGGGATATTTCTCTGACACTTATTTGATGTTTTTACAGAACCATTTCTCTGCAGTTTAACATTCTAAAATAGAACCCTCATATATCTAGCCTAAACTAATTCAATTTCCTTTACAAATTACTGTAATTACTATGCTGTAAGTGGAAGATGGTAATGGCCTAAGTATTACTAGATAACAATTAGGCAATAGTGTAGATGAACACAAGCAAATTATATATGTTTAAAACAACATTTGGCTAAAGGGAAAAAAAATACGTAAAATGGATACCATGGTTGCCATTAATTTATCCGTCACTAGAAAAGAAGGTCCTGTTAATTCCACCGGAGGCACATTATGGTGCGCATAACATGATGGCGAGCGTCAGGAAAATATGCTGCGATGTACTGGTGCAACACGTTGCAGTGTTTGCCTTTTTTTTGTTTTGTTTTTTAACTTTTATTAAAAAAAAAAAAAAAAAAAAAACAACCTCCATTTAACTCTAAGCCCAAAATGCAAAAAATGCAATGCATGGAAATACTACTTATTGCGTTTTCGTGTATTATGTTACTTAAAAATGCAGACATGCTGAATTTTTATGCAGTAAAAACCAACATACATGTCTGGTGTGAACAGGGCACATGGAGAACAATTGTTTTCTCAGTGCCCTTGTGTTGAGCCGCATTGATCAAGGCAGCTCAGTACATCTGGTGTAAATGAGCTGTAAAAGGGCCACTCCTCCTCAAAGAGATATTTAATTGTTTTTGTTGAATGCTGGAGATGCTGCAGTTCTCCTGAGGAAGCCCTAATGAGGGCGAAACATTTTGAGATATACTAAAATCTGTCAATCTCTACCTTTATTCAGTGATGTATTGTTTTTAAATGTTTTTCTAGACATATTATGTCAATCATGTTGTTGCACTACTATTTTTCAATAAATTTATATTTTTGTATCTAAATATGTGTCTTAAAGTGGAAGTAAACCCCCTATCGTTTTCAGCCAAGGAAGCTGCCATCTTTGCCTCTGTTTAATCTTCAACTGCCACGGTACAACTAACACAAACTGTTAAATCGATGGGTTTACTTCCGCTTTAAGCGCTTTAAAAGTCCTGGAGTGCTGGAGAGTTAAAGTACATGACAGTTTGTTGGGGGGGCTTGGCTTTTTTTTTTAATTTAATGTTTATTTTTACCATATCTTGGGGACTCTGTTGGAGGTCCAGGATCTGCACACCTGTTGTCATATGAGGGGTTTCCAATCTCTCTGTTGGATATTTATGTTATATTATATTATATTTTTGTGTCAAACACAAGGCTGTGGGCTGAATGCGGCCCTCCAAGCCATTTCATGTGACACTAGCACCTCTCCTGCAGCTGTGGCAACCCCGTCAACTCTGTCCTAACCTTGTCTCAGTTGGCAGCAAAGAGGAGGACAGAACTCCTCATCCAGATTCTGTGGTTCTCTGTACAGCTGCAGCACCTCCTCGTCTCGGCCTCCCCTGGTCTTAGCATTCAGCAAACTCCAGCCCTCCTTTGGTCTTGCTCCAGATCCTGCACTTTCTGCTTCTCAGCTCCATCTCCAGCTTCTTTCAGCAGCACAGGGTAAAGGGGGGGTGCACTGTGATGTAAGAGAGGGTGGGCAGCTTTTGAATTCTGATAGTGGGGGCTCTTGGCATGTGATGTAGGAGGGCGTGGGGTGCTCTGGACATCTAGTCTTACAGATACAACCGGCTCTTTGAGGGTAACCATAATCCTGATGCGGCCCGCAATAAAATTGAGTTTGACACCGCTGTTATAGAGAGTGAAAGAAGCAAAGGTGGGCAGGAACACCCAAATCTCCCTAGAAAAGACTTGTGAATTATGGCAGAGAGATTTTGCTTTTGGAATATTCAGTACATATTAGTCTTTAACTAAAATAACAATTTTGGTTAGACTGGCATTTTAAACATGCCCATCGTTTCCTGCAATACAATGTTGATGCTCCCAACTCCATATAGATTTCTATAGTGTCCGAGATGTAAATAAAAGCATCAGAAGAAAAATCTAACAATAATTACTTGAATGGCCACATGAAACAGAATATACTTACCGCTCTGGTGGCCTGTTAATGGAAAATCCTCAGATTTATACTCCCAAGCCGATGCCAATATTTGAACGTTTTATGAAACCAATGAACCCCCCCCTGTCAACTGCCGTGGTACATCTTGCTGCCCCAAAAGCCCAGGCAACTAAATTAATAAAAATCATGGAAAACCATACTTATAGTGAGGAGTAAGAGAAATTTGGCACATTCAGTTTGAAGAAATCTTAAAAGCAACTTGACCTCTTCCAGCCCAGGCCTATTCTGACACATGTAAAAATCATCAGAAAATTACTCAGAACCACCAAACAGTATATATATATATATATATATATATATATATATATATATATATATATATATATATATATATATATATATATATATTTTAGCAGGGACCCTAGGGAATAAAATGGCTGTTGTTGCAATTTTATGTCACACGGTATTTGCACAGCAATTTTTCAAATGCAATTTTTTTAGAAAAAAACACTTTCATGAATTAAAAAAAAAAACACTAACGTTAGCTCAATTTTTGTATAGTGTGAAAGATGATGTTATGCCAAGTAAATGGATACCTAACATGTCACGCTTTAGAATTGCACACGTTTGTGGAATGGCGCCAAACTTCGGTACTTAAAAATCTCCATAGGCTACACTTTTTTTTACAGGTTACCAGTTTAGAGTTACAGAAGGGGTCTTGTGCTAGAATTCTTGCTCTTGCCCTATTGTTCGTGGCAATGCCTCATGTGTGTGGTTTGAACACCGTTTACATATGCGGGCACGACCTATGTTTGCGTTTGCTTCTGCATGCAAGCACGAGGGGAAGGGGGCGCCTTAAATGTTTTTTTTTTGTTGTTTTTTTTAATGTTTATTTTATTTTTAACACTTTCCCTTTAAAAAAAAAAATTTTTTGATCCCTTTTATTCCTATTACAAGGAATATAAACACCTCTTGTAATAGGAATAGGGCTTGACAGGTCTTCCTTATGGAGAAATGTGTGGTCTATAAGTCCCCACATCTCTCCTCCTATGCTGGAAAGGCTGAGATCAAAAAAAAAAAAAAAAAGACTTCACAGAAAAAAAATGTCAGTGTTTATATCTGCCAGCGCTGGAAGTGATGTCATGACGTTGCTTGCGGCCTCCATGGGTCATAGAGAGGGCCTGGGACCATCTGGTCCACAGTCAGCTCCATGGTAAACTGGCGGCCTGTAAAAGCAAGGGTTGAAAGGCTGAAAAAAATTACCAGGTATCATTTAGATTTCTCCACTTCAACCTAAGGATGTCATATGACACCCACCTAAGGTTAAGTGGTTTAAAGCAGAACTGCACTGCATCTGAGCACCACAAACCAAAAACGCTGTTTAATTCATTTTTAATATTCAACGCAAACTCACCCATCCATCCATGTCTCCATGCTTTATTTTGCTGCTTTTATTTTGTTTCCATGCTTTATTTACTTCCTGGAATCCATCTGCCCTTAGGTCAGGAATGCAGGCAGGAGGGCGTGCTTAGCTAAGAAAACCCCACCTCCCCTCCTGAAGACTGCTTGGAAGTATGACATCATTTCCCTAGGTCTGACATCATTTCCCTAGGTCTGACATCATTTCCCTAGGTCTGAAAACTAGGAGTAAATTGAAGAAATGTAAAAAAAAAAGTTTAAATACTTGCCTATTTACCAATGCTAGAAACCTTAGTATTAAAAGTAGTCCATGTTGTTATAGAGCGTAAAATTTGGCTTTAACCACTTCCTGCCCGCCGTATGCAGAATGATGGCCATGGGGTGGTTCTGTTATCCTGACTGGGCGTCATATGACATCCAGCAGGATAAGCCGCTCGTGCGCAGGGATTGGTGGTGTAGTGTGTGTCGGATCAACACACACCGCACCACCGATCGCCGCGTATGAGCGGCTTATCCAATCACAGCTGATCACAGTGGTAACTAGGAAGTGCCATTAATCCGCTTTCCTCCATTGGTGCTGACAAGAGAAGGTAGAGAAGAGCCGATCAGTGGCTCTCCTGATGGGGGGGGGGGGGTCTGCGCTGACATTCAGCGCATTGATTATCAGTGCAGACCTATTAGCAATGCCCACCAGTGCCCACCTGTGATGCTCATCAGTGCCCCACCAGTGATGCCCACCTGTGCCCACATTTTATGCCAGTCAGTGCCCATTAGTAATGCCAGTCAGTGCCCATCAGTGATGCATATCAGTGCCTCCTCATCAGTGCTGCCTATCAGGGAGAATGTATTTGTGCAACACACCGAAATCCGCCTGTCACGTGATTGGTCAATTCTCCCACATTAGCAGTAAGGCAGGCAGAATCTGGCGATTACATTCTCCCTTTGCAGGTCGTCGGCTAATGCCTCCGACAATCTGCGCATGCGCAGTGTTGACGTCACGCCAGCTGATCAACATATCAGCTGGAGTGCTGCTGTGTTCTGCGCATGCGCAGATCGTCGGAGGCATTATCCGACAGGGATGCACGTTTCGATAGAACACCGGCATTGCAAGTAAGGGAAACCAGCAGTGAAGTCTTCGGGCTTAGCAGGCAGCTTCCTACTGCGCATGCGTGAAGCATACTGCGCTTTCTGAATGGTCCCGCCATCTTCTGGGACACACACAGGTCCCAGAAGGCAGCGGGGAGGGGGGGAAGAAAGAGGGGCCGGACATGACGCACATCGCCAATCGGTGATCTTACAAGGGAGTGGGTACCTGTCAAAACCAGGTACCCAATCCCCCCTCTCCCCCAAAAAGTGCCAAATGTGGCAGTGGAGGGGGGGAGGGTGCAGACAAGCGGTGGAGCTCCGCTTTAAAGTAAACAACTATGGAAGACCAAGAACTTCTGCTGAGTTCTAGTTGTTGTTTGAGTTCCTCTCGGCATTTCCATTCACTTCCTGTCTGAGTATCAGTAGCACAGGAAGTGAAGGGAAATATTTGTAAAAGACAAAAGGACCCAGAAGAGAAATGTAAAATTGGGCCTGGCTTACAGGAGCGATAAAAAGAAACTAAAGAAAAATATATAATATATTGCAACTTAGCAGTCCTTAGATGTGTTGACTGCATTAGTTTTCTTTTTCAGACTTTTTTTTACATTACTTTTGACTGGTGATTCTGCCAGTAACACACTTTCCATCGTAGAGGATTGAACTTACTCATCGTACTGTAGCTATGGAGGAGCAGAATTGTCACTTTAGAAATAAAATGTTTTAGAACTGAAGAACACATCCCGTTCTGCTCTCCTCTATAGGGCAGAGAGGATCTGTAATTCACTGGGCAGGGCTCATAAAATTGCTTGAGATAACACTGCAGAGTGTGCAGGACAGCACTGGATTTCTGGCAGGATTCACGTGTAATTATTGTACCTATCGAACAGAAATAACAAAATGTTTTAAATTGTATAACCACTTTGTGACCGCCCCATAGCAGATTTACTGCTACAGTTGGCCGTTCTGCGCAGGATCACGTGTATATAAACGTGATTCCGCACTCCCGCCTAGGGGGCACGCGCACATGCTACTGGCGTGCCGCTTCTGTTGTGATTCGTCACAGCAGAGGCCGATCAGCGATTGCTGGCGAATGGATGTCCGCTGGCACACGCCGATGGACGGGAAGAGAGGCTGAGCTCTGTCCTGATAGCAGGGATGTCATGGATCTTCTTTCTCTGCAAAGCAGGGAATAAAATCCATCACATCCCTTAGTAAAAGCAGTGCACACAGTACACAAAGACCTTTGACCATTTGATCTCCCTAGATGTTTAACCCCTTCCCAGTGTCATTAGTACAGTGACAGTGCATATTTTTAGCACTGATTACTGTATTAGTGTCACTGGTTCCCACAAAGTGTCAAAAGTGGTATGCCGCGTACACACGAGCGGAATTTCCGTCTGAAAAATCTTGAATGTTTTTTCCGACTGAATTTTGCTCAAGCTTGGCTTGCATACACACCGTCACACAAAAGTTTGCTGAACTTTTGACCGTCAAGAACACGGTGAAGTACAACACTACGACGAGCCAGAAATTAAGTTCAATGCTTCCGAGCATGCGTAGCAATTTTGCGCATCGGAAATTGGTACAGACGATCTGAACTTTTTCCGACCGAAAAATTGAAAGCATGCTCTCAATCTTTTGCTGGCTGGAATTCCGCCAGCAAAAGTCCGTTGGAGCATAAACACAGTCGCATTTTTGGACCAAAAGCTCTCATCGGACTTGCTGGCGGAATTTCCGCTCGTGTGTATGGGGCATTAGTGTCCGATTGTCCACCCCGCCGCACTATCACAGTCCCACTAGAAGTTGGTGATCGCCGTCATTACCAGTATAAAAAAAATAATTCCAGTATATATCCCATAGTTTGTAGACGCTATAACTTTTGCGCAAACCAATCAATATGTGCTTATTGGGATTTTTACCAAAAATATGTAGCAGAATATATATTGGCCTAAATTTATAGAGAAATTAGATTTTTTATTTATATTTTAATAGATATGTTTTATAGCAGAAAGTAAAAAAATATATATATTTTTTAATTGTCCTTTTCGTTTATAGCGCAAAAAAAAAAAAAAAAAATTCCAGTGGTGATCAAATACCACCAAAAGAAAGCTCTATTTGTGGGGAAAAAATGACATACATTTTATTTAGGTACAGAGTTGCATGACTGCGCAATTGTCAGTTAAAATAACGCAGTGCCCTAACACAAAAAATTGCTTAGTCATGAAGGTGATGGTCATGAAGGGGAGTAAATCTTCCGGAGGTCAAGTGGTTAATTAACAGACCAAAAACAAATGCAATAAGTTAATTTTTTTAGGGTTAATATACAATTTAAAGTGGTGTTTCCACCCAAAAAAAAAAAATGGCTTAAAATTCCAAAAAAAATACAAAAAAATATATATATTTTTACTCACCTCTAAATGACTGTTGCTAGGGGGTCCCTCGTAGTCTGCCTTCCTCAGTGCCCGGGCACTAACATCCCTTCCCCTCGGCGCAGTCAGTCATCTGGGACACGTGACGTGGCGCCGCTCGCACATGCGCAGTGGGTGCCCGGCTGTGAAGCCACAGCCAGGGGTGCCCACAGTAAGAATGCTGGCGCCACGGAGCCGGGGAAGGGGGGGGGGCTTCGATCCCCTGCATCGCTGGACCCTAGGACAGGTAAGTGTCCAATTATTAAGTCAGCAGCTACAGTATTTTTAGCTGCTGGCTTTTACTTTTTTTTTTTAAGGCTGCCTCCTGCACATTTACGTCAGCAGAATGGCACGGCTGGGCAGAGCAACGTACATGTACGTTGCCCTTTAAGAGCCCAGCCGTGGGTCGCACGTGACCTGGTCCTGAGCTCCGTGACCGCGGCCGCGGGACCAGCAGACCCGATTGCCGCTGGTGTCCCGCAATCGGGTCACAGAGCTGAAGAACGGGGAGAGGTCTGTGTAAACAAACCTCTCCCCGTGCTTTCTACACTGCCTGTCACTAATCGGCTCTTCCCTGTCATCGGGAAAGCCGATCAGTGACGTCAGACGTAAAGCCACGCCCCCCTACTGTAAAAAAAACACACACACTGACGTAACCCCTTCCCGTCCCCTAGTGGTTAACTCCTTCACTGCCAGTGTCATTTACATAGGAATCAGTGCATTTAAATAGCACTGATTTCTGTATAAATGACAATGGTCCCAAAAATGTCCGATGTGTCCGCCATAATGTCGCAGTCACAAAAAAAAATCGCTGATCGCCGCCATTACTAGTAAAAAAATAAATAGTAATAAAAATGCTATAAAACTATCGCCAATTTTGTAAATGCTGTAACTTTTGTGCAAACCAATCAATAATCGCTAATTGCACTTTTTTTTACCAAAAATATGTAGAAGAATACGTATCGGCCTAAACTGAGGAAAAAAAATATGTTTTTTATATATTTTTTGGGGATATTTATTATAGCAAAAAGTAAAAATATATTGAATTTTTTTTTAAAATTGTTGCTCTATTTTTGTTTATAGCGCAAAAAATAAAAACCGCAGAGGTGATCAAATACCACCAAAAGAAAGCTCTATTTGTGGGAAAAAAAGGACGCCAATTTTGTTTGGGAGCCACGTCGCACGACCGCGCAATTGTCAGTTAAAGCGACGCAGTGGCGAATCGCAAAAAGGGGCCTGGTCCTTTGGCTGCAAATTGGTCCGGGCTGAAGTGGTTAAGGTGCTCACTATTGCCTATTACTATTAAAAAATTAAATAATTGAAAGACATGTTCAAATTTGTATGTGTTGCTTTTTATCAAGCTTTTTATGGGCAGCCTGACTCTCCATCTCTCACAGCTTTGGCTGTCAGTTGTGTTGTCAGTTTCCATTAGTTGCTGTACATTTCTGAACTGCGCAGACTGGGGTGCTGATAAACAAGATAAAATGAGAGGTTCTAATTAGCGTGACACTCCTCTGTGTGTGACTGCTCTGTGATCAGACTGAATGCATGACATTTCCTTGTACAGTCTGTCTCTTTCTTCAGCACATTATTCTGCTAATATTCCCTTTTTTATTCGGGAAGCTTTCTAAAACTACAAAGCCGATACACCTGCAGAAGATCCTCATCGTTATACAGAAGAAAAACAAAGTTCTCTCAGAGTTTACGGTTTTATAACAATAATTTTTCACAGATTTTAAGCACACTGTCATTTTTTATATGTGGATGTTTGTCAAAGGATAGATTATCCACGGAGCTCTAGTTCATAAATTGTAGAAACATCCTCCTCTACCTTTCAGTATTGCTGGCTGAGATTGTTTTTTACCATATTTTTTTTTTTTTTTTTTGTGACGCACTTTTTTTTATAAGGAAAGTTTAGAAACTTTTAGCTACGGTTAGAGGAAACGTTTACTGAGAATAATATGGTGACTGCCATTGCTGGCTTCCTTTTGAAAATGTAGACATTTGATGTAAACCACACTTATCCCCTTGCTCATACAATTAGCTGAAAGGTTTCACCAGCAGTGTTCACAGACCTGGAGGTGAAATGTAAGGCATCGTTCACACATGTCCGGTGCGAATTTCCCTTCGTTATAGCTGCGAATTCAAAAACAGTTCAGATGCAAATTTTCAGAGCCAGCGGCCACTGGTGTCTTTAGCAATAGCTGGTTGTTAAGGAGTGGGCCTGGAAGCCCCCAAAATCTATACCAGACCCTTATTCCAACATGAAGCCTGGCAGGACAGGAAGCCATACCAGGTCACATGCCCTCAACATGGGGAAGGTGCTTTGGGGGGGCTCTGCTGATGGGGGCAAGGGCCTCTTACCCACAACCCTGCCCCCCAGATCACCTCCTCCCCATATATGAATGAGTATGGGGTACATTGTACCCCTACGTTTCTCCAAAAAAAGTTTCAAAAATGAATAAAACACAGACAATTTTTGACAATTTCTTTATCAAACAAACAATGTCCCCCGGTGTAGATCCATCGTCAACCACGACACCCGCCAGCACTGCCGACCCAAGAAAAGAAAAAAGCTCCACCCGCCCCAAAGGCTCCCACCGTCTACCTACTCTGCCACCTGACTGTTCTTAGGCTAAGGGGCGGGCCACCTGGCGACGTCATCTGGTGGTACAACCCTCTTGTAACATCACCGACTGGTGCATGCTCATTCACATGGGGAGGTCAGGATCTGGGTGCCTGCTTGGTAAAGAGGGCTTCCAAATTCTGATAAGCCCCCTACTCACCCTCACAACCACTGCCCAGGGTTGTGGGGAAGAGGCCCTTGTCTTCATCAACATGGGAACAAGGTGCTTTGGGGTGAGGGAGCAGAGCACCTGGCATGGGTTTCCTCTTAAAATTTGTACCAGACCTTTTTTTTGCGTTTAAAGGTGAGATTTGAAATCCCTGCTCTTCTCCCTCTTCCTTCTGCAGCACTTCCTGGACAGATCAGAGCAATTCTAATTGGTCAGTGCCAGCACAGAACATTGCTGTTATTCATCCCGAAAGCACTGTAGAAAGAGTGCTACACCAGCTACTTGGGCATTGACAGCTCATTCCCCATGGAGATAAGTACAGCGGGGATCAGGGGGTGGGGAGGGTCTAGATTGTTTGTTCACCATTTTTTTCTGAAAAGGTGAACCAACTCTTTAATAGACTTGAAGACCATTTGTTTTCTCAACAAGCTAAAGTTTTACTTTGACTAGCATCCTACTAACCATAATCCTGAGAATCATTTTTTACTTTGACTAGCATCCTACTAAACCTAATCCTGAGAATCATAGGTTCGACCAATCAGTCTGATCTCTGCAATTATGGATAGTCTTGGTAAAGTAATATTAAGCAAGCCTATGCTGTTATTTTCAATATTGTGACAGACCCAACTGGGACAGGGGCTTTTGGAGGGGACTGCGGGTAGCCTCTTGCCTACTGACTATGGGCCCTGGCTTTTGAGGGGGCTCTATTTTTGGGGAAGTGTGTGCCTGGGCGAACCTTGGAGTGGTTTTGCTTTGGATTAGGGTCCTTGTCTCCCTGAAACACACAGCCTCTAGCAACCAAGGACCTGGATATAGATTTGGGGCCTCTGTGCCCAAACCAGCAATGACTGCTTCAACCCTCAGAGACTCTAAGCAGAAGATTATAATCAGTTCAAACAACCAGATGCTGGTGTCTCCTGCTGCTTTGTGTAAATCTGTTTATTCAGGTTTGTTTATTAATCTGTATATTCTCTTATTGTATAATTCCCCTGTCGTGTGCTTCCTAGGTGTGAATTCCCATTGTTATTTGAGTCGCCTGTTGTTTCTGTCTGTCTGCTAATCCTCTTGGAAATGTGACTAGTATTGTGTCCACTTTACCTTGTTACCAAACTATTGTGGGGTGTTTATGTTAGCGGTTCATTAGATGTACTGTTGGATATACTGATATTACTGTTTAAAGGTTGCATTGTTTAGGCTCAAGCTCTTATCTGATTTTGTGTGGTATAAGTTCTGTGTGGACATACAATAAAGAGTTCCAGTTTGCACCTAAGCTAGTGTCTTCTAGTTCTTGGGGGCAACTCTTGGCTACAATACCTGAGTCCTGGCTCCAGAGTGGAGGAAGCTGTATCGTGGCGGAGACACCCAGGCTGGGTTCCAGGTGGTCCGTCACATTTGGTGGCAGGTGGTGGGATTTGCTTCCTCCCTACAGAGTAGTTCCAAACTACCACCGGGACACATCTTCTGGAGACCACTGCAGAGTGGTGCTATTCCCCACAGAGATGGAAGCAGAGTTTTGGTGGTGGACAAAACGGAAGCTCATCTAGTTTGGAGGACCTGGTTCTGTAGAAGACACACTGGTGTGGAGAGATGCCATTCGCCAGAGACTATGGAGAGTCCTAAAATAAAGAGTATTAGTTTGTACCTAAGCTAGTGTCGTCTAGTCCATGGGTGCAATTCTTAACTATAATACCTGGTCCTGGTTCCAGAGTGGAGAAAGCTGTATCTTGGCGGAGGCACCCAGGCTGGGTGCCAAGCGGTTCGTCACAAATATGTTCTTCAAAGCGGAGTTGCACACGTTTTTTCGTTTATTAAAAGTCAGCAGCTACAAAAAGCATAGCTGCTGACTTTTAATAAACCGACACTTACCTGTCCCGCGGTCCAGCAATGTGGCTGACCGGAGCCTTGCTCCTCTCCCCCTCCTCTCCCCCTCCTCTCCTCTGCGCCGTCATAGCAACTGTGGGCACCCGGCCGTGACAGCTTACGGCTTCACGGCCAGGCGTGCACTGCACATGCGCGAGTCGCGCTGCACTCTGCAATTGGCCAGCCAATCTTCTGGGACCTGTGTTGTGTCCCAGAAGATCGCTGGCAGGGAGGGGCCGCCTAGGGCGAGAGGAGTCGTCGTCTAGGCGGACGAGAACCGGATGGAGAAAGTGGGTTAGGCAGTCCCACTAAAAAGAGGGTACACACTCTCCCCCCCCCCCCCCAAAAAAAAGGCATGTCAGGGGGCGAGGATTGCTTAAAGTGGAAGTTCCACTTTTGGGTGGAATTCCGCTTTAAATGCAGTGATTTAAAAATATATAAATTACAGGACTCTGACAGCACAGTATACAGTTGATGTGCTTTATGTGCTGCATAATAATGTTCATGCTTTTATTCTGGCTCTTTGTTATGCCCAGCGTTGCTTTGTTTTTCATATCTGGACGCAGATTTAACATACCATAATTGTCTAAGAAATAGAAATTGCGGCAATGCGAATTCTGTTTGGAGCTGTGACAAAACTAATTACTTGTGTTGTCTGCTTCATTAGGTAGCTCGCCTGTTTGCGTCTGCGCAGACACCCGACCGCCGTACAATAGGCTGAAACGTGTTACTGATGCACAGTCAAGGAACGCAGAGCAGCTGAGCCTGATTAGTATTGATTTGAATTTTTCCTTCTTAATTATTTTTATTACAGCTCTAGAAGCTCCTGCAAGCATTTTGATAGGATTATCCTTTTTACATCACAGTGAGCGCAGAGAGGATTTCCATACTAGAAAAACCGCAGGGGACTTAAAAACAAATAAATGCTAATTTGTTAGTTTTAACTGGCATGCCAGTATTGTTGGAGGCTTAAAGTCGTAAACTGCATAACGTTTCTATACAGCTCTTTGGGGACAACTGGGAGAAATGCGCATCACAAGTCACGGTGTAATGTCAGCCCTGTGCTGCAGTATTTGACTACTGAGCTATTGTCGACGTTCCTAAAGTGGACAGATCTAAAAAGGCACAAAATAATGTGGTGCTGTATTCATTAATATATCATTGAATATATTTTTTTAAGTTCAAGCAGTGTGAGTACCTAAAATTGTGCAGTAGTCTGCAAGAGAACAAATCAGACAATCTGTAAAGTAGAGCTTAAAGTGGTGTTTCCACCAAAAAAAAAAAATTAAAATGTTTGTAAAAAATATTTTTTTTTACTCACCTCTAAATGGCTGTTGCTAGGTGGTCCCTCGTAGTCTGCCTCCTTCAGTGCCCGGGCACTGACATCACTTCCCCTCTGAGCAGTCAGTCATCTGGGACACGTGACAGGTCCCAGATGACTGCGCGGCGTATCACAGCTGTGCCCGCCGTAAGAATGCAGGCACCACCGAGTGGAGCGGGGGGAAGGGGGGGGCTTCGATCCCCCGCATCGCTGGACCCTGGGACAGGTAAGTGTCCAATTATTAAATATATTTGTAGCTGCTGACTTTTAAAAAAAATGTTTTAAAGGGCACTCCACTTTAAATTGGGGGGGGGGGATGCAGCACAAAGGACAGATATGTCGCAGTGCAAGAAGCATGCTTCTAGTCTGAGAAATCAGAGTGACAGAGAGATATGCTAATCAGCGTGTTGCTTCTCCATTTATTGTGCAGGCGCAGGCTGGGGAGGGGACCTGTAAATGAAAGTGAAACTGCAGCAGGGCTGGTTGGATAGAAAATGCTAATCATTTGGCATGTAAAACAGCTCTCAAATATGTATTGAAACTGTTTACCTGTAGTACAGCTTTAGGAATATCCAAGTGGTCTTCTAAGTTGCCTAAAGCGGACCATCCATCCATGTCTCCATGTTTTATGTTGCTGAGAAATCACTTTGAAAAACACCTCCTAGCATTTCTGGCTATGACCATCTTGAGTAAGGGCAGATGATTAATGTAGCATTTACTTCCTGGAATCCAGCTGCCCTTAGCTCTGGCATGCAGGCAGGAGGGTTGTGCTTACCTGAGAAAACTCCTCCTGAAGACTCTTGGAATCTATGACATCATTTGACTAGGCATGGAAACCAGGAAGTAACTGAAGCATAGCATGATATACTTTCTTATCTATTAACTAATGCTATCAGCATAACCACTTGCCTACTTGGCACTTCTACCTCCCTCCTGCCCAGGCCAATTTTCAGCTTTCAGTGCTATTGCAATTTGAATGACAATTGCTTGGTCATGCAACTCTGTACCCAGATTACATTTTTATAAAAAAATTTTCACACAAATAGAGCTTTATTTTGCTGGTATTTTATCACCACTCGTGTTTTTATTTTTTGCAAAATAAATGAAAAATTCTGAAAAAGTTTGAAGAAAAAACTAAAACTTTTTTATAGTTTGCAATAAAATTTAGCAAACAGGTAATTTTTCTCCTTCACTGATGTGCGCTAATGAGGATGCACTGATAGGTGGCACTGATAGGTTGCACTGATGATGAGGCGGCACTGATAGGCGGAACTGGTGGGCACTGATTGGCGGCACTGGTAGGCAGCACTGATGGGTGACACTGATGAGGGGGCACTGATTGGCTGCACAAGTGGGCACTAATTGGCTGCACTGGTGGGCACAGATTGGCAGCACTGGTGGGCACTGTTGGGACTGCACTTATAATCAGTGTACAAGTCCCTTTTACAGAAGCCGGTTTACAGCTCTCTTCTCCCTTATGTGAGCAAAGGAATGCCGATAATAATCTTCTATTTACATCGTGATCAGCTGTGATTGGACACAGCTAATCACATGGTAAAGATCCGCTGATTGGCTCTTCACCTCAATCTGTGATCAGCAGTGTCCAGAGGACACTGACAGCACCATGGTTTGACTGTTCATTCAGATGCCCACTGTAATAATGTTTTACACTTATTTGACCATATCAGGGAAACTTATGATTTACCCCATACAGTTTTTTTACAGGTATGGCATGCTCTCCAGGCTGTGTTTGGGTCTCACAAATTCAACTTTTCTAATTACCCCTTAATTGATATATTAAGATCATAGGGGCCTAAAGGACTGCTCTCCACTATATACTCTCATCTACTCATTACTTTTAGCAAGGCCCTGCTCCAGGTACAGTCTAGGTGGCAGTCCTCAATCCCTACTCTCACAGATGAGAGCTGGAAGGAAGCTTGCTCCTCAAACCCTAGTGGTCTGCTCTGCAGTTCATATTAAATTAACTCAACTATATAGTCTCCACGAAACTTACCCCACCCTTACTAGACCGTTTGCCATGCAACGACTTGCCACTTCTAAAACTGTAAGATGCAACCAACCACGGCCTGATTTTGTGTGTGTAATTTGGGCTTGTCCAACAATAACCCAATATTGGGAAAATGGAGTGGTCATACTTTCCTCTGTCATCTCCACCTCTGTCCCATTTACCCCTGAGGTCAGTCTACTGGGTTTACAAGACAAAGAACTCTGGCCCAGCTCTACTAGAATTCTGTTGTGTGAAACATTTTCCCTAGCCTGTAAATGAATTGCCCTTAAATGGTTGCAATCCTCCCCATGTACGGTACGTCAATGATTACACACAGCTACTCAAGTTATTTCATATGCAAAAGTAATGTACGAAAAAAGAGGATTTCCCTCGTAAACCGAAAAAAATCTGGGATGTCTGGTGTGATTCTACCTTCACTCTAACAACCTCTGGGAACTACAACTGTTTTCTCACGCTATTTGCTAAATAATGTACGAGTCTGCCTTATGGTTGTTATATGCACAACTGTAGCCTTATGATGCTACCTTGAATTAAGGAAACAATTCGATGCTCAGTTTGTATTTTTGTTTATTGGGCCATTACTGAGCATAGTTTATTGAGACTGTGAACTACGCGCCCCGGTCCTGAGCTCCGTGGCCGCGGGACCAGCGGACCCAATCGCCGCTGGTGTCCCACGATCGGGTCACAGAGCTGAAGAACGGGGAGAGGTATGTGTTAACAAACCTCTCCCCGTGCTTCCTAGTGACACTGTCACTGATCGTCTGTTCCCTGTCATAGGGAAAGACGATCAGTGACGTCACATGCCAAGCCACGCCCCCCTACAGTAAGAAAACACACACAGGGCTCAGTTAACCCCTCCCCGCCCCCTAGTGGTTAACTCCTTCACTGCCAGTGTCATTTACACAGGAATCAGTGCATTTAAATAGCACTAATTGCTGTATAAATGACAATGGTCCCAAAAATGTGTCAAAAATGTCCGATGTGTCCGCCATAATGTCGCAGTCACAATAAAAATCGCTGATCGCCACCATTACTAGTAAAAAAAAATATTAATAAAAATGCTATAAAACTATCCCATATTTTGTAAACACTATAACTTTTGCGCAAACCAATCAATAATCGCTAATTGCAATTTTTTTTTACCAAAAATATGTATAAGAATACGTATCAGCCTAAACTGAGGGGGAAAAAAAAATTTATATATTTTTTGGGGATATTTATTATAGCAAAAAGTAAAAATTATTTTCAAAATTGTCGCTCTATTTTTGTTTATAGCGCAAAAAAAAAAAAAAAATCGCAGGGGCGATCAAATACCACCAAAGAAAGCTCTATTTGTGGGGAAAAAAGGACGCCAATTTTGTTTGGGAGCCACATCGCACAACCGCGCAATTGTCAGTCACAGTGACGCAGTGCCAAATCGCAAAAAGGGGACTGGTCCTTTGGCTGCAAATTGGTCCGGGGATTAAGTGGTTAACCTACCAGCATGTCTTTAAAGTGTGGGAGGAAACCGGAGTACCCGGAGGAAACCCACGCAGGCACAGGGAGAACAGGAAAACTCCAGGTAGTGTTGTGGTTGGGATTCGAACCAGCGACCCTTTTTACTGCTAGCCACTACACCACTGTGCCGCTTTGTCATTGTTTCTTTTCCGCAATAAACTGAATTTTAAAAGAAATATACAATATTTTTTATGATCGAGAAATGTTTCATCAGTTTACATTCTAATTACGGCTGCTGCTCTGAAGATTCTATTCTTTGTCTGTCCGTTTTTTTTCTCCCTCTGCAAACAAACTTCATTGACTGAAGGGTTTCAGCAGCAGCAGAGAGCAACTAATAGTGAACAATTGCTGAATACTTATTTTCCCTAAACATTTCACTCTGTACTCTTGGTAGTGTAATGTGTAATCAGAATGTAATCCCACTAATCTGCTCTGACACTCATTACCAGGCCTGTTTCATGGGAAACCTAATCAAGCAATTTGCAGTTTTCTCATTTTTCATACAGTCTTGTTTGCCTGTTTTTATATTTTGTTTTATAATTAGTTAATATATATATATGGTATAAAAAAAAAAATGATATTAGGGCTAAAATCTGTCTGGCATCTTTTAGCACTAAAATCTCAGCAGTTTAGGACTTCTCTTGAGGACAACAGTGGCAGGGCACTGATCAGTTAAACACAAGAGAATCCTGGTGGTGGGGTAGACTGGTTAACATCTTTAGCATCCATTTAAATGTACATAATGGTTTTCCTTCCCAGAAGGCAAAAGGGATATTCCAATAATCTTTAATGGAAATTCATGTCCTTGGAGAAATGTTTGGGAAAATGTTACTTCTTGTCCCAGAGATGCAACAAGGAAGTAAAAGGCAATCTCCCAAAGTGAGGGGAAATCCCCTCTACACCTCTCCCCGGAACAGGTGCCCTGTCACATACCTGACTGTGGAGCCCGAGATGATGAGGGTGGCCTCTTGCACAGTTCCCGTCCAAGCACCCCTGGTAGTGGAGACAGGGACTGCTAGGGCAGTGGAAGGGTGCTATTGCCTGGCAACTGTAGGAGTGAGCTGTAGCTTGAAGACACAGGTGTCCTTCCAGTGTCGGTGTGGAGTCTGGTCCCAAGCCTTATTCAGCAGGAGCCAGGCAGACAGATGTAAGATCAGGATCAGTTTCAAGGTCAAGAACAGGCAGAAGTCGGTAACGTGCTGGTGGTGGGGTACCTAATCAGGAGGTGGGGACGTGGTCATAAATCCAAGCCGGGGTGGTAACATAAGCAAGAAGCAGATATACCAGGCAGGGGTGGTCCGAGAGAGGAGTCAGACGTAGCCGGGTCAGCAACAATGTTAGTAGACATGGATTAGAATCAGGAACACAGGAACCAAGGCTGAAGACAATCCAGAACTGAAAGCAGGCAGACTCTTTAAGTTTAAATAGGCTGCTGGGCACCAGAATCTGTGGATGCGTGCACCTACGCGCACATGCTCCCATGTATGTGCAAATGCATATTTGCGTGCGCATTCTGGTCTTAGCTCATCTTGGGCTTCTATGCTTGTGACTCTGCACATGCGCATTAGAATTGGCACTTGCTGAATGGGAATTGGCACTTGCTGAATGGGAATTGGCACTTGCTGAACGGGAAATAGCAGCTGCTGAATGGGAATGCGCACTTACTGCACGTCAAAAAGCACCTGCTGCACGAGATCCCTGACATTCCCCCATTGGATGATTTCCCTTTACCTCTTGTTCTAGGGCAGTGATGGTGAACCTTGGCACCCCAGATGTTTGAAACTACATTTCCCATGATGCTCAACTACACTGCAGAGTGCATGAGCATCATGGGAAATGTAGTTCCAAAACATCTGGGGTGCCAAGGTTCACCATCACTGTTCTAGGGCATTTCTAAAATGTAGAATTTCCCCTTATATTCTTTTTTGGTGACGATGGTCACCAGTACAAACAGAGCAGTATCTCCCCACAATGGGAACACAAACAGCATTTACTACTTGACTCAGGGTCCTACCCGCTTTAGCCAAAAGGAGAAAAAAAATATTTTGTCTACAGATGCACTTATAGCAGGGCATTTTAAATTGGTTTTAAATTTAACCACATACCGACCGGGCCATAGCTGAAAGACGGCGCATCACGGATCACGGTAAACGGCCACTAATAGCGGCCGTTTACCACATGATCACTCTGTCAAATGACGGAGCGATCACATGTAAACAAACCGGCATCACGTCATGACTCCGGTTCCTCCCTCCCCTCTCTGTACCGATCGGTACAGAGGGGGGAGAAGAGGAGAGATGGCAGCAGCGCTGTGGGCTGGATGTGTAGTGCCCACAGCGCTGCTCAGTGACAGTGCAACACTGTGTAATACTCTGCCAACACTGTACAATACTCTGCCAATACTCTGCAATAAATTTTAATAGAAACAAATAATTTTTTTTTTTACCGAATTTTCAGTCTTTTTCGATTTATAGCGCAAAAAATAAAAAACCCAGCGGTGATTAAATACCACCAAAAGAAAGCTATATTTGTGTGAAAAAAAGGACAAACATTTCATTTGGGTACAGTGTTGCATGACTGAGTAATTGTCATTCAAAGTGTGAGAGCACCGAAAGCTGAAAATTGGTCTGGTTAGGAAGGGGGTTAACTACTTCCCACCCGGCCACTGTAGATATACGGCCGGTTGGGAGCCGTCTACTTCTGATAGGACGTTCCGGAACACGAGCGCATCAAGTAGCCCGATGCGCTCGTGTCACCCGGACACGGCGCATCTCGGATCGGCAGGAGGGCTCGCTGATTGGCCCTCCTGATCACATGACGGCCGTGTCGAATCACAGCCGTCTTGTGATGTAAGCAAACAGCCGGTTGCTAGGCAATCGGCTCTCCTCTCCTCACACGGAAGTCGTCGGTGAGGAGAGGAGAGCGGATCGCTGCAGCCGGCTGGTGATCAGTGAGTATTAGCTGTTTTTTTACAGCTTTTTACTCACTGATCACCAGTGTAGTGTCCCCACAGTAAAACACACATGTCCCCAAAACATACATGTCCCCAAATAAAAACACATGTCCCCAAATAATAAAAACACATGTCCCCCACATATGTCCCAGTAAAATAACATGTGCCAATGATTATCTGCACACATATGTCCGTGATAACCTGCACACATCTGTACATGATCATTTGCGTACATATGTCCGTGATCACACGAACCAATTATTATACACTTAACGGAATTTTTTTTTACTAAAAACGTGTAGCAGAATACATTTTGGCTTAAATTTATGACAAAATTTGATTTTATTGGATTTCTTTTAAAAAAGAAAGGAGAAAAATTGTTTTTTTTTCAAAATTTCCGCTATGTTTTCGCTTATATCGCAAAAAATAAAAAAAGAGTCGCGAAAAAATACCACCAAACTAAAGCTCTATTTGTGCGAACAAAATGATAAAAAATTTATTTGGTTACAGCATTGCATGACCGCGCAATTGTCACTGAAAGTGCGAGAGCACTGAAAGCTGAAAATTGGTCTGGGAAGGAAGGGGGCGAAAGTGCCCAGTATTGTAGTGGTTAAGTACCCAGTGGTCAAGTGGTTAAAGTTGAAATAAATTAATATTAAGAACTTGTGTACAAAATGTTATTTTTTTTTTTTGTATCATGATATGGATATAGTATAGCATGATAGGGTAAGCTTTCAAGTCAAGATATTAGATGTTAATATGGCTTTGTCAACCATCATTAATAAAAATATATTGGAATGAAAAAAATCAGAATTGGTACAAACATTGAAGATTCCAGGACAGCTCACAGAAATAAGATAAAAATGAAGGCAAACTTGTTGAATTGGCTGGATATTCCAAAGAAACACTGATTTGCTTAAAAGTTCTATTGGGCTTTATTTGTAAAAATTATCTGGTGCCCATTTCCTGAATAGTAGACAGTTAAAAAAATTTTTATAATTTGTGTCTATTTTTTCCTGCAGATATATTTACATTCCGATGGGCGGGTCACAAAGTGGGATAGAAAGAATGCTGCTCTCTACCGCCTTAACTTTTATATTTGTGTGTTACTGGCATGGAAGCCATGAATACCTCTGGTACTGGACAGCACTCAACTGGATCGGAATAATCACAGAACATGGAGTGAAGAAGCTCCTGGCTATGGCCTTCATTCAAGAAAAAATTGTAAGTATTGGTTAAAAGAATTAAAATGGCCACAAAGGAAATACTTGGAGTAAAGTCTGTATGTATACAGGGGGTCCCCTAATTTCAAACATCTGACTTACAAACAGAGGGAGACAACAGGAAGTGAGAGGAAAATCCACCCCTAGGAAGGGAAATTCACTCCTGTAAAGCCCCATACACACGGTCGGATTTTCCGACCGTGTGTAGGCACCATCGGACATTTTCCATTGGATTGTCCGGACAAAGTTGTATCTCCTGCTCTAAAAATTTTCCGACAACAAAGTCCGATCACACCAATTCCGATCGTGTGTAGCGAATTCCGACGGACAAAGTGCCACGCATGCTCAGATCACATTACAAGACCAAAGCTATTGGCTACTAGCCTCTACGTAGTCCCGTCGTAGGCAACAAACGTCACCGCGTTCAGAATGATCGGATTTTCCGACAACTTTGTCCGACCATGTGTATGCAACACCAGTGTCGGACTAAATCCGTCGGAAAAAATCCGATGGATTTGGTGGTCGGATTTTCCGACCGTGTGTACGGGGCATAAGAATTATCATGGCAAATAAGTGTCTCCACTGATGCTTTATCACCAATCCTTGTTTCCACAACAACCCAAATTTTTCAAAATGCAATTGTCATTGGGACAGAAAGTGAGGTGAAGTCTTCTGAACAGGGACAAAGCAAAACAAACATTCCAGGGGTGTTAACCCTTCCTCATGCTACCCAAAAAAAAATTTTTATTGGCTGGAGCTACACTTAAAAAATGTACCTCAATCAAGAAAGTGTGGTGGTGTTCTTTTTGTTAAAAAAAAAAAAAAAAAAAAACATGCATTTAAAGGGGAACTAAAGTTAAAAACTAACAAATTGCAAACAGGCAGGGTCTTTATTGCATAAGAGACAAGCAATATTATTATTATTATTATTATTATTATACAGGATTTATATAGCGCCAACAGTTTGCGCAGCGCTTAACAAAATAAAGGCAGACATTACAATTACATAACAATTTGGTACAAGAGGAATCAGAGGGCCCTGCTCGCTAGAGCTTACAATCTAAAAAGAAAGGGTAAATTGATACAAGAGGTAATAGCTGTGGGGGATGAGTTGATGGAAAAAGTAAAACAGTGTTAGTTAGAGGCAGGATAGGCTTCTTTAAAGAGAAAGGTTTTCAGGGATCGTCTAAAGATGGATAGATTAGGGGACAGTCGGACAGATTGGGGTAGAGAGTTCCAAAGGATGGGAGAAACTCTGGAGAAATACTGGAGGCGAGCATGGGAGGAGGTGACAAGGGAGCTAGAGAGCAGGAGGTCTTGAGAGGACCGAAGAGAGCGGCTTGGTTGGTATTTTGGTACTAGGTTAGTGATGTAGCTGGGGCAGAGTTATGGATGGCTTTGTAAACTATTGTTAGTACTTTGAATTTTATTCGTTGTGTGAGTGGAAGCCAGTGGAGGGATTGGCAGAGAGGGGTGGAGGACGCAGAATGGTTGGTAAGGTGGATAAGTCTTGCAGCAGCATTCATTATGGACTGAAGGGGGGATAGTCTATGTAAAGGTAGTCCAATGAGGAGTGAGTTGCAGTAGTCGAGGCGAGAGATAACCAGGGAGTGAGTTAGAAGCTTGGTGGTGTCATTCGTTAAAAAGGGGCGTATTCTGGAAATGTTGCGGAGGCTAAGGCGGCATGATTTGGACAGGGATTGTATGTGGGTCCGAAAGGACAATAAAGTGCACTTACCTGTCTTTTCCCAATTCTTTCCAAAATGTACACAGAACTGTGCATGCACAGCTCAGTTTACATTCTGGCATAGTTACAATCAAAACAGCCAAGGACCAGCACCCTGAAAATCCCTGGGCAAAAATGCCAGCACTGGCAAGGGACCTTGCGGGGCATCGGACCTGTGGAGCTAAGGTAAATATGTTTGCCTTTAGCTCCACTTTAAATTAAAACTTAAAGCGGAGCTCCACCCTAAAGTGAAACTTCCGCTCATCGGAACCCTCCCCCTCCGGTGCCACAATTGGCACCTTTCAGGGGGGTTCGGATACCTGTATAATACAGGTATCTACACCCACTTCCGGGCATAGATAGCCACAGATTCTGCGGCTATTATGCCACTTCCTGCAGGGCCCCCGCTGTCTGCTGGGAAACACACGGATCCCAGAGACAGCAGGGACCATCCTTATTGCGCAGCGTGACTCGCGCATGCACAGTAGGGAAACGGAAAGTGAAGCCACAAGGCTTCACTTCCTGATTCCCATACCGAAGATGGCGGCGGCAGCACCCGAGAGCTGATCGACAGATCGGCGTCGGGTGCCGACATCCCGGGCGTGCTGGACAGGTGAGTGTCCATATTTTAAAAGTCAGAAGCTGCAGTATTTGTAGCTGCTGACTTTTAAAAAACAATTTTCCAACAGACCCCCTCTTTAAGTAATTTTGTAATAAGTAGGCAAGGGTTAAAACAACTCTCTTCCTGACCTGGTGACACCATCCTTCTAAAGCAAATATGTTTTTATTGCTGTCCTTGTCCCTTTTTATGAAAACGTCTATTTTGTATTGGTAACACTTGTGTTAGGAACAGAAATGAGTAAAAATTCTACTAAGGAAAAAGCCAGCATGTAAACCTAAAGTTCTAATCCTTAAAGCAGAACTCTGGGAGAACTGCTCATTTTTGCCTTGGGGAGAGGAGAGCCAAGATATACTCGCCTAATCCCCCCAACGCAAGACTGGTCCCCGCTGCTCCTGCTCTCTAGTCGTCTTGAACAATTGACTCTTCCTGACGTCATCACGCCCATAAACGGCAGGAACAGTCCACCGCTGGACATGGGGGAGCGTCGTTTTCCAGAGGATGGAAGGATCGGGTGAATATAAGCTCTGTGTTCACCCCTAGACAAAATAAGCAGTTAACCCATGCAGTGCAGGGACAACCCAACTGCATGGGAGAAACATTTTTTTCCCCAGAGTTCTGCTTTAATTATTCTGCCGAAAACCAAAAATGTTACACTGTAATCCTGATGGTATTGTCTTGCTTGGCCAGGTAATCATGTGCTACATACATTAGTTAGTTTTTTTTTCATTCAACCAGCGGGTTGAATAAAAATAAAAAAACGGACTGAATTCCCCAAGCCACACATTTAAAGTAGATAAGGGAATCCTCCTTGCTGAGCTATTGTATTTTGACAGCAAGGATATTTCACTGCCATCAGAATACAGTTATCATCACTGCCGGCTGATTGAGTGGCAAAAATCTAACAAGACAGTTGAACAGAAGTGGACTGTTAGATAATCTGCTGTTCAACCACAGTGGCTATACGTGGATCGAAATTTGCCCGGTTCAGGACCATGACCAACTTTAGACAAAACATCCAGCCCCCCTTCGTGCGGTTGAGCTCAGCATGGTGCGACCGACAGCGAGAACACTTCGCATACACGGATTTGGACCCAATAGGGTGCTCATTCCTGTGGTCCTGGGGGGCATGTCCTGGCATCTTGGCAGGAAGGGAAGGGTCGCTCATACTAGGAGTTTTTCTGAAAGGGTTGGGAGAAGCCACACTCAACCTGCAAGTATCACATTTAAAAGAAGTTCCTTTTTTTTAAAGTTGCACAGTGATTTTTTTTTTTTTTTGATCTATCGGGGAAGCATGAATGCATAAGAACTTTTACTGTAAAGGTGAACTTAACCTTAGGTTTATAGTGAAAAGAAATTTGAAATGAATATTTATTTAGTCCCATATAAACTGACATGGCCCACAATCTGCGGTTACTTGTAAAAGTGTCTTTATACTACCTCATAGGAAATAAAAGAAATGTTAAAGATGCACGTCAGCCAAAATTGATCCTTAAAGCCCAATCGCAGCTTTAGATTTAAAAATTTAATTGCATGCTTTTGTTAAAATAAAACAGCAGCTCTGGCTAGCAGAGTGCTGTCCCCCACAGGCTCTTAGCTCTGTCCTGCAGACAACTCTTTCTTTCGGTTGAATGACGCCCAGCGACATTCAACTCAATACTTGCGAGCTCAGGGTGTCGAGAAACTAATCCCAAAGAATGTGTCATTGATCCGTCTTGACTCACAGAAAAAGGCTGCACAAAACTCTGCAACGTTTAGGATTGCCCACCACCAGAGAATACCACAAGATAAAAAGAAAAGTACACTTGTCTCATGACCAGCAGGCAGACAGGTGAAGACGTTGTGTATACTAAACACTGGAAGAAAATCAAGGGGACTGTAAGGAGGAGATTAAAGGACTTGGGAGTTGCCCAACCTTGAGTAGAGTGTTAAGATGACAGAGACTGCCAGTAAAGGGCTTCAGTTTTTTTTCATCCTGGCATAGCTCTAATCTACAAGTCCATCCTACTTTTTGGATGTTTTAAGTCTAGGTAATATCTGCAAACTATTTTGCTCTACCCTTTTAATTAGGTGTTTAGGTGCTACATGGCCTCTCAAGACATAGAATAGTGCTAGAACTCCATTTGTAATCGGAATCTTCAAGTGGGAAATGCGATATCACTAAGAACCAAGGCCTGAAGTGTGCCATGGCCTAGCTGGTCAGTATGCCTGAAAAGAGGGAATACCCTGAATGTAAGAATGTAAGAAATGAGAAGTACTATGAGTATGTATGAAGGCTGGGGGAACGGGTGGGTGGGAACCCAGAACGCCGACGGCCAGCCTTTAACACTTGTGGGACAACTACAAAATGCAGCGTCTTACTTTTGGCACTCATAAAATACACTGGCAATAAATAACACATATGTAGGGCCAAGTTGCATACAGCAGAAGCATCATATTATATTCTAGGGAAAAATTGCTGAATTGAACAACTTTAAAAAAAAAACCCTCAGTCAGAAGTTGTGGAAAAATGACATTAAAATAGTACATAAAGTTTAATAATGTAATTACCGTATATACTCGAGTATAAGCCGAGTTTTTCAGCACATTTTTTTGTGCTGAAAGTGCCCCCCTCGGCTTATACTCGAGTCAAGCACTTTTCTGCAGCAAAATAATGACACTTTCCGACCCAAATTTGCGGCCCCGTATCTCAGGGTCACTTGGTGCTAGGAACCCCAAATTTGGATATGTTGTAGTGTTGGTTCTGGGATTTGTAGCACCAAGTGGCCCCGAGATACGGGGCCGCAAAGTCGGGTTGGAAGATTACATTTTTTGCTGCAGAAAAGTGCTTGACATTTTCCGACCCGACTTTGGGGCCCGTATCTTGGGGGCACTTAGTGCTAGGAATCCCAAATTTGGTGTGCAAACCCAGTGGAACCAACACTACAACATATTCAAATTCCTATCACCAAGTGGCCCCGAGATACAGGGCCCCAAAGTCGGTCATTTGTGTCCATCTGCAGCAATATCATTTCGGGACCCTTTGGGTCCAGAGACCCCAAATTTTGTCTGCAGCTAGGGGGCATCTATGAACCATTAACTACCAAGTTTGAAGTTTGGGGGACCTATGGCTGCAAATGGGCAATGTTGACCCTCTTTTCCACTTACAGTAGCTGCGCATTTCTCACCCTAGGCTTATACTCGAGTCAATAAGTTTTTCCCATTTTTTTGTGGTAAAATTAGGTGCCTCGGCTTATATTCGGGTCGGCTTATACTCGAGTATATACGGTATGAATGCATTTGGGAGTTCTCTTTTGTAAAGAGAGCTTTTAGCATAATGCATTTTAGCTTTGCACTATATAGCTTTTCCACATATGTCAAGGACATGGAAAAATATACTTAAAGGGGTTGTAAAGGCAGTTCGTACAGTCCCTGCCAGCCCCTATGCTAGGGTAACATGTACTATAAAGTATATGTCGTTTTTTCATCTAAATACCTTATTTCTCCTTGCTGATTAGCCTAGCAGAGGGTCTGGCAGTGATTGTGAGCAGTAATTTTTCTACTGTTCGGGACGGTGCTAGAAGTGGAGGGGGGGGGGGGCGGCTCACACACAGGAGCTGACGGGGAGAGAGGAAGGGGAAGAGGAGAGCTGCAGATGACGGAGGCATGTAAACTTACCATGGTGTCAAGGCTCAGCAGCCATGATTACTGTGGTCAGGACACACAGGGGCACATAGGAACTGGCAGGATCAGACAGTTTTTTTTACAGTTTAGAAAAGGATAAATGACACAACACAAGCACTATGCAGTTTATTATGCTTTTAAGAAACAGGATCATTTTTTATTTTTTTTTTATTTTTTTAGGGTAACAAACACTTTAATTTAAGGCCTATTTTGAGGTTAAACAATAAACACAAAGTGGGAATAGCATAGAGTGTATGCTTCCTCTACTTGGTGAAGGAGCCTGAGGAGACGAGGAAGCAAAGTTGGTGTTCAGGTGGGAGTCAGTAACAGACAAACAGGTCAGGAACAGAGGTTGCAGGCCGAAGCATAGTTCAAATGCAAGCAGGGTTTGGTACAAGTGATTTTAAAGAGCAGGTCAAGGCAAGCTGGGTCAGAAACCGATAGGCAAAGTACAGGATTCACAGATACTGTAATGCTGTAAACAAGACAGCACGAGCTATGTTCAGCTAATAAGTTTAAATATAAACACAAAAAGGGGCTTCTAAGTGCAGTACATCAGGATTTAATGTGTAAAAAAAACGGTTAAAAACACTCACAAGGATCGACTGTGATAGAGCTCATCAATTTCCAAAACACGTCCAGCAGGGGGGTCTTCCCGGGAAGATCCTGTGTCCCAAACACTGACCAGCATAATGAATGGTTGTGAAGAAGGAGCTATTGCACATGCTCCGAAACATGTCACCACCCCCTTGACGTCACTGGAGCTTGCGGTTCACACTGGTTCCTTTAGCACGGTGGCACCTTCCTGCATTCCGGAAATTCCACTGCACACTGCTTGTCGATGTTTGGGACACAGGACCAGGAAGACCTCCCTACTGGACATCACAGTCGATGCATATGAGCAATTTTAACCAATCTTTGACACATTAAATCTTAAAGCGCCTCCTTTTGTGTTTATATTTCTACCAGAGTTTGCTTCTCTCATATGGAGTGCTGCTGAAGTGCATCTCAGGTTACCTGTCTGTGAAATTCTTGCCCACCATTGACTTTTATTTGCATTTCACCGTGGACCAGAGTGCCAGTTTGCCCAGAGCGCCCTATATACCATTTGTTATAGGAGAAGTATGGGTTTGGCTTTCATCCCATAGTCATACTTACCTAGATGGATGTAGCATCGGTCCCCTGGCGTCTTTGCACTGAGAACCGAGCCATCGAACATCGCCGATGGTCGGGTCTCTCGGCTCCCTGAGAGGAGAGCTGCTCACTGTCAATCAGCAGCTCTCCTGCTCTGCTCCTCCAAGCTTACTGGAGGGGCGGGGAGTGGCCGTCTTAGAGGCTCGCTGAGGGGCTGAGACTGCCATCAGTCCAGGCACCTGGCTGATCCAGACTTCCAAAGTTGGGGTGATGCGGCGCCGGGACTGATCTTGGTGACGTCAGCAGAGAGCGGACTTCAGACCGCTCTCTGCTGAAAACAGGTCACAGGAGTGCAAAACGGATGTGACCCTTAGGACCATTAGCCTGGGATCATTTGGCTGGACTTCTCCTATTAATACGTTTAAATAGCCAATTTTGTGCCAGCATTAGTGACAGGTGCGCACACTCTTTCAGCTGCAAATATGCATATGCAGGGCTATGAGCCAGCCTGCGCCTGAGCATAAATATTCGCACAGGATCACCATTCTACATACTGGCATGACCTTTCTGACAATATGTTTGATGTGCTTGTAATCAGGACAAACAGGATAGCGCGTTATATGGCCAAAAGATGGTGGATGCCCGTGGTATAATGAGCTGGTGTAGAGGAACTTGAATGACCTGCACAGATTCTGAATTGAGACACTGAATTCAAGCCAGGTCTTCTTGTCCAACATCAGTACCTGACCTCACAAATGTTCCTTTGGCTGAATGGACACAATTGTCCACAGACGCACTCCAAAGTCTTGTGTAAAACCTTCCCAGAAGGGCAGAGGCTGTTATAGTTGCAGAGGGATGTTTTACTGCAAATTGTTTGGAATTATATGTCCAATGAGCTAATATAGGTGTGATGGCCAGGTGTCCATCAGCTTTTGCCCAAATAGTGCATCTCTTAAAGAGTATATAACTGCATTACTGCATAGAGACTTCCTCTAATGATCAATGAAGATCTATTCATAGATATAGATGCATCATTAAGCACGCATGTGACCCTTGGAAAAACTGCAGTGTCACATACCTGAGAGGAGACTGAAATGACAAGGTCAACCTCTCTTGTATCTCCAGCTCAGGCCCCACTGGAAGTGGAACAGAGGGCACTGAGGGACAGGAACATGAGTGCCTGCAGATGTAGATAGACGTGCAGCAGGAGATGCAGTTCCAAAGGAACAGGAGAACCATCAGGTCAGGAACAGTAAGTAGCCTTGCACAGTAGTCCAGCCGAGGTTAAAGAAGCACTCCACTTGCTCTGTAGGCCGGGGATGTGGGGCTGGTCAGAGCTCTCAGCCGACTTGCAGCAAGACCACTCCGGGCGCAGAACTGCAGCAACAGACAGCCAGGCGGACACTCAAACGATTTAGGAAGCCAGGATCAGAGACAGAAGCATGGTCACAGGATTAACCAGGGTCACCAACAGGGGGCAGCGAGATACTAAATCATGAGCAGAGTCGAAGTCAGGAACAAGCCAGGTCAGGAACAAGTGAGAAGACAAAAGCAGGATCCGAGATCAGGTGAGGCGTAAGCCGGGTCAACAACTAAGGGAACACACTGGAAGAACACAGGACACCGGGAACAGCTGAAGACCAGTCAGCAGTTGAACACAGGCAGAAGCATCCTTAAAGTGGTTGTAAAGGCAGAAGCAGAAACCTTCTGTGTGCAGCAGCCCCCCTCAGCCCCTCTAATGCTTACCTAAGCCCCATCTAGATCCAGCGATGTTGCAAGAGTGTCTCGACTGTCCGGAACTTCCCTCCTTGTTGGCTAAGACAGCAGAACGGCACCATTGGCTCCCGCTGCTGTCAATCAAAATCAGTCAGCCAAATAAGAGAGAAAGGGGGCATGGCCGGGCCGTGGCCCTGTGTCTGAATGGACACATGGAGCTGTGGCTGGGCTTGGGTTCCCCCATAGTAAGCTGCATGCTGTGGGGGCACTCAACAGGAGGGAGGGGCCAGGAGCCACGGAGAGGGTCCCAAGAAGAGGAGGATCTGTGCTGCTCTGTTCAAAACCACTTCACAGAGCAGGTAAGTATAACATGTTTGTTATAGTTTAAAAAAAAAGGGTTTTAGTATCACTTTAAATAGTCCGTCTAGCAACAACATGCACCATATGTGCATTCCTGCGTGCGCCTGATTGCCATTCTGTGGTGATTGCTGCACGCATGCGCATTTTCTGCTTCCAATAGTTGTACTGCTTCTTGATATATTTAAACCTTAATAAAATCTTTGTGAAACAAACAAAAAAAAAAGGGATGGACTGCAAAACAGTCATTGGAACTTCATAGCCAATTAAAGAAAAAAAAATAATAATCAGAAAATCTGAAAAAGAGCCAAGCCTCATATCCAAAAATCATTCTGGTCATCATTCCACAGGCACCATAGGGTTAATCCTCTCTTAATGTTCTTGCTAGTACCCGTTCCGTGTTATTATCTCCTTTAGGACTGCACTGTAGTTAAAGCATAAAGATGAATTGATCGCCCTCCCCTATGTGTTCACACAGGATCGCTGTTTGTCACCAAGGACGTTTCGGCTGCTTCACGCTGCTCTGGCATCTGTCTCCACGGCTCTGCTTATCCTCACCAACCTGGTGTTCCTGGGTGGAGAACACGTTGGAAAGATCTACTGGGACAGATTGTTTGTACACGGTGAGTACCTTGTAAATGATATATTTTTAACAAAGCGGCGAGGTGTTCAATGCTTTCATGCTCACCTTCCTGCTATCCACTTGCCTCCAGGAAATTAAAATATCATTTAAAACAAAGAATGAAAGGGATAAGCACTTTTTATTGGTGACTGAGCACACTTCATTTTACTTTCTAACCCATTAAATGTTCAGATACTTTATATAATGATGGTAAAATGCTGAGGTTGACATATGTCAGCGCTGTAGGGTTTTTTCTATGTTCTTTCTCCTTTCTGAATGATTGTAAATGTTCCTTTTTTAAATACAGATCATTAAAGAAAGAGATTATATATGGTTGTAACTGAATTTAGAGTACTCAGGTTGATGGAAATGAAATAAAAGGAATATTACAAAACTTGGTGAACAAATGAAAGTGTTACTAAAGTAAAAAAATTATTTTTTAAAATTTAAAATAACAAACATGTTATAGTCACCTGTTCTGTGCAGAGGTATTGTATAGAGTGGCCCTGATCCTCCTCTTCTGGGGTATCCGGTGGCGATCCTGGCTCCTCCTCTTCTTCGTGTCCTCCCATAGCAAGCCGTTTGCTATGGAGGCACGCAGTGTCTGTGCGCTCCCAAGCTCCATACTTTTAACCCCGCCCCCACCTTCTCCACACTGCATTTGATTGACAGTAGCAGGAGCCAATGGCTCCTTCTGCTGCTTGAGTGCTGTGTGAAGAGGAAGAGACGTGGGGGCAGAGAAATAGAAAACATTTTTTTACCTAAATGCAAGAAATTAGTTAATGTAAAAAATGTTTTTAGCTTTAGTATCACTTTAAAACTTTTTTTCTTTGTATCATCCTATACCCCATATCTTATAATTTGCGAATGACCTTAAAATACCTTTCCTGCTTCTTATCCAGTAGTGCTCTGTGCTGGCAGAGCTGAGTAACAGCCACACCCCTCAGCACCCCTCAGCACACCTATCCTCATATAGACTTGCAGGGAAGGAGAGGGGATGTGTCTGAACACGGGATTGGGTCTAATGCCTTGTACACACGGTCGGATATTTCGACCACAAAATCCGTCGATTTTTTCTGACGGATTTTGGCCGAAACTTGTCTTGCATACACACGGTCGCACAAAGTTTTCGGAAAATCCGATCGTTCAGAACGCAGTGACGTAAAACACGTACAACGGGACTGCGAAGAGGCCAGTAGCCAATAGCTTTCGTCCCCAAATTTATTCTGAGCATGCGTGGCACTTTGTGCGTCGCAATTCTAGACACACGATCTGATTTTGTCTGAAAATTTTAGGTCCTGCTCTCAAGCTTTCTCCGTCAGAATTTCCAACAGAAAAAGTCCGCTAGAGCCCACACACGATCGGATTTTCCGACAACATAATCCGATCAGACTTTTTCCGTCGGAATTTCCGACCGTGTGTACGGGGCATTACTATAGTTGCTCTGGTGCCTATTGAAGCACACAGTCCTATTTAGACTCCCTTCACAGCTGCTGTAAGAGTCGGGTGGAGGTAAGACTATAAAAATGGCGGTGGTTAGCACAAAGGTATCTAAATACATATATATTTTTGTGACTTTGGTTAGGCCGCAAGGCAGAAACAAATTCACAAATTAAAAATCTGAGGATAAAAGGAGACTAGATGTAACTTTTAGACCGGGGCCGGCAACCCTTCGGTTGCGATCTACCCATCGTTCACAGGCAGGTGGTGCTGGGTAGACTATGATCCTTCCTGGCCGACCCAGCAGGGGTGTCATTGACAGGATACATGGCAATGCGACAGTGGGATTGGGCTGGGGGCATGGCACAAAACTGACTACAGGTGATATACAGGCACGCTGTATGTTGGCACGGCATTTTGGATCTCCTAGCAGTAATCTCTGGGATGTAAACTGATCACAACAACATGGATCTGCTTCCACACTTAGTGTGGACAGTTTGATACACAAACCATGGGAAACTGGCAGGATCCCAAGGTGTTTAGCAGCAATCTCCAATATAAAAAAAGCTAAAGACCACATTTACCAACTACTTTGTGAATAACCAAATATATATGGATATTTTACATTTAAAGTAACATACACTTTAATAGCAAATAATTACAGGATAAATAATATAATACAAAATATTAAAAATGTAAAAAGTATAGCTACATGTTCTTTTGATAACGTTCTTTGTGCACAGCTTATATGTGTGTGTGTGAGACCAGCAGCGCAGTGGTTGAAATTTGAATCTTTGTCAGTCAACTGGTAGAAGAGGAGGGTAGGGTGAAGGGATGGTCCTCTTCTGCATAGCAAAACTATACCTTATTATAAAATGACAGGTTCTCTCATAAATTACTTTTCCAGTATCTTTAGCAACTATGATGTAAAACAAGAGCTACTGATTCCAATAGCAGCAGCTTTTTGTTGACCCTCTAGAGCTTGGGTCGGCAACCCTTCGATCTTGATCTACCCGTCAATACCTCCCCACAACCATTGACTTACAATGAACTGCAAGTCTAGGGTGAGTGATGGGGAAATGTTCACAGCTCCACCTTGCCTATCTGACCCCCAACCACTAATCCAGGAAGAAGCTGAATATAGCACCGTTGCTAAATACTTCGTTATCTGTATCCTTATCAACCAACAAATTACTGCAGAGTAGTTTGTAAATGACTTTTGCTACTTGGTTTAAAGTAAACCTTACCCAACAGAAATAAGGGGGCTGCAACTGCTGACCTTCTTCTGGAAATGCTAGTTAACTGGCTGTTATGCCAATGCTCTGGCTTTAATATTTGAGTCACTAGCTTGGAACAAGCTTGTCAGTAAGCTCTTGCTTAGAGAGGGTCAACATGACAACCAAGCAAAATAGCATTTGGAGAATGGAAAGTCAGCAGCGGCGAAGCCTCCATGTGTATCTGGTGAAATGTTTCCTTTAAAATGATCAATAATAAACCTTTATAAAATATAAATGACAGGTACTCACAGCTAAGCTTGTTAGCAATGCATTCCATATAAGAAACATCCAAAGATAATAAATAAAATGGCTTTAAGAGAGAGCTCCCTTGTTGTTGTCGTCGTGCCCTCCCCGCATACCGCGTAGGTAACGTGACCAGTGGCACAGTGGTATTAGGTGGGGGCAGTGGCCATTTGTTTGTACTGTTGGAATACTGGTGAGGGGACACACTGGACACCTTTTCTGCCATTGTGCTATATGCTGGGTGTACAATATGCCCTTGTACCTTTACGGAGGGGTGGGCTCCCTCCAGGCTCACCTGCCCTCTACCTATCCATTGTAATGCATGTGCTTCTGCTATGGAGGCTCTCAAAATTTAGAGTTAGAACTGCAGATAATCCTGGGGTGCCGTGAAGAGGCTCTGCAGCTTATGCAGGTATTTGCAAATGTGTGCAAACTAGTTACCTAGTTAACACGTTTCAGAGGCGTACCCTCTTCTTTAGACCTTTGAAGAAGAGGGTCTGTCCTTGAAACGTGTCAACTAGGATACACATTGGGAACAGATAACAGGAGCATTTACTAACATTTGAGTCTGTTCTGGATTATTGTTAGGTGACAAGTATTGTTATCAAGATCACCTGTGAGTACCTGTCATTTGTATTTAATGAAGTTTTATTGATGATACCTTCTAATGCTTGTATAACGATTCCCCATCTGAAAGAGAAGACTGCAAAGCTGTGAACACATTCTATTTTAACAACACAAAGAACTTTGGCATTGATTTGAACACAAGCTACTCTGTAGCAGGATTGTTTCCTTTTTACCAAATGAGTGTTGTCAGCTTCAGTTCCAATTTCTGGCATCAGTACTCTGTAGGTCACTGCCCCAGAACAAGCATGTTGCGAACAAAGTTAGCTGTCTGAAGCAGGTCCCATACTTTCGATGAATGTCCCTCCCCTTGTAAAAGCCTGTCAATAATGCCTGTCAATAAACGTGATTTATGCTTACATTGAATGTATGTAGTCTGTTAGTCAAGCAAGCAATCAGACTTCGCACGTGATTAGTGAACCACATCCTAATAACTGTGTGTTACAGGTGAGTATTTCCAGTCAAAGCGATACCATCTCTTCCCTGCGATGTTTTACCGGGTTAATTAATAACATTTTCTATACTTCACTTGCCACTTTCAATGCATAAAATCAGCTTCCATTGTGTAGTTAGGCACAACTTGATTACAGAGGCTTCTCTTATAAAAAAAAAAAAGCCATATTAAAGTTACAGAGTGACGCATGTTGCGCCTATTAAAATATAATGTATGTAATGCTGTGTACACACGATCGGAATTTCAGCCAGCAAAAGCCTGATGAGAGCTTTTCATCGGAAAATGCAACCATGTGTAGGCTCCATCAGAATTTTGCTGGCCGAATTTCGGTAAGCAAAAAATTGAGAGCATGTTCTCAATTTTTCTGAAGGAAAAGCTTTCTATCGTAAAAATTCCGATTCTGTAGCAATTACGACGCGCAAAATTCCTACTCATGCTCGGAAACAATTTGACGCATGCTCGGAAGCATTGAACTTCCCTTCTTCGCGGCTCGTCGTAGTGTTGTACGTCACCGCGTTCTTGACGGTCGGAATTTGGTGTGACCGTATGTAGGCAAGACAGATTGAGCCGAATTTCGTCGGGAAAACCATCAGAGCTTTTTCCAATGAGAATTCCGATCGTGTGTACGCGGCATAAGATTTTCAACTATTTTTTGCGCTTATTGGATGGTCTGAAATTGTTGTAGATTTTGATTTTTTTGTTTTTAATCTGCGTATGCCCCGTACACACAAGCGGATTTTCCGTTGGAAAAAATTTGGATGTTTTTTCTGACGGAATTCCGCTCAAGCTTGGCTTGCATACACACGGTCACACAAAAGTTCTCTGAACTTTCGACCGTCAAGAACGCGGTGATGTACAACACTACGACGAGCAGAGAAAATTAAGTTCAATGCTTCAAAGCATGGGTTGAATTGTTTCCAAGCATGCGTAGGAATTTTGCGTGTCGGAATTAATACAGACGATCGGAATTTCCGATCGGAACTTTTTCCGACCAAAAAATTTAGAACATGCTCTCAATCATTTGCTGGCAGGAATTCCGCCAGCAAAAGTCCGATGGAGCATACACACGGTTGGAATTTCCGACCAAAAGCTCACATAAGACTTTTGCTGGCGGAATTTCCAATTGTGTGTACGGGGCATTAGGAGATCAAAGCACACAAAATTCATTGACGGGAATATGAATTATTCATTGACTTTTGCTTCTCAAGTGGTGAAGTCCTAAAGAGAATTCATAATGGTTTTATTTATTTTAAGCCATATGTTAAGATGTAAATATAACTTCCAGCAAGTGTTTATTGTATTAAAAGTATTGGGTTTCATTATCAGAAATGATAGAACTCTTCTTGCTGCCCTGAGCATCCAGATTCTCTCTTTTTTGTCATTAGTGCACTTTAGCATAATAAAAGGCAAAGACTGACTGCTGTGGGCGATGTTGGTAATAAGGATCAGTGTTCTTAGTTATAGCTCATTGATTCGGTATATACATGAGGTTGGTTTTATTTGTTCTTTATAAGCTTGCTAGTTTTCCGTTTTAGCAGCAGAACACAAATGTAACACCCGAGAAACCTCAGTGAAAGACTGGGTTAAGCTCAAAGTAGAACTTAAAGTGATATTAGAGGCAGATTTTTTTTTAACCGATTGTGCCCCAGAAGATTTTACCCCCTTCCTGACCAAAGCACTTTTTGCGATTCGGCACTGCGTCGATTTAACTGACAATTGCGCGACCATGCAACTTTACACCAGAACAAAATTGAAGTCCTTTTTTCCCCACAAATAGAGCTTTCTTTTAGTGGTATTTGATCACCTCTGCGGTTTTTATAAACAAAAAAAGAGCGACAATTTTGAAAAAAAAAAAGCTATATTTTTTTACTTTTTTCTATAATAAATATCCCCTAATATATAAAAAAAATATAAGAAACATTTTTTTCTTTAGTTTGGGGCGATATGTATTCTTCTACATATTTTTGGTAAAAAAAAATCACAATAAGCGTATATTGATTGGTTTGCGCAAAAGTTATAGCGTCTACAAAATAGGGGATAGTTTTATGGCATTTTTAATTCTTAATTTTTTTTAATAGTAATGGCGGCAATCTGCGAGTTTTATTGGGACTGCGACATTATGGCGGAAATGTCGGATAATTTTGACACATTTTTAGAACCATTGTAATTTTTACAGCGATCAGTGCTATAAAATTGCACTGATTACTGTAAAAATGACACTGGCAGTGAAGGGGTTAACCACTAGCTTGTTGGGAAGGGGTTAAGTGTGTCCTAGGGAGTGATTCTAACTGTTAGGGGGCATGGCTATGAGTGACACGTCACTGATCATAGCTCCCGATCACAGGGAGCTGTGATCAGTGACACTGTTACTAGGCAGAACGGGGAGATGCTTGTTTACATTAGCATCTCCCCATTATTCAGCACCGTGAGATGATCGCGGGTATCCCCGCGGATATCGAGTCCACAGGACCCTACTCAGCCCGCCGGTGGCGCGCATGTGACCACATGGTGGCAAATTCAAAGGGACGTACCTTTTACGCTCATTTGCCCAGCCGTGCCATTCTGCTGACGTATATGTACATGCGGCGGTCGGCAAGTGGTTAAACATCCAATATACACAAAATCATGGTAAAATATGAAAACCACATCGGAAGTCGCAAACAAATGCTATATTGGCAAAACAAAATGTATGGCAAGATATTAAATATAACATAGATGAATGATCCGTTATGAGAATGTGAGGGAAGACTCGCATATCAGACTCATCTTGTGTTCTCATCGCTAATTTATGCCAGATACATCAGCTATGTCTATTTCCAAATGAACAATGATAGGAAAACATCTACCAATGTGTCACATAGTCCCCCAGTCAGGAACACTATTATTTTCCTCCATATTAATGAATAAAAGAAAATGCCAGTTTTGTATTAAAAATGTTATAAAAATCTATAAAAGTTTTTTCTTTCCTTAAAACCCTTGCAGCAGTACTCTGTTTATAGCATATCCCAGGATCCTCATCTTTCTCTTGTAATTGTCTCCTTGTTGTCCCCATACATCTGAAAAACTTGAGGTCAAACTATCAGCATCTCCTACAATGTATTAAGGCCTAAGCGCTCTTTCACACAGGCTTTCCGATCAGGTCCGCCTATCAGTATTTCAGGTGGACCTAATTGGACCTTCCAGTCTCCACTATGGAGCAGCGCATGTGCACTGACACCCACTGACATCCATACCGGTCCTGCCTGCAAAAACCAGACGGAATTCACCATAAAAAAAAAACAAGGGAATGCTCTGCATAGTGTAATACTGTATTTTATTTGGAGACTCAACCCCCGCATACATAATGTACTTACAAGATAAATAAAATAAAAACAGCGTATCTGAATGAAGCATGACAATGCCAAGAATGATAAGAGAGTTGCATGGTCACGCTCTAACGCGTTTCGTGCCCTCCGAAGACGTGATGATGAAACGCATTAGGGCATGACCATGCGGCTCTCTTATCATTCTTGGCATTGTCATGCTTCCCTTGTATTTTTTATGATGAATCATTTGAACTGGGCTGGTACAGGACTCTGCAATCATCGGAAGAGTGTCTAATTTCGTTTTTGGAGCTATCAGGCAAATTTTTTTTATCATTGTGGTGAGTGCATCACCAAAGGGGGTGCTCACGAGGTTGATTGGTGACGGTATTCAAGATAGAACCTTTGCTGTCTCATATTTCTGATTATATTGCGGCACCTTACACGGCTTTAAGGACTCTTGCATGGACTGCTTATCAAACTCACCTCACGAGTTTGCTATGTTTAGAGCTCACTCTATGTTTCATTATTGCCTTTATTAATTTTTAATTATTAGTGCTGTTAATGCTGAGTTTTACCTTTGCATATGTTTTATTTATTTCTAAATGTGCTACTGACATGAGATTTTCACCACATGTCGGTAACAACCAATGCAATCCATACATAAAAAGACACCAAAACAAACAAGTTCAAAAATTAAGTTATGTGTAATAAAATGGAATGAAACAGGGAAAAAGTATTGAACACATGAAGAAAGGGAGACGCAAGGACCACTTGTGGAGAACTTCAGAAAGACCTGGAATTAGCAGGTACAAGTGTTTAAATGAAAACAATAAGTAATGCACTCAACCGCCATGGCCTGTATGTACGCTCACCACGTAAGACTCCATTGCTGAAGAAAAAGCATATTGACGCTCTTTTAAAGTTCGCTGCACAGCACTTAGACCTTCTAACCCTCCTGGGTTTAACATCAATGTGTAAGAATTGTGCTGCTCGCTCTTTCCACCTGCCTACTCCATTCCCAATATTCCTTCCAATGATGCAAAGCATTCTGTGAATGGAAGACGGGTAGATGAATGACAGGATCACAGAAAACTTTGCAGTGCCATTCATTTTGAATGACATCACAATAGAGTGCAATGCAACGCAAATCAGGGTAAGGCCCCTTTCACACGGACGGGCCGTTCAGATCCGCCTGTCAGTTTTGATGGCGGATCTGAACGGGCGCTCCATGTTAGTCTATGGAGCGTCGGATGTCAGCGGAGACATGTCCGCTGACATCCGACCCGGTCCGATCCGCCAAAAGCAGACGGATGGCCCCACATCCAGATCCGTCGCTGTTGGATTGGATCGGGTGAGATCGGATGAAAAACGGACACACTGTCCGTTTTCATCCGATCTCTCCATAGAGATCAGCGGCGCTCGCAAGCCCCTCCCCGCTCAGTGAGCGGAGAGAGGCTTGTCATCCGCCGTCTCAGCGGAGATCAACGGACAGATCTCCCACTGAGCCGGCGGACTCCGTGCAAGCGGAGTCCGCCTCGTCTGAAAGGGGCCTTAGGCTTTGTTCGCACAAGGCATATAAATCTGTGCCCCGTGTGAGGGCTGTGTACCCTTACAGGGATGTACAGGTGTTCCATGCATCCCTGTGAAGGCAGTCTCATGGCTGTCAATTGGGATGAAGGGGCTGCACGGACACTGCCACTGTTCTCAATGTGACATCTGTTTAGGTGCACGGCCCTGAATGCACCCAGGGTGGATTTTGGATTGTGCACCTGGACAGATGTCACTCATTTCCTGGCTAGAGGATATACATTATCATCTAGCCCCTTTGTCCCCAGACCTACTTCCCTGACTTTCCCCTTTCATTTATTGGATTTCAGTTCTTTCAATCATGTATGCTTCATTGGTGTTACCTAGGGCGGTCTGTATCAGAAAGCTCCATACCGACCCTCCCATCAGCCATATTCTGCCTGCTTTGCAAGGAGAAGGTCAGAGACCCACTAGTAATGCCACTGGGTATAAAATATTATGTAATGAACATTCAGATGTTTTATTTAAGTATTTCATTTAATATGTTGATGAAGAGGGGGAAAGGATGAAGCAGGGGAAGCAAAATATAAAGTGGAAGTAAACTCTGGGACCACTTTGACCTACAGGTAAGCCTAGATTAAGGCTTACCTGTAGGTCCAATAAATATCTCCTAAACCTACATGGTTTAGGAGATATTTAGAAAAGAAAAGGCACCGCTATCTACAGTGCATGCGCCGTAGACAGCAGCGTGCAGGCACACTGCGCATGCCAAGATCACGGCGATATGCCGCTCTCGTGCGCATGCGCGGGAGTGACGTCATCGCCGATCCAGCGAATCACAGCGCTGGAGCGGCGAGACCCGGAAGTCACTCCGGGTTTGATGGCGACGCCGAAGATCGTGGATGTAGACCGCTACGGGGGTTTCGTTCTCAGGTAAGTCATTCATAATGAGCTAGTATGAATAGCTCATTATGCCTTTGCCTTGCAGGTTCCTATTTTTTTATTTTTTTTTAAATGGCTTTACTTCCTTCTTTCATTCTAATAGTCAGTGGACACTGATGCACTTTAAGACCCCTTTTACACTGGGGCGTTTTTTCAGGCGTTTTTCAGGCGCCTGCAAAGCGCTTGAAAGAAGCCTCATCTGCAATCCCAATGTGAAAGCTTAAGTGCTTTAAGAGCCCTTTCACAGTGCCAGCGCCCAAATAATGCTGGTAAAGCGCCGCTTTACCGGCATTTTTCGAGCGATTTTAACCGCCGCTAGTGGCCAAATAAAGGGTTAAAAGCGCCCACAAAGCGCCGCTGCCAAAAGCGATTTGCATGCACTTCCAATTGATTTCAATGAGAAGGGGTGCTTTAGGAGCGGTGTATTCACTGCTCCAAAAGCGCTGCAAAGAAGCTGCTTGTAGGACTTTTTTTGATGCCCTGCCAGTGCAGCCCCTCAGTGTGAAAGCACTCAGGATTTCACATTGGGATTGCAGATGAGGCTTCTTTCAGGCGCTTTACAGGTGCTTTTTTTAACGCTAAAGCACTTGAAAAATGCCCCAGTGTGAAAGGGGTCTTATTATGGTTACATTTAATTTTGAGTATAGATCTACATTGACATCTAAAAAGTAGCATATTTTTAAACAATGTATAAAGTCTCAGTAGTCTGAGGGTAGCTTGATTTATTCTAAGAGCAGCCTGGGTAAACAATATTATTCTTTTATACTTTGTTCGGGCTTTGCAGCCCTTTATGGCTCGGCACGCATCAGCTTCCTCTCTTTGTTGCTGCCGGTTTCCAGCATGGCTGATTCTTGCGGAGGCAGCCGTCAGCTCCTGGCAGGTGCGCTCTTGGCAAACATCTGAGCCACTTTGCAAAATCAGAGCTCAGCAAGTGCTAGCCGTCGTTCCAGAACATTGTGCCAACTCAACTCTTTTTGTTTATTTGGAGACTCTATGTGGTCCTTTTCCCTGGTGGACAGCTGCCAGTGCAAACCAAGCTGTAATTTAGCAATTGTTAACACTTTTTTCACCTTAATGTGACTACAACATCATAATTACCACTTTCAGAAGTCAAGTTTTGTGGTTAGACAGGCGGATTTCTTGCATACTCATTGCATTTTACTGTTTTTACTGCTTATTGATGTGTTTAGATCAATATTTTATTGAATCAAGCGTACATTTGAATTGCGCTGATCATCATCATGGAACAGATGTGCTAGTTTTTTGGAAGTTGGCAGCACTGAAGTGGATACGGAACTGCAGTATTTAGTCACTGACTAACTAGAGCTTTGCATGTGTTTTGACCGCAGAATTTCTCAGAAAAAGTGTGGGGTATGGGAAAATTAGTTGGGGGAATGTACTAAGACTGGAGCAGCCAGAATCTGGAGCAACTTTGTATGGTAACCAGTTTGTAGCTTTCATTTTGAAAACGTAACTGAACTCACACTCGCTTCCTCAATACGTTCACTAAATCAGATCTTGTTGATGCCTGTCGCAAGCTAAACCCTCTCCTACACACTTATTACTCTTCCCAACATGACCTCTACACCTGCATAGATAACATCTGGGTCAAGTGTACTTCTCTCCCAGTCCTTTCTAAAGCAAAAATGATATCAGTGCCATGGTCAGACCATGACCCCACTATAATGCACTGTCACTCCCTTCTCCTGAAGCCCCATCTGACTTCAAGGTCCCTCAACATTTCCCTTTCGGCACGTCTCAAGATCCTAGAGCAGTGTTTCTCAATCTTTCTTCAGTAAAGGCACCCTTTAAAATCCCACAAAATCCCAAGACACCCCATTTCAATATTTAAAAAACGAAACCTAATAGTTTTGCATAATGTAGCAGCATCCACATGCATAAAACACCCAACATTAGCAGCAATTTATTCTTCCTAAGCAAATACACCTTTGCACACTGGTACTGGTTAGTGTTCCAATGTTTCTCTTCTACCTCGGTTTCTCTCCCTCGCTCAGCTAACGTGGCCCTGGTGCTGAAGGAGAGGGGCAGAGGAGGGGCAAACAAGGATGCAGTGCATGTGCCCGACATCCTTCTCATCAACCAATGACATGATTGGTTGTTAGGACGCTGGCGGCTAGAAGATTGTAATAGTGCACAATGAAAACCTTTGGTTTTGTGTAACTAATAGCCGGGCTTGATCCACCCCGTGGTTTGTATACAGTTTTTCGGCAATTTCTCTGTGTTTTGCCAAGGCACCCTTGAAGACAGCTGAAGGCACTCTGGTTGAATAAGGCTATCCTTGAGAAACTCAAATTTATTACCAAGGAATACTTTTTTACTAATAAGGATTCTTCGTCAGCAGTGTTGGATGAAGCATACAAGGTGGTTCTCAGGGAACATTTAAAGCGGAAGTAAACCCATCGATTTAACAGTCTAAAAAAAAAAAGGCATGCCGTGAATGCTAACGGCACATTGGCTGTGCTCTCAAAAAAACCATCCAATGGCTGGTGTCATAACGGATCACATGTGCAGCACTGTGGCAGTTGAAGATTAAACAGAGGCAAAGATGGCAGCTTCCTTGAAAACGATAGGGGGGTTTACTTCCACTTTAATTCAGTTAGCTTCCCAATGCAAAAAACAAAGAGATAAGCACAGACTGGATCTTGAATCTGAATTGGAACACATCTCACAACTGCACAATGTTAACCCCAACCTATATAACCACACCCAAAAAGACAAGGACAGAATTAAACCTTTGGCAGACACTGTAGAAAAACAATTCCGCTGGACAAAACAAAAATTCTACGCACAAAGCAACAAACCTGACATTATGCTAGTAAAGCGGGAAAGCACAACCTACTACTCTCCACACCACCCAGAACAAGTTAACCAGCAACCCAGTTGAAATTATTACCACTTCAACATGCTTTTTTGATGCTTCAGTGATGCTTTGATGGTGCTATCATGATGCTTTGGTGGTGATTTTTTTAAAGCTTTAACGAAGCTTGGCAAATGCCCTGTGTGTGTGCGTGTGTTGATTTTTTGATTTGTTTTAAAGGGGTCCAGTAGAACCCCAGCTCAGTAGTACCCCCACCCAGCAGATCCCCAGGTCATTAGTACCCTGTTAAGCATAGCCCCAGCTGATTGGTACCCTCGTTCAGCAGATCCCTATCTTATTACTACCCTCTTTCAGCAGATCCTCTACTCAGTACTAACCCACAGCTCTGCTGATCCCTTGCTCAGTATTAGTCCCCAGCTCATCTGATGCCCCACTCATTATTAACCCCTAGCTCTGCTGATCCTCTGATTTGCTGATCCTCCTCTCTCTCTGGTTCCCGCTCTATATTGCTCCCACACTGTGCACCACGTGTGACTAGTTTCTCTTGCTCTGGTCCCCCAGCTCTGCCGATCATCTGACGTTCGGTCTTCTCTCTCCGATCCCTGCTCACCTTCCGCTATAGCGTTCCCATGATGCACACCACATGTGCCGTCTGCTAGTTGCTCCACTCTAGTCCCGACCCAGCTCACCTTTCTGCTGCTCCACGCTGCACACCAGATGTGAAGTCTGCACCAAACACTCCCACAATATATACGCATGAACTGGGAGTGACTGCTGATGACATCTTTCTGGTTTGCTTGTTGGTTTACCAGTGCATCCTGGGATATCTCATACCTGCAATACCTACAAAACAAAGCAAAGCTAAAGCTGAATAAAAGCCTCTGAAAAGCTGCAGGTGCTGTAAGCGAGTTTTGTCATAACTTCTATTGAGGCTTTGAAGATGCGTTGAAGCACCATTAAAGCGACATGGGGTATAATCTTTGAAGCAAGCAAACACGTGAACAGAACTGTAAGTGTACTATTTTATTTAGTGACAAGCTTTTTGATTGGCATTCAGAGTGCTTGAAAACGTGTCCAGTGCCACATTTTGAAGCAGGTGTAAACGAGCCCCTAGAGGCAGCTATCTTAACTTTATTCTCCCCCACCCCCATTTCCCACTGAAAAAGTGGAGGAATTCTTCCAATGACTTCACCAGCCCATGATCTCAGGTCATCATAAAACAGCCATCAAAATTTTCAAATCGAAAAAATAATGGCTCTTTGATTATTCTCAATTCTATATTTAAAAAATATATATATTTTTGCCCCACACCTAGATACAGTCTTTGGAAAGGCAATTTATCCACCAGAATCCCTGAAATCTTCTGTCATTATGATTCCCAAACCAAATCAAAACCCACATTCTTGGTTCAGCTATAGGCATATCTCATTTAATACTGACATTTAGCAAACATTTTAGCCACCCGAATCAATGTGGTTCTGGGCAAACCCATTCACAAAGACCAAGTAGGTTTCATACTTGGCAGAGTGGTGATAATGTGCGGGTGAGTACAGTTAGTTCATCTGGCCAAATCCAGGTCCCTTGAGACAATGTTGATGCCCGTAAAGCCTTTGATACGCTTTCATAGCCATATACTGTGTATTTTTTGTGCTTCATAACTGGATTACTGCTTTGTATGTCACTCCAACAGCAACCTTTAAAGGGTAACTCTACTTTTGTGGGGAAAATTAGCAAATAAAAACATAGCATATGCAATTGCTCCACAAGTCTGTATTTGAATGGTAGCAATTACCTTTCCTTCAGTCTGCAGTGTTGTAATTTTCTGTAAAATTCGAAGCAATATGGCAACTTGGAGGCCTTCTGCACACCATGATTGTGTGATTGGCTCACTGACTTTGCTAGATGTCTGCTCTTAGCTGAAAGTCAGATTTAAGGCATCTTCTGCAACAAAATTTGCAGTGTACATTGATCACCCAGAGGAAATTGTTTCATTTTTTCTAAAAAAATAAGCAGGTTTTTGCTTAGAACTCTTCCGATGTCCCAAGGCACCTAACAGGGATGTCCTTTGTCCCCAATATTCTTTATTTTAGCTATGGAGCCTTTGACAGCCTCAAGTTGTATGAACGTTTTGATTCCGGGGATTGACTTTGCTAGTGCTCAACACAAATGTATGCTATTTGCTGATGATATTCTCATAAATATTTCTTCCCCCAGTTCTCACTTAGCTCAATCCTTTCAAACCCTTACCGGTCTATGCAGCCTTTTTTGGTCTACAGGCGAACAAGACTTAAGCCCCATACACACGGTCGGACTTTTTCATGGATTCTGTCCGATCGGACAATGTTGTTGAAAAATCAGACCGTGTGTATGCACCATCGGACAGTGTACGTCGGATTGTCCGACGGACAAAGTCTTATCTCCTGCTGGAAAGATTTGCCGACAACACGGTCCGATCACACCAAATCCGATCGTGTGTACGGTTGTCCGACCGGACAAAGTGCTACGCATGCTCAGATCACATTACAAGACCAAAGCTATTGGCTACTAGCCTCTACGTAGTCCCGTCGTACGCAACAAACGTCACCACGTTCAGAATGATCGGATTTTCCGACAACTTTGTCCGACCGTGTGTACGCAAAACCAACATCGGACAAAGTATGACGGACAGGATCCGACCGACCTGGTCCGCGGATTGTCCGACCGTGTGTATGGGGCTTAAGGGGGTTATTTACGAAAGGCAAATCCACTTTGCACTGCAAGTGCATGTGAAAGTGAACTTGGAAGTGCAGTCGCTCTAAATCTAAGGGGTAGATCTGAAATGAGTGGAAGCTCTGCTGATTTTATCACCCAGTCATGTGCAAGCTAAAATGCTGTTTTTTTTATTTTCCTTGCATGTCCCCCTCGGATCTACAGCGACTTTACTTCCAAGTGCACGTTCAAGTGCATTACAGTGCAAAGTGTATTTGCCTTTAGTAAATAACCCCCTAAGTCTTAAGGCCTTAATATTACCTTGAACCCAGCCCCCCCCCACACTGTACCTTTAAATCACGGAAAATTTTCACTTTTACAATACCAGTTCCCACTCAAATTCTCTGCAATGGACATAGGAAAATGTTGAGATTTATATGGGGTACACAGAGACTGAGATTAGCAACTTACTTATATTGTTTAAAATATTCAGCGCCTTCAACCTGCACAATTAATACACAGCTGCTCAAATAGCACCACTAACATCCCTCCATGCCACATCAGAACGTCAACTGTGGTCTAGCCTAACCACTAGCTGCCCGCCCACTCGTTCTGGGCCGCCGTCATATGGCGTGATCGCTTCCCGGGCCACTAGGGGACCCGATGCGCGTGCCCGGCGGCCGCGATGTTCGCCGGGCACCCGCGATTGCCCAGTAACTCAGCAGGACCGTGGATCTGTGTGTGTAAACACACAGATCCACGTCCTGTCAGAGGAGAGGAGACCGATAGTGTGTCCCTTGTACATAGGGACACCAATCGGTCACCTCCCCCCACAGTTAGAATCACTCCCAGGATACACATTTAACCCCTCAATCACCCCCTAGTGTTAACCCCTTCCTGCCAGTCACATTTACACAGTAATCAATGCTTTTTTATAGCACGGATCGCTGTATAAATGTGAATGGTCCCAAAAATGTGTCAAACGTGTCCGATATGTCCGCCGCAATATCACAGTCATGATAAAAAATCGCAGATCACCTCCATTACTAGTAAAAAAAAAAATAATAATAAAAATGCTATAAATCTATCCCTATTTTGTAGACGCTATAACTTTTGCACAAACCAATCAATATACGCTTATTGCGATTTTTTTTTTAACCAAAAATGTGCAGAAGAATACGTATCGGCCTAAACTGAGGAAAAAAATGTGTTTTTAAAAAATAAAGCTTGTTGCTTACAGAGTTCAGTAGTTCAAGTTAAACATATACAACTGAATTGTCAGTGCAGTGGTTCTTTCCCTTCCTTCTTCTGTTGACACCCTTTCATGAAACTTTTAGGAACAGAAAGTCTCAAAGCAATCAACTTTTGTTCTACTGGCGCTTTAAAAAAACATAGGGGGGTGGGGGGTGTTTATTAACCACTTCAGCCCCGGACCAATTGGCAGCCAAAGGACCAGGCCCCTTTTTGCGATTCGGCACTGCGTCGCTTTAACTGACAATTGCGCGGTCGTGCGACGTGGCTCCAAAACAAAATTGGCGTCCTTTTTTTCCCACAAATAGAGCTTTCTTTTGGTGGTATTTGATCGCCCCTGCGGTTTTTATTTTTTGCGCTATAAACAAAAATAGAGCGACAATTTTGAAAAAAATTCAATATTTTTTGCTTTTTGCTATAATAAATATCCCCAAAAATATATAAAAAAACATTTTTTTCCCTCAGTTTAGGCCGATACGTATTCTTCTACATATTTTTGGTAAAGTTATAGCGTTTACAAAATAGGGGATAGTTTTATAGCATTTTTATTAATATTTTTTTTTTACTAGTAATGGCGGCGATCAGCGATTTTTATTGTGACTGCGACATTATGGCGGACACATCGGACATTTTTGACACATTTTTGGGACCATTGTCATTTATACAGCAATCAATGCTATTTAAATGCATTGATTCCTGTATAAATGACAGTTGTAGTGAAAGAGTTAACCACTAGGGGAGGGGAGGGGTTATGGGCTCTGACGTGTGTGTGTTTTTTTTTACATTAGGGGGCGGGGCTGACGTCTGACGTCATTGATCGGCTTTCCCGATGACACCAGCGGCGATCGGGTCCGCTGGTCCCGCGGCCGGGGTCACGGAGCTCCCGACCGGGTCGCGAGCGCGCCGCGGGCAGGCATTTAAAGGGCCACGTACAGGTACGTGGTTTTGCCTGCCCGTGCCATTCTGCTGACGTATATATGCAGTGGGCGGTCGGGAAGCGGTTAAACCTAGTGCACACAGAATCTTATGCAGCTGTGCATAGTAACCAATCAGCTTCTAACTTCAGCTTGTTCAATTAAGCTTTGACAATAAAACCTGGAAGCTAATTGGTTACTATGCACAACTGCACCAGATTCTGTGTGCACCAATTTTCAAAAATCTCCCCCATAGTGTTTAGTGACTCTTTTGTCACGTTTACTTATTAAACAAAACTTTTATTTAAATAGTAAAAAAGGAAATAAAACATGCTTTTAAAAAAACATGTTAATGTCAACTAAATTAACCCGCCAATTCAAAATAATCCAAAATATTTAGATTTGCTTGGAAGAATTAATGCCATTATGAAACCTCTTTACATTTTTTTGTAATACAGCGCTTCACTTTTTCCACATTTTGTTATGTTACAGCCTTATTCCAAAATTGATTAAATTTATTATTTGCCTCAAAATTCTACAAACAATAACCCATAATGACAACTTGAAAGAAGTTTGTTTGAAATCTTTGCAAATTTATTAAAAAAAGGGAAAAAATCCCATGTACAGAAGTATTCACAGCCTTTGCCATGACATTCAAAATTGAGCTCATGTGCATCCTGTTTCCACTGATCATCCTTGAGATGTTTCCACAACTTGATTGGAGTCCACCTGTGGTAAATTCAGTTGATTGGATATGATTTGGAAAGGCACACACCTGTCTATATAAGGTCCAACAGTTAACAGTGCATGTCAGAGTACAAACCAAGCCATGAAGTCCAAGGAATGGTCTGTAGACCTCAGAGACAGGATTGTATCGAGGCACAGATCTGGGGAAGGGTACAGAAAAATGTCTGCAGCATTGAAGGTCCCAATCAGCACAATGGCCTCCATCATCCGTAAATGGAAGAAGTTTGGAACCACCAGGACTCTTCCTAGATCGGCCGTCTAGCCAAACAGAGCGATCGGGGGAGAGGGGCCTTCGTCAGGGAGGTGACCAAAAACCTGATGGTCACTCTGACAGAGCTCCAGCGTTTCTCTGTATAGAGGGGAGAACCTTCCAGAGGAACAACCATCTCTGCAGCACTCAACCAATCGGGCCTGTATGGTAGAGTGGCCAGACGGAAGCCACTCCTCAGTAAAAGGCACATGACAGCCCGCCTGGAGTTTGCCAAAAGGCACCTGAATGTGTTTCAGACCATGAGAAACTAAATTTTCTGGTCTGATGAACCAAAGATTGAATTCTTTGGCCTGAATGGCAAACGTCATGCCTGGAGGAAACCAGTCACCGCTCATCACCTGGCCAATACCATCCCTACAGTGAAGCATGGTGGTGGCAGCATCATGCTGTGGGGATGTTTTTCAGCAACAGGAACTGGGAGATTAATCAGGATCGAGGGAAAGATGAATGCAGCAATGTACAGAGACATCCTTAATTAAAACCTGCTCAAGAGCGCTCTGGACCTCAGACTGGGGCGAAGGTTCATCTTCCAACAGGACAGCGACCCCTCAGCACACAGCCAAAATAAAGCGCAACCCAGTCTTGGACCTGATTGAACATCTCTGGAGAGATCTGAAAATGGCTGTGCACCGACGCTCCCCATCCAACCTGATGGAGCCTGAGAGGTCCTGCAAAGAAGAATGGGAGAAACTGCCCAAAAATAGGTGTGCCAAGCTTGTAGCATCATACTTAAAAGACCTGAGGCTGTAATTGCTGCCTAAGGTGCTTTCATTAATTTTCAAAGATTTTAAACAAACTTCTTTCACGTTGTCATTATGGGGTATTGTTTGTAGAATTTTGAGGCAAATAATGAATTTAATCCATTTTGGAATAAGGCTGAAACATAACAAAATGTAGAAAAAGTGAAACGCTGTGAATACTTTCCGGTAGCACTGTATGTACTGGTTGCTATTTCAATACTCTTATATTATATTCTGAACACTGGATTGCACTTATTTTAGGTCATATACTGTATCTGCTAATAGATTGGCTATACATACCTCTGATTACTACCACATTCTGCATTCTCCTTTTCAACTTGAGTCTCTGATGTTAGAAACCTAATACAGTTCTTTGTAAAAGGTAATCCCTGGCCACAGTCAGCAAAACCTGAATTCATTTCTGCCTTAAAACCTTAAAAAATAGTTCAGAACTGGAAGGAATTGAAATTATGAATATCTAAGAAGCAAAGCTGTTTCCATAACCCACTGATACTTTGCTAAAGGTAAATTTAGAATTTCAATGCAAGAATCAGTATAATGATGCTTGTGACACCATCAAAAACATAATATTTTCAGGCACTGACACCCTTGTTTGTTACTGTGACAAAAGCTGGAACTATTGAGAATGAACCTTCTGTACGAGGACTGTGGGTGGAGAAGCCAGGCGTTTACAAATTTAGAAAGCTGACAAAGCCCCTGTGTCCTAATTGAAAATCTATTTCTTTATCCAGCTACAACAGTTTCCCATCAGCCAATGGAATGGAGTGGTTGTGGTAGACTTATGCCCCGTACACACGATCGGACTTTCTGACAACAAAACCATGGATTTTTGTTCGAAGGATGTTGGCTCCAACTTGTCTTGCATACACACGGTCACACAAATGTTGGCCAACAATTACAAACGTAGTGACGTACAAGACGTACGATATATCCCCATTACGAACGCTAGTTATATCTCTGGCTCGTACTTGATTCCGAGCATGCATGGACTTTTGTACACACGATCGGAAAGTCTGACAACAAACATTTGTTGGCAGAAAATTTGAGAACCTGCTAGCCAACATTTGTTGACGGAAAGTCCGACAACAAATGTTCGATGGAGCATACACGAGGTCGGACTTTCCGCCAACAAGCTCACATCCAACATTTGTTGTCGGAAAATCCGATCGTGTGTGCGCGGCATTACACACAAAATTCTGTCACAAAGTACAGCCTGTGCACATAACACACATGTGCTACATTGCATTTTTTTAAAAACATTGCAGTGCATGTGTTTTTGTTTTTTTAGTTTTCTTTTTTATCAACGTCTATTAATTAAATCTATAACACAGCAGCGCATTCCAACGTGTCAGCGCACACTGTGATGCATTTTTGTGCGCTGTTCTGCAAAATAATGTAACACGACTTAACTTTTCTCCAGCGTACAACAATGCAATGCTTTGCAATACTCATCTTAAATTTAGAGTGGTCCCTTCCGCCACTAGATGTATTCATTCTTCCAGGTTGAGTGACGGCAAGCGCAATGCAACCCACTTCCTCTGAGGCTACCATGGCCCCTCCCTCAGCCAGTGACTAAACAATGAAGGAGAAGCAGCAAAGTGATGAGTTTATCCCTGTATCACTCCGCCTATCAGTATGTTTCTTGTCAGCACATGAACTGATTGGCTACTTGTGCTGCTTCATCCTCTCACACTTGAGCGTAATACAGGGACTTCAAGAGGCTTATTCCAGGTCAAATTCAGGTACTTACGCTGCTTGTATTTCAAAAATACATTTAATGATGTTATTAATGAATGCAAAGCTGCTTTAATTTGTGTCTTTCACATCTCCTTGGAGTTGGACTTTAACCAATATAAGGCGGCTCATCACATCACAGAAAGCTGCAAACCAAACACAAAAATAAACACAAAATACTTACAAATCAATATAGCAAACACAATTACAAACATACCTGTTCCACGTTGTAGCCGTGTTTTTCTTTTGCGATTGCGATATACTCATCCACTGTTTAAAAAAATGTACACGTTTAGATAGTACCAGATAGTACCAGTATATGAAATCATAGCACAATACAGCATCGCCTTTCAAGGGCACAACATTCTCCAGTCTTTGACAACCTTCCCTTAAAAGGCATTGTACACTTTCAATTGTTTTTGTTGTTGACTAGGTATTAGTGTAGTTCTATTCCCTGTGTTTTTTGTCTTCCTTACCTTCTAATGATTGGTTCACATGTTGTGGCTCTAGTTTGTAGTGTCATGGCTGATTGATTCCACAATGGGCTCTTTCACATGGACGGTCCGTATGTCCGTTTTTCATCCTTCCGTTTTTGGATGAAAAACTGACATACATGTATCCCTATGGGATAGCGGGTGTCAGCGGATGAGCATCCGCTGACACCCGATCTCGTCCGTGTCCGCTATGGTCCCTTTCTGCAGATGGAGGAAAACCCTATTTTTTCATCCGTCTGCAGAGCGGATCGGATGACAACGGACTCTATGGTCCGTCGTCACCCGATCTCCCATAGGGGAGAGCAGCGCTCTGACAGGTCCGTCCCTGCGCTGTGTGCAGAGACGGACCTGTCATATTGCTGCTCAGCGGAGATTGCTCCGGCGATCCCCGCTGAGCAAGCGGATATCCACGGGGCGGATCAGCATTGATCCGCCCCGTGTGAAAGAGCCCTAAGTCCATATATTAATTTGCCTAGCTTGGCCCTACTCATCAAGGGGATAGCCAGCTTCTTGTTTTGGGTCAGATGATTCACCATTTTCTCTGTGTTACATCACAAATGTGGGAGTGCTAATGCAATGAAAACACATCTTTTCCCTTCATTGCTCGGCCCGCTTGTATTTGTGTCAGATCTAATTACTACGCCTGAAGGGCACTAGACAGAGACTGTGGGATACATAGTTTCTTCACAGGAAATGTTAGTTCTTACATTACAGACAGAAGTTATACATTTACATTAACCTGTGCAGTTTCATGATGCCACATGTCTAATGTTTTATTACAAACAGAGAGTGCTGACAAAGTAAATGTGAAGATTTAGGCCCCGTTTACATCTGGCATTTTGGAATCTCGGGCAGAATCTCTGGGATTTTGCCCATGATCCCAAATCACTTGGCAATACGCACCACGCGTAACAGTTTGGTTGCCATACATTTTCAATGCCACTAAAACGCAGTGTGGTTTTTCCGCAATAAATCGTGCAGCAATGGCAGCAAACCGCATCCCATGAGGCTTGTCGCCCTGAAAGCAGCAGGAGCTTCTTTTGGGTGACAAGCCTTGCGTCAAAACTCCAGTAATGAAACTGAACACTGCTCAAAGTGTGTGTATAACATCCAAGACAGAGGTCCCCACCTGGCTCGCCTCGGAAATCAGCAGGAACAAAAAAAAAAGTTGATGGCTGTACACTCCAGATGGACGTCAAAACTTTATTGTAGCATATCGAAAGATAAACTCATAACAGCACTGTGAGTATGAGAAGATGAATGCTGAAAGCCTTACAGCAAAACTGAACCACATTTAGGTGCCACTGAAAATAAATTACTGGCAGTTGACCATTATTGTGGTGTGATTTGGGATCGAGATTCCAAAACGCCAGATGTGAACTGGACCTTACTCTACTATAGGCTGTATGTACAGCGCAACAAATGACACCATTAAATTACATGATCAATGCCCAGGAAGATTTATAATTCCTTTAATTAAGGAATGCATGATTTTCAATACTGCCCTCTAAAACGATACATCAGCTTTCAAATGTACCATAACAGCTCATATTGTATGCTTCAACCATTTCCTGCCACTGCCTCCCTCCCTCCTTTTTAAAAAGATCTAAATCCTGGAAGGTGGAGGCAGGTAATCAGATCACGTGGCTGCTGTGATTGGCTGTCACATGATCGACGTTCCTGATTACAAGTACATTATGCGTCAGGAGATTTTCCAGGTCACTTTAGTTACTGTGCTGGGAGAACGTAGTGAGCATGCTCTCAGCACAGTAAACCGTTCCCTATGGTCACAAAATTAAGCTGCTTGGCATTAAAGCCCACCCTCCCAGTGACTACACATACACACACACACACACATATATATATATATATAATATATATATATATATATATATATATATATATATATATATATATATATATATATATATATATATGTACGCTCATTGGGAACAGGCTAACTTGTAAGTCCTGACAGAAAGGCAGCTATGAGATGCTTATTTTTTGAAAAAATAAATAAATTACTTACACTTCAGATCTGGTATAATATGATAAGGAGACCACACCAACATTCCTCCGCTGTCCTTATCTGTATACTTTGTAGCACCTTTAACACAAAAACACATAAGTGATTAGTGATGACATCTTTCTCAATCAGTAATCTGTACAAATATCATTTTACCAAAAGCAGCAATTCTTCTGACATACTAAAAACACAACCGTTTGAGATTTATTCATATAGCTCTGGATGAAAATAAAGAGAAAATCACAGAAAAAAATAAATAAAGATGTAACAACAATCAGAAGGGTGGCACAGTGGCTTGCTTAGTGGTTAGCACATATGCCTTGCAGCAATGGGGTCCTAAGTTTGAATCCTGACCAGGATTCTATCTGCATGGAGTTTGCATGGGTTTCTTCTGGGCACTCCCATTTTCTCCCACACTCCAAAGACATGCCAATAAGTTAATTAGCTCCTGTTTAAATTGGCACGAATATGTGTGTTTAACTTGGCTATGTTGTTGCACATGTGTTATCACATTCTGCGTACTGGTTCCACGGCTGAGCAATTAGGAGGGGGTTAAGAAAACAGCGACCTACCTTTGCCAAGGAATATCTATGGAAAAAATCTTTAAGTGTACAAAACATGGTTGCCCATGAGGTACAATGTATTACAATGCTTGCTTTTTTTTTGTGATGCATTACAGCGTGTTAAAACACACTGCGAAAAATGGAACATGACATTTTTTTTCAGCACAAGCCAATACAGCACATTAGTGGGTAATGAAGGCATACGACACAAGACAAATTGCCTTGTTCTGCTCAATGCTGCTGGTGTGAAAGAGTCGTCACTCTTGTGCACAATTTTAAAGTGCAAAGCTCAGATCACATAGGCGGTGCCCACCTCCAAATTAACATAGCAACTGGAGGGGTGAGTTCACATTGCCATGGCCACAATCAGTGGCAGCTGGTGCTCAACATTTTTGGGGGATCGCAAACAAACTGAAAAAAAAAAAAAAAAACATTAATTGCAGCCTCACTGTGCCCATCAAATGCAGCCACTTGTGCCCCATCATATGCCGCCACTTGTGCCCCATCATATGCCGCCACTTGTGCCCCATCAAATGCCACCACTTGTGCCCCCCCCCCCGGGAGAGTGCTTCTCCTAGGGGGTTATCTGATGTAGGGAGGAGCCGCAAGAGCCGCCGGGGGACCCCAGAAGAGGAGGATCAGGGCCACTCTGTGCAAAATTAGCTGCACAGTGGAGGTAAGTATAATATGTTAACTTGAAGACTGCAGTCCACAAACGGTCACCATCAAATTTAACTGAACTTAAGCAGTTTGACAAAGATATTGCAAAGTCTAGATGTGCAAAGTTAGTACAGACCTATCCCAACAGACTAAAGGTTGTAATTAAAGCAAAAGGTGGTCCAACAAAATACTGACATAAGGGGTGTGATCCTTTTTCCAACTCAGTGATTCAGTATTTAAATGTTTTTCTGGCATGTTGGTGTTATATCTTTAACTTGGATGTTATAAGTTGCACTAGTAAACACAGCTGGATAAAACAAAAATGGTGTCTGTCTTCATTTTGGGCTGCAAATCAACTAAATGTGATTATTTTAAAAGGGGGCGATTCTTTTTATACTGCCACATCTATGGATGGCCAGTCACTGTACACAGTACTATGTGGTCTACATATTAATTTGCTTATTATATTTGAGCTTGCTTTTACCAACAAAAAGAAGCCTGTATGGGCGCCAAAAGGAAACAGCACTTTAAAGATTAATGAGAGACAGCAGGAATTGATGATGGAGGACCTGGTGCTCCACCACCAAGGCAGATAACACAGCCAAAGAAACACATTTAAGCCTAAATCACCATTAATTCACTAAAAACAGGTGGAAAAACCCAAAACCTAAAAATAGGTAACTAGATCAAAAAAAAAAAAGTGCGATCAACTAAACACCACTGGGAGAAGTCCCAGGATAAGAGATCAGCACAATGAAATTTAACCACTTGCCGCCTGCAATATAGCAGAATGACGGCGGGCGCGCATTGCGGCGATCGTTGCTGCGGTGAGTCAGTCTGACACACCGCAACTATGATCTCGGTAAAGAATCTCCGACAGAGACTCTTTATCACATGATCAGCCGTGTCCAATCACGGCTGATCACAGTGTAAATAGGAAGAGCCGGTGATCGGCTTTTCCTCACTCAGGTCTGTCAGACGCGAGTAGAGGAGAGCCGATTGGCTATTCCTCTGACAGGGGGGGTCTGTGCTAATCGATTCAGTGCAGCCCCCCGAGGATGCCCACACCGGACCACCAGGGACGCCACCAGACCCCCAGGGATGCCAATCAGTGCCCACAATGGATGCCAATCACTGCCCACAATGGATGCCAATCACTGCCCACAATGGGCATCACTGATTGGCATGCATTATTGTTTAGCACTGATTGGCATCCATCAGTACAATACTTTACACTACAATGCCGCCTATCAGTGCCCATCCATGCCGCCTATCAGTGCCCATCCATGCCGCCTATTAGTGCCCATCCGTGCCGCCTATCCATGCTTATCCGTGCTGCCTATCCATACCCATCCGTGCCGCCTATCCATGCCCATTCGTGCCGCCTATCAGTGCCTATTTGTGCCACCTATCAGTGCCCATCCGTGTCGCATATCAGTGCTACCTCATCAGTGCCACTTCATTGGTGCCACCTCATCAGTCCTCATCAGTGAAGGAGAAAACTTACTTATTTACAAAGTTTTGTAACTGAAACAAAAAAAAACATATTTTTTTTTCAAAATTTTCGGTCTTTTTTTATTTGTTTAGCAGAAAATAAACATTGCAGAGGTGATCAAATACCACCAGAAGAAACCTCTATTTATGGGAACATAAATATGGGAAATTATAAAAATTTAGTTTGGGTACAGTGTACCGCGCAATTGTCATTCAAAGTGCGACAGCGCTTAAAGCTGAAAATTGGTCTGGGCAGGAAGGTGTATAAGTGCCCGGTATTGAAGTGGTTAAACAACCCAAAAGAGATTGAACAGAAAAGGCTTGACCCTCATAATCCTGACCCTTATAATTCAGAGAAATGAGGTTCCATGAGAGCAGAGATTGCCAAATCAAGTGGACAACCTCGCAGTAAGATGTCTGTATGTATGTATGAATGTATTCTGCTTCACAGCTTTGTAAAAAAAAAAAAAAACAATAGGTGTATATTGATTGGTTTGTGTGAGAGTTTTAGCGTCTACAAAGCTATAGGATCTATCCACTTAAGCTCTGTAATGCCACGTACACGCGATCGGAAATTCAACCAGCAAAAGACCGATGAGAGCTTTTGGTCGGAAAATGCGACACTGTGTTTGCTCCATCGGACTTTTGCTGACCGAATTCCCGCCAGCAAAAGATTGATCGGAAATTCCGATCGTCTGTACCAATTTTTACGCATGCTCGGAAAACAATTTGACGCATGTTTGCAAGCATTGAACTTAAAGTGGAAGTAAAGTCGATTTTTTGACTTTTACCTACAGGTAAGCCTATAATGAGGCTTACCTGTAGGTAAAAAAAATATCTCCTAAACCTGTACGGTTTAGGAGATATTTCCCATGCAATGCGCCGCTGACTGCAGCGGCGCATGCGCACGGGGGATTCTCGGCCGAATTTGACGCATGTTTGGAAGCAGTACCAATTCCAACACGCAAAATTCCTACGCATGCTCGGAAAACAATTTGACGCATGTTTGGAAGCATTGAACTTCATTTTCTCGGCTCGTCGCAGTGTTGTACGTCACCGCCTTCTTGGCGGTCGAAAGTTCAGCGAACTTTTGTGTGACCGTGTGTATGCAAGACAAGCTTGAGCGGAATTTCCGTCGGAAAAAACATCCAAGATTTTTCCGACGGAAAATCCACTCATGTGTACGCGGCATTAAATTTTACCTCCTTCAAGACAAGGCCATTATTTGCAGTTCGGCACTGCGCTACTTCAACTGGCGATTGCACTGTCATGCAATGCTGTATGCAAACAAAATTTATATACATTTTTTTTTTTTTCACACAAATAGAGCTTTCTTTTGGTGGTATTTGATCACCTCTGGGTGTTTATATATATATTTATATATATATATATATATATATATATATATATAAAAAATGAAAAAAGACCCAAAATTAAAAAAAAGATACATTTTTTTAGGCCAAAATGTATTCTGCTACATAGCAAAAATCTCAATAAGTGTATATTGATTGGTTTGCGTGAAAGGTCTAGCATCTACAAACTATGGTGTAGATAATATAATTTTTTATTTTTATTTTTTTAATACTAGTAATGGCGGCGGTCAGCGACTTATAGTGGGACTGTGATAGTGCAGCGGAATAACTGACACTGAGTGGGAACTGACACAGACATCTCCAGTGACACTAATACAATGATCAGTGCTAATAATATGCACTGTCACTGTATTAATGACACTGCCTGGGAAGGGGTTAACATCTAGGGCAAACAAAGGGTTAAATGTGTGCCTAGTAAGTGTTTATGTGCTTCCCTTACTTAGGAAAGTGACAGTTTTTATACCCTGCTTTGCAGGGAGACAAAACCCCGCTGTCAGTAGGGAGATGTGTGTTGTTTACATACACAGATCTCTCTCCTGTCATCCACTGATTGGCATGTGGTTGAGCAAATGACTGAACATCCGGGTCAGCGGGTGCGTGCGCCCCCTACCTGGAAATGCAGGATCGCGTATATATATGTAATTATGCGCAGCTGGCCCACACTGTAGCGGTAAAGCACTGTGCACGGTCGGAAAATGGATATCCTGGAGTTTTTTTTTTTTATACTACTAATGGTGATTAGCGCACGCCCCAAACCCAGACACAGGCAGGGATGTACCAATATGTCGCCTTGCCTATACAGGCTGCTCTTCCGTGGCTGGTCCGTAAGCGGATAAAGAAAGTTAGCCAGCCCCAGAGGCTGTTAGGAAAAAACCCTCAAGGGTATCCCCGTAAGTGAGATTGACTGTAAAAGTAAGGTGGCTGAGCTGACACCCACACAAAATTAGGTGGGGAAGGAAAATACTATCAAGTGATGACTAGCAAAAACAGCTTAACAGTCATGACCATCATCTTTAAGACACTGGCGAATAAACGAAGGTACTTCCTGTATGGGAGGGGTTATATAGAGGGGGACTTCCTGTCTTTTTGATTTGCCAGTGTTAATTCACCTATAGGTGGTGCATATCCCAGATAGTAATTATTGGCCTGCTCTGTGTCCCGTGATGTACGATGAGGAAATTAGATTCTTTTTCAGCAGAGCTGAAGAAAAGTCGTCCAACCTCCTAGAACACTGACAAATAACGGAGGCATGCTGGATACAGAAGGGGTTATACAGAACTGGCTTGTGGTTTTTCTGTTTGCCAGTGTCCCATTCCCCTGTAGGTGGCAGTATACCCCAACTGTTTCTGAGTTCCTGTGTCCTTCAATGGATGATAAGAAAATACTGTTTTTATCGCAGTGATAATGTTGTTACCGGTTTCTGTTACTGAGTAAGACAAGACTATTAAAAATGTAGGTTATTAGTACAATGTCTGTCTATCTGACCAAATATCTATTTTTGGGACTTTTGTGGTATTAAAAAGGAAAAAGCTACATACTTCAATGTGCCTTTTGTGCTGTAATCTGATGCGGTCAGACTTTATATTATGCAAAAGGAATGCAAAACTCCCACTGCTTTAGGCTCTGTAATAACACGGCGTGTGTAATTTGAAGCTTTTAAAACAGAACTATGGTTATTTACAATGACTATACATATGGAGTAATTGGTCTAGCGTTTACCTGAAATAATTTTCGTTAAATGTGACTTTTAGTAGCTGTCTGTATAAAGCAGCCTTTCCCAAACTTTATCCCAATATTCAGGTCTTGGTGGACCCTTGCTAAAAATTATTTTGCATGGTAAATACAGTATGTTGACCACATCACATTGGTGGTTAATGATAGATGGTTCCCTTACGCTGGTGGGTCAGTGGATAGAGCGCCCTGTTACACAGATGGTTGTTGGTGAACTGGTGGTTAGTGTAGTGCCCCCATACATTGGGAAGCAGTGGGGAGAATGCTCCCATCACTGGTTGTTAGTGGAAAGAATGCTCCCACATTTCAGACAGCGAACATGTTATTTTTGCCAGTGGTTACTTAAAGGGGCATTCCGGCCAAGATTTTTTTTTTTTTTTAAAGTCAGCAGCTACAAACACTGTAGCTGCTGACTTTTAATAAGGACACTTACCTGTCCAGCGAGCCCGCGATATCGGCCACCCCGAGGCCGATCCATCCATTGGCTCGGCTGCCGGCGCCTCCATCTTAACGAAGGGAAAAGGGCAGTGGAGCCTTGCGGCTTCACTGGCCATTTCCTACTGCCCATGCGCGAGTCGCGCAACGCTTTCTGAATGGCCCCGTTGAAGCCAACGGGGCCGCTCACCAAAGAGGAGGAAGCGCAGCGGAATAGGAAGAGGCAGATTAGGAAGACTGTCTAGCAACAGCGGTTTCAGTTAAGTTAAAAAAAAAATGTTACATTTTTTTAAGAATATTAATGCTTTTTTTTTTTTTTTTTGGGTGGCCCTCCACTTTAACAGTAGGAGGAGAAGCTCCACTGACCATATGCTGCTGGTTCTGCCAAGTGCCGTTTGTTCCAGATCTATATGGCCACCATCAGGTGAGAGTTTAATTCACTAATGATTAAAGTGTAATTAAAAAGGCAAAACTTTTTTATTTTTTTTAGTTTTGGATAGAGTGGACAGGGATTAATACACCTGACAGTTTTTCTGCTGTCTGTGCCCCTGTTAGAGAGATTCACTCTAGAATAAAAAAGCGATTTAGAAGAAAATCACACATTTTGGGTTGATTTCAGAACACTAAAATAGGGTAAATCTCCCAAAGGTTCATTCATTATATACAAATTATGTTGCTCACTGTGATTGGTCACAGTGATCACAAGGTACAGACAAAACAATCACAGCTAATTACAATACACACTAAATATATGCATTTCATTCAGTAAAAATGGTTGCTTATAACAGGGAAATTCATTGAGTAATTTTAAATGTAAAATGATTAACCAATGGCTGACCGCCCTATAGCAGTTTTACTGCCACAGGGAGACACGTGTGCTTAGGATCACGTATATATATATATATATATATATATATATATATATATATATTTATATATACACACATGCGATTCTGCACTTCTGCCTGCAGGTTTATTCAAAGCAGAAGTCGATCTGTGGGTGCCCGGGCACTCAATGTCCGCCAGCACCGGTCGATCCTCAGGCAGAGACGCAGAATGGGGAGCTCTGCCTCTGTAAACAAGGCAAAGTTACAGGAACTAAAATCTCTCTCTATCCCTAGTAAAAGCAGCACACATAGAAAAAACAAACGCTGGCTAGGCACGCAGTTAACCATTTGATCGCCCTAGATGTTTAATCCCTTTCCAGCCAGTCATTAGTACAGTGACTGCATATTTTTAGCATTGATCACTATATTAGTGTCACTGGTTCCCACAAAGTGTCAGTTAGTGTCCGATTGTCCACCGCAATATCACAGTCCCGCTATAAGTTGATCTCCGCCGGTACTAGTATTAAAAAAAAATGTATAATCCAGTAGATATCCTATAGTTCAGGGATCCTCAAACTACGGCCCTCCAGCTGTTGCAGAACTACACATCCCATGAGGCATTGTAAAACTCTGACATTCAAAGACATGACTAGGCATGATGGGAATTGTAGTTCATGAACAACTGGAGGGCAGTAGTTTGAAGACCCCTGCTATAGTTTGTAGACGCTATAACGTTTGCCTAAACCAATCAATAAATAAAAAACATGTAGCAGAATACACATTGGCCTAAATTTATGAAGAAATTCGATTTTTTTACTTTTTTTTTTATATGTTTTATAGCAGGTAGAAAAAAAAGTTTTTTTCAAAATGGTCTGTCTTTTTAAAAAAAAAAAAAAAATGCAGAGGTGATCAAATGCCACCAAAAGAAATCTCTATTTGTGGGAAAAAATAACATGCTGGGTACAGCATTGCATGACTGCGCAAGGTCAAATGGATAAAAAAGTTTTTTTTTGTTTTTTATTTTACATACTGTCACCAGTCAGTATGCCTGCTCACAGTATGTACATTTTTATTTTTTATGTGAAAAAAAGAACATTTATTTTTAATTTCTTCCAAAAAATTGTGACAAAGAATTAAAACTTAGAAAAAAACATGCCATGCCTCTTACTAAATACTTGGACTGTCCACTTTCCAAAAATGGGTAATTTGGGGGATATTTGTACTGTCCTGGAATTTTTGGGCCTCAAGAATTTAATGTGATAGACCAACACAAAGTGTCACATAATTGTGAAGTGGAAGGAAAATAAATATCTGAAAAGTGTGATGTTCATTTGTATTCAGCCCCCCTGAGTCAATACTTTGTAGAACCACCTTTCCCTGCAATTACAGCTGCAATTCTTTTTAGGGATGTCTCTACCAGCTTTGCACATCTAGAGAGTGATATTTTTACCCATTCTTCTTTGCAAAATAGCTCCAGCTCTGTCAGATTGGATGGAGAGCGTCTGTAAACAGCAATTCATAAGTCTTGCCACAGAATCTCAATTGGATTTTGGTCTGGACTTTTACTGGGCCATTCTAACACATGATTATGCTTTGATCTAAACCATTCCATTGTAGCTCTGGCTGTATGTTTAGGGTCGTTATCCTGCTGGAAGGTGAACCTCTGCCCCAGTCTCTGCCCCATGCCGCGTACACACGACCGGTTTTCCCATCGGAATAAACTCTGAAGGTTTTTCCGGCGGAGTTCCGCTGAAACTGTCTTGCCTACACACGATCACACCAAAGTGCGATCGTCAAGAACGCGGTGACGTAAAACGCGCAACAACGGGACTAGAAAAAGGAAGTTCAATAGCCAGTAGCCAATAGCTGCCGTCTCGTACTTGCTTCAGAGCATGCATCGTTTTTGGTCCGTCGGAACAGCATACAGACGAGCGGTTTTCCCAATAGGAATTGGTTCCGTCAGAAATATTTAGAACATGTTCCATTTCTAGGTCCTTCAGAAATTTTAAAAAAAAAGTCAGATAAGGCGCACACACGATCGGAATATATACGATAAAAAAATTCCATGAGACTTTTTCTGTCAAACATTCCGCTCGTGTGTACGCGGCATAACAGGTTTTCTTCTAAGTTTGCCCTGTATTTGGCTCAATCCATCTTCCCATCAACTCTGACCAGCTTCCCTGTGCCTGATGAAGAAAAGCATCCCCACAACATGATGCTGCCACCACCATGTTTCACGGTGGGGATGGTGTGTTCAGGATAATGTGCAGTGTTAGTTTTCCGGCACACATAGCGTTTTGCTTTTAGGCCAAAAAGTAAAATTTTGGCCTCATCTGACCAGAGCACCTTCTTCCACGTTTCTTAAAGATTGCTTTAAGAAAGGCCTGGATACTTTCCTAAATGTACATAATATAACTGGGTACTAACATTTATAGGTAAAGTTGATCCAGGGAAAATCCGATTGCCTCTAGGGGGATCAGGAAGGGATTTTTTTTCCCCTGCTGTAGCAGATTGGAGCATGCTCTTTTGGGGTTTTTTTTTTTTGCCTTCCTCTGGATCAACTGTGGGTATAGAATGGGGTATATTGGATTGTACGATATTTTTTATTTTTATGGTTGGACTGGATGGACTTGTGTCTTTTTTCGGCCTAGCTGACTATGTAACTATGTTTGCTGTGTCCCCCACATGGCTTCTTGCAAACGGCAAACTGGACTTCTTATGGCTTTCTTTCAACAATGGCTTTCTTGTCACTCTTCCATAAAGGCCAGATCTGTGGAGTGCACAACTAATAGTTGTCCTGTGGACAGATTCTCCCACCTGAGCTGTGGATCTCAGCAGCTCCTCCAGAGTAAGACCCCTTTCACACTGGAGTGTTTTTCAGGCGCTATAGCGTTAAAAATAGCGCCTGCAAACCGCCCTAAAACAGCTGCTCCATTCACTCCAGTGTGAAAGACCGAGGACTTTCACACTGAAGCGGTGCGCTGGCAGGGCGTCAGAAAAAGTCCTGCCAGCAGCTTCTTTGGAGCGGTGAACTCACCGCTTCTCCCCATTGATATCAATGGGGCAGCGCTGTGATACTGGCGGCGTTTTGCGGGTGGATTTAACCCTTTTTCAGCCGATAGCGGGGAGTTAAACCCACCCCGCTAGCAGCCAAATAGCGCCGCTAAAACGACGGTAAATCGGCGCTAAAAATAGCACCGCTTTACCGATGACGCAGATGGCGGCACAGTTGTGAAAGGGGTCTTACCATGGGCCTCTTTGCTGCTTCTCTGATTAATGCTCTCCTTGCCCGGCCTGTCAGTTTAGGTGGACGGCCATGTCTTGGTAGGTTTACAGTTGTGCCATACTCTTTCCATTTGCAGATGATGGATTGAACAGGGCTCCGTGAGATGATCAAAGTTTGAGATATTTTTTTTATAACCTAACCCTACTTTAAACTTCTCCGCAACTTTATCTCTGACCTGTCTGGTGTGTTCCTTGGCCTTCATGATGCTGTTTGTTCACTAATGTTCTCTAACAAACCTGAGGGCTTCACAGAACAGCTGTATTTATATCCTGCGATTAAATTACACCCAGGTGGACTCTATTTACTTCAAGGGGCATAAATACTTTTTCAAGGCATTGTGTGTGTGTGTATTATATATATATATATATTTACACAAACAGTATCTCACAAAAGTGAGTACACCCCTCACATTTTTGTAAATATTTTATTATACCTTTTCATGTGACAACACCGAAGAAATTACACTTTGCTACAATGTAAAGTAGTGAGTGTACAGCGTATAACAGAGTATAGAGTATACCAGTGTAAATTTGCTGTCCCCTCAAAATAACTCAACACACAGCCATTGATGTCTAAACCGCTGGCAACAAATGTGAGTACACCCCCAAGTGAAAATGTCCAAATTGGGCCCAAAGTGTCAATATTTTGTGTGGCCACCATTATTTTTCAGCACTGCCTTAACCCTCTTGGCCGTGAAGCTCACCAGAGCTTCACAGGTTGCCACTGGAGTCCTCTTCCACTCCTCCATGATGACATCACAGAGCTGGTGGATGTTAGAGACCTTGCACTCTTCCACCTTCCGTTTGAGGATGCCCCACAGATGCTCAATAGGGTTTAGGTCTGGAGACATGCTTGGCCAGTCCATCACCTTTACCCTCAGCTTCTGTAGCAAGGCAGTGGTCATCTTGGAGGTGTGTTTGGGGTGGTTATCATGTTGGAATACTGCCCTGCGGCCCAGTCTCTGAAGGGAGGGGATCATACTCTGCTTCAGTATGTCACAGTAAATGTTGGCATTCATGGATCCCTCAATGAACTGTAGCTCCCAGTGCCGGCAGCACTCATGCAGCCTCAGACCATGACACTCCCGCCACCATGCTTGACTGTAGGCAAGACACACTTGTCTTTGTACTCCTCACCTGGTTGCCGCCACACACAATTGACACCATCTGAACCAAATAAGTTTATCTTGGTCTCATCAGACCACAGGACGTGGTTCCAGTAATCCATGTCCTTAGTCTGCTTGTCTTTAGCAAACTGTTTGCAGGCTTTCTTGTGCATCATCTTTAGAAGAGGCTTCCTTCTGGGACGACAGCCATGCAGACCAATTTGATGCAGTGTGCTGCGTATGGTCTGAGCACTGACAGGCTGACTCCCCACCCCTTCAACCTCTGCAGCAATCATACATCTATTTCCCAAAGACAACCTCTGGATATGACGCTGAGCACGTGCATTCAACTTCATTGGTCAACCATGGCGAAATCTGCTCTGAATGGAACCTGTTCTGTTAAACCCACTGTATGGTCTTGGCCACCATGCTGCAAGTCAGTTTCAGGGTATTGGCAATCTTCTTATAGCCTAGGCCATCTTTATGTAGAGCAATAATTCTTTTTTTTCAGATCCTCAGACAGTTCTTTGCCGTGTTGAACTTCCAGTGACCAGTATGAGAGAGTGAGAGCGATAACACCAAATTTAATATACCTGCTCCCCATTCACACCTGAGACCTTGTAACAATTACGGGTCAAATGACACCAGGGAGGGGAAATGGCTAATTGGGCCCAATTTGGACATTTTCACTTAGGGGTGTACTCACTTTTGTTGCCAGCGGACATTAATGGCTGTGTGTTCAAGCGGAGCTCCACCCATTTTTCTAACTTTGTCTGTGCTGAATGCCCTTAGATCATACTATTTCCAATGGCCATTTATTTTATTATTTTTTGCTTCTGAATACCTTTTTTTTCTTGTTTCGTTCTTCACTTCCGCCTCTAATCGCCTAGGCTATTACGTCACTAGGCGATTCGCAAGGGTTCCTGGGATAGCATCGTCATGTATCCCAGGAGTCCTTGCGAATTGCCTATTGCCGAAATCTCTTGGTTGTTCACATAGGAAGTGAGGCGATAGGCGGAGTTTCTACATCAGCCGGTGTTCTGCCAAGAAAGTTCTCCTCGGTGTACTGCGCAGGCGCAGCGCTTGCGCAGTACGAACCTAAACTCCGCCGGGGGAACTTTTTCGGCAAGACACTGGGAGGAAGACGTACAGCTTGCCTGGCAAAGAGATGGAGAGAAGAGAGCTGAGCACATGGAGGGATCAGCTGTACTCATTTGGCAAACAACATCACCCCATAGCGTCACAGACGAGACGGTGAGTACAGGGCACAGCCATATCGTCACTCAACAACTTTTATGGAAAGTCTCACCCTGACCGTTTTTTCTTCTCTGCAATCTTTTCCTTTCCTCTTTGGGGACCCTGATGTGAGGGGGGTCCTCTTTGAGGACCCTGATGTGAGGGGGGTCCTCTCTGGGGACCCTGATGTGAGGGGGCGTCCTCTTTGGGGACCCTGATGTGAGGGGGGTCCTCTTTGGGGACCCTGATGTGAGGGGGGGTCCTCTCTGAGGATCCTGATGTGAGGGGGGGCCCTCTCTGGGGACACTGATGTGAGGAGGACTGATGTGAGGAGGAAGGGTGCTCTCTGGGGACCCTGATGTGAGGGGGGGGGCGCTCTTTGGGGTACAAGTGGCTACATTTGATAGGGGCACAGGTGGCTGCATTTGACAGGCAATTTGCTGGGGGTGTTGTGATGCAATTTGCTGTGGGTGATGTGATTTGCTTGGGGCAATGTGATTTGCTGTGGGCGATGGGGTGCGATTTGCTGTGGGCAATGTGGTTTGATGCGATGCGATTTGCTGTGGGCGATTTGCTGCAGGCAATGTGGTTTGATTCTGTACGATTTGCTGTGGGCGATGTGGTTTGATGCGGTGCGATTTAATGCGGGTGATGTGGTTTGATGCGATTTACTGCGGGCGATGTTGTTTGATGCGGTGCGATTTCCTGCGGGTGATGTGGTTTGATGCAATTTACTGCGGGTGATGTGGTGCGATTTGCTGCGGGTGATGTGGTTTGATGTGGTGCGATTTGCTGCGGGTGATGTGGTGCGATTTGCTGCGGTTGAAGTGGTTTGATGTGGTGCGATTTGCTGCGGGCGATGTGGTTTGATGTGGTGCGATGCGATGTGGTGCGATTTGCTGTGGGCGATGTGATTTGATGCGGTGCGATTTGCTGCGGGCGATGTGGTTTAGGGTTGCCACCTCATCCCTTTAAACCCAAACACATATTAATTACACAGGTTCTGTGGCTTTATTAAGGTGGTAATTAAACTCACTTGGTGCCTTATCTGCATTTAATTAGCCTCAGAACCTGTGTAATTTAAAGGTGTTCGGGTTTAAAGGGATAAGGTGGCAACCCTAATGTGGTTTAATGTGGTGCAATTTGCTGCGGGCGGTGTGGTTTGATGCGGTGTGATTTTCTATGGGCGATGTGATTTGATGCGGTGTGATTTGCTGTGGGCGATGTGATTTGATGCGGTGTGATTTGCTGTGGGCGATGTGATTTGATGCAGTGTGATTTGCTGTGGGCGATGTGATTTGATGCGGTGTGATTTGCTGTGGGCGATGTGATTTGATGCGGTGTGATTTGCTGTGGGCGATGTGATTTGATGCGGTGTGATTTCGATTTGCTGTGGGTACATGCCTTAGAAATTCATCTTTACTTGGTCTACACCAGGGAAATGTAATTAGCGGACCTCAAGCTGTTGCGGAACTACAAGTCCCATGAGGCATAGAAAGACTCTGACAGGCACAAGCATGACACCCAGAGGCAGAGGTCCGCTAATTTGCAGGTAGGCAATACAAGAAATAATGCAATTGTAATTTATTTCCTGGTTCCTGGAGGGAGGAGGGGAGGAGAGGTTTGCATAGCTTGGAGTGATGTGATGCAACTTCCTCTGACACTGCCGTTGCTATGGTAACCTGACCTGAAATCTATTACACTGCTTGTGCTGCACTGAGCATGTGCGAGATCTGCAAGGATGAGATTCAGGAAGAAATACAGTCTGGCTTCAGATGCCCACACTTAAGATGGCCACGGCCTGCTAGAAGTTTTATAAAATAACAAACTAATGTTATAAACTAACTAAAAGGACCTTAGTTTACAGACTAACTTTACTAGAATATATTAAGCTTTTGTATTATAGAGGTATTTTTATTTAAAAAGTATAAATTCGGCCAGAACACCCCTTTCAGTTATTTTGAGGGGATAGTAAATTTACACTGTTATACAAGCTGTACACTCACTACTTTACATTGTAGCAAAGTGTCATTTCTTTAGTGTTGTCACATAAACAATTATAATAAAATATTTAAAAAAATGTGAAGGGTGTACTCACTTTTGTGAGATACTGTATATGTGTGTGATCTCGCTGCGGTGAGATTTCTCAGAAGTGGGGATGGCTACCTGTCAAAAACAGGTACCCCCGAAAGGTGCCAAAAGTGTCATCGGAGGGGAAGAGGAGGCAGATAAGCGGAGCTTGCACTTTTGGGTGGAGGGCTTTCACACTGGAGCGGTGCGCTAGCAGGACGGTAAAAAAAAAAAGTCCTGCTAGCAGCATCTTTGGAGTGGTGAAGGAGCGCTGTATTCACCGCTCCTACCCATTGAAATCAATGGGACAGCGGAGCCTTGCGGGGGGGTTTTAACCCTTTTTCGGCCGCTGGCGGGGGTTAAAACCGCCCCGCTAGCGGCCCAATACCGTGGCTAAAACGACGGTAAAGAATCGCTAAATATAGCGCTGCTTTACCGCCGACACCCGCACTGCCCCAGTGTGAAAGGGGCCTTGTGCAGAAGGCAATTTTAACCACTTGACCTCCAGAAGGTTTAACCCCCTTCATGCAACGCTGTACCCAAATAAAATGTATAGAATTTTTCTCACACAAATAGAGCTTTCTTTTGGTGGTATTTGATCACCTCTGTGTTTTTTATTTTTTGTGCTATGAACACAAAAAAACTGACAATTTAGGAAAAAAAAAAAAAAAACACCACAATTTTTTCCTTTCTGTTATAAAACATAAATATACATAAATATACTTTTTGTTTTTTTTATTCAAATTTCTTCAGAAATGTAGGCCAATATGTATTCTGCTACATATTTTTGTTAAAAGTGAGCGTATATTGATTGGTTTTTACATAATTTATAACGTGTACAAAACTTTGGGATATATACTGGAATTTTTTTTTTTTATGCTAGTAATGGCGGCGATTAGCAACTTATAGCAGGACTGCGATATTGCTTTGAACAATCGGACACTGACACTTTTTGGGAACCAGTGACACTAATACAGTGATCAGTGCCAAGAAATATGCACTGTCACTGTACTAATGACAGCAGCAGGGAATGTAGTCCGTATGGGTGGAACTCAAAAGGGTGGAAGTAAGCGGGAAATTACTAGTGGGGGTATGTTACAGGCCCCCTAACCTGATGAGTGGAAGGAATCTACGAAACGATCCGAACTCTTTAGATGCTACAATCGTGTGTTTACATTTAAGCTCTTAGGGCCCTTTCACACATACAGGTCCACCTGTCAGTTTTTCAGGCGGACCTGAACGGATGCTCCATGTACCTCTATGGAGCGACGGATGTCAGTAGTGACATGTGCGCTGACATCCGATCCGCTAAATGCAGACGGATGAAAACCCTATTTTCCATTCGTCTGGTGGATCGGATGAAAATGGACAACCCCCCCGTTTTCACCTGATCCCCCATAGAGGAGAACGGGGCTCTGACAGGTCCGTCCCTGCACAGTGAGCAGAGACGGACCTGTCATCCGCTGGCTCAGCAGGGATCAACGGAGTGATATATATATATATATATATATATATATATATAATAATAAAAAATTGACAGACACACTTTGTTTATTTTTGCTTTTTACAGCTGAATGCTTCATTTAAAATCCCAACCCTTCTTTATTTATTCTTGGAGTTGGATCTCCTTTCAAAGTTAGAAATGGCAGCAAGACTGGGTGGAAGGGACAGCCCACTCTTTAAAGGCCCGCCATTTCTTAAATGTTCTACAGGACAACTTCATGTCCCAATTGGTGGATTCCCCAACTAGAAGTAACGCATTGCTAGATCTATTAATTACAAAATGATACAGATCTGATTGCAGATGTGGAAATATGGAACAACTTGGGAACTAGCGACCACAGAATTATTACATTCCGCATAAATCATAGGAAAGAGACGCACAAGGGGAAACTAAACTGCGCGCAATGCTGTAGGACCAAATCCTTGAAACATTGAACATGGAGGAAAAAATGTGAATGCTTTAGGAACATATTAAATAAAAGTATCACAAGTGCATTCCAAGGGGTAATAAATATAGAAGAACAAAGGTTAAACCTGGGTGGCTAAACCAAAATGTGACATGAAGGACAAAAAAAAATAAAAAATGACCTTTATAAAGTACAAAGTGGAGAGCTCAGTGTCAGCATTCCAGCACTACAAGGAATGCAATAAAAAGTGTAAGTAGGCAATCAGGGCAGCTAAAAAAAGACTATAAGAGACACATAGTAGAGAAGAGTAAAAATAATCCCCAAGAAGTTTTTTTTTTTTAAATATAGTAACAGTAAAAAGACAAGGACGGAAAACACATAGGCCCCATAAAGGATGAGGAAGGTAAGATGGTTACAGATGACAAAGGAGAAGGCAGCTGTACTAAATGCTTTCTTTTCCTCAGTCTTCACACAGGAAAAGGAGGGGTATAACAACCACAACGATATTGTTAGCCACAAGGGTACATCCCGTGGCGTGTTGCTAACAGAGGCCAGAAAGGATTAGAGAAGTCTAACATAAATAAATCACCAGGACAAGATGGCTTACACACGAGAGTCCTTACAGAACTCAGTCAGGTTATAGCCAGACCATTGTTCCTAATCTTCATTGACAGCATACTGACAGGATTAGTACCAGCTGATTGGCAAAAAGCCCATGTTGTACCAATATTCAAAAAGGGCAAAGATCTATTCCTGGGAACTATAGGTCTGTCAGTCTAACGTTGGTAGTTTGTAAACTATTTGAGGCGATGATAAGGGACCATCTCCAAGAATTTGCTGATAAAAACAGTATAATTACCAGTAAATCAGCATGGGTTTACAAAAAGTCACTCTTGCCAAACCAACCTATTAACATTCTATGAGCAAGTGAGCTGCTACCTGGACAAAGGTAGGCCAGTGGATGTAGTGTATTTGGATTTTGCAAAAGCATTTGATACAGTCCCCCACAAACGCTTAATTTACAAGCTGAGGTCTGTAGGCATGGACCATAGGTTTGTTCTTGGATAGAAAACTGGCTACGGGGGCGTGTCCAAAGGGATGTGATAAATATTGTATACTCAGAATGGTCTAGAGCAGGGGCCTTGACACCTGTGGTCTAGAGTGATTAGTGGGGTACCCCAGGGCTCTGTCCTGGGACCAATTCTGTTTAATTTATTTATAAATGATATAGAGGGTGGGATAAATAGCTCAATCTAAGTGTTTGCTGATGACACAAAGATATGTAGGGCCATAACACAACAGGATACAGAAACTTTACAAAAGGACCTGAATAAATGAACGGAGTGGGCTACTGCATAGAAAATGAAGTTTAACATTGCAAAATGTTAGGTAATGCACTTGGGGGGTAAAAATATAAAGGCAAGTTACTCATTAGGGGGAGAACCCCTAGGGGATTCCAGGATGGAGAAGGATCTAGGGGTCCTAGTAGAAGACAGACTGATCAATAGCATACAATGTCAAGCTGCAGCCACCAAAGCCGGCAGAATATTAGCATGCATTAAAAAGGGAATTTACTTTAAAAGATAAAATGATTATTCTGCCACTTTATAAAACTCTGGTTCGGCCACATCTGGAGTATTCCATCCAGTTCTGGTCACCAAGCCTCAGAAAGAATGTGCTGGAGCGAGTCCAGAGAAGGACAACTAAATTAATATGGGGACTGGAGGACCTCAATTATGAGGAACGACTACAAGCACTGAATTTGTTCTCCCTGGAGAATATGAAACTGTTCAGTCCCAGGAAGTGCAAGAAGACATGGGCCACATGATGAGACTGGCGGAGAAGTGGTTTAACCTTCAGCTGTGTAGGGGGTTTTTCACTGTCAGGGGGGTAAGGGTGTGGAACTCTCATTCACAAATCGATGGTGTTGGAAGGCAGTATGTATAGTTTTAAAAAACTCTGTGTTCACTAAGATGCACGTCCAAATTTACAGGGATATGGAAAATTTTTCTTCTACACACAAACACACACCTACACAGGTTGAACTGTTGTCTTTATTCAACCTTACCAACTATGTAACTATGTGTGCCTAGCCGGTGTTTATGTGTACTTTGTGCTTTCACTAAGGGATGTGATAGATTTTATTCCCCGCTTTGCATTGACGTAAAATCCATCACATTCCCACTGTCAGGACGGAGCTCTGCCTTGTTTACATAGGCAGAGCTCTGTCCAGCCTCTCGCCTTGACAATCAGCGGGTGCCGGTGGATATCCATTTGCCGGCACCTGCTGATTGGCTTCTGCTGTGACTAATCACAGCAGAAGAGGAGCGCGCATGCACCCCTACCTGTAAGTGCATAATCACTCATATATACAGTTGTGCTCATAAGTTTACTTTCCCTGGCAGAATTTATGATTTCTTAGCCATTTTTTCAGAGAATATGAATGATAAACACAAAAACATTTCTTTCACTCATGGTTAGTTTTTGGCTGAAGCCATTTATTATCAATCAACTGTGTTTACTCTTTTTAAATCATAATGGCAACAGAAGCAACCCAAATTACCCTGATCAAAAGTTACATACTCCAGTTCTTAATACCGTGTATTGCCCCCTTTAACATCAGTGACAGCTTGAAGTCTTGTGGTATTTGTGGATGAGGTTCTTTATCTTCTCAGATGGTAAAGCTGCCCATTCCTCTTGGCAAAAAGCCTCCAGTTCCTGTAAATTCTTGGGCTGTCTTGCATGAACTGCACATTTGAGATCTCCCCAGAGCGACTCAATGATATTGAGGTCAGGAGACTGAGATGGCCACTTCAGAACCTTCACTTTATTCTGCTGTAGCCAATGACAGGTCAACTTGGACTTGTGTTTTGGATCATTGTCATGTTAGAATGTCCAAGTACAACCCATGCGCAGCTTCCTGGCTGATGAATGCAAATGTTCCTCCAGTATTTTTTGATAACATACTGCATTCATCTTGTCATCAATTTTGACCAAATTTCCTGTGCCTTTGTAATTCACACATCCCCAAAACATCAGCGATCCACCTCTGTGTTTTACAGTAGGAATGGTGTACCTTTCATAATAGGCCTTGTTGACTCCTCTCCAAATGTAGCATTTATGGTTGTGGCCAAAAAGCTCAATTTTGGTCTCATCACTCCAAATGACTTTGTGCCAGAAGGTGTGAGGCTCGTCTCTGTGCTGTTTGGTGTATTGTAAGTGGGATACTTTGTGGCATTTGTGTAGAAATGTCTTTCTTCTGGTGACTCGACCATGCAGCCCATCTTTCTTCAAGTTCCTCCTTATTGTGCATCTTGAAACAGCCACACCACATGTTTTCAGAGAGTCCTGTATTTCATCTGAAGTTGTGGCTGAAGTTTTAGTTGGTCTACCTGACCGTGGTTTGGTTTCAACAGAACCCCTCATTTTCCACTTTTTGATTAGCGTTTTATACAGTTCAACTACCTTTTCCCACAGATCCTTTGACAATTCTTTTGCTTTCCCCATGACTCAGAATCCAGAAACATCCGTGCAGCACTGCATGAAAGATGCAAGGGTCTGTCAGGAGTCCAGAAACTCATTGACCCTTTATATATACACACACTAATAACAAGCAAACAGATCACAGGTGAGGATGGTTACCTTTAATAGCATTCAAACCCCTTTGTGTCAACTTGTGTGCATGTTATCAGGCCAAAAATCACCAGGGTATGTAAACTTTTGATCAGCGTCATTTGGGTAGTTTCTGTTCTCATTATGATTTTAAAAAATAAACACAGTTGATTGATAATAAATGGCTTCAGCCAAACACTAACCATGAGTGAAAGAAAAGTTTTTGTGTTATCATTCATATTCTCTGAAAAATGGCCAAGAAATCAAATTCTGCCAGGGTATGTAAACTGTATATGCAACACATGATTCTGCACAGAACAGTCACCCTGTAGCAGTAAATCTGCTACAGGGCGGACGTTAAGTGGCTATGCAATATTCCACAGGTTAAAATGGGGAACCAATGCTGTTGTGGACCATAGTACATTGCTGCAACACCTTACAAGCTCAGGGAACATCCAAAGCCAGGATGTGATAGGTACTTGAATTTAAAGTGGAATCAAACTCCCAAAAAATTGCTAGGAGGTAGTTTTTTGGCAGAATAGACATTCAAAGTCTATTTTGCCCAAAAAAAAAAAAACAACATTTTCCTTTCTCATAGCATTTTTTTTTCTGTGTTAATTGTACAGCGTATGCAGTGTACACTCGGCTCCTCATATGCCAGGAATGGGCCAGTGTTGGGGGTGATAGTGTGCATGTGCAGAAGGGATTAGCCACCCAGTGGCTGAAGAGGATCACTGCGGGACCTAGAAGAATTGACATTGACATGGGAGTTGACAGAGGGCCATTATCTCCCGCTGCTGTCAATCACAGCCAGTGACAAGGGAGGGGGGCTGGGCAGAGTCAAGTCACACTGTGTGTCAATGAACTTTATCATACCTAATTTAACCATTTTGCCTATCTGAACTTAATCTTTTCTCTTTAGAATTATTCCATGATATATGCTCCTGATGAGCGGTTGCAATACCGCGAAACGCGTAGAGCCTTCAGCCATTACTGTTTCATTTCAAGCATGGAATATCAAGATTTTAATAATCCTGTTTTATTTACTATGAATTGGTAGTTTTATAGTCATCATGGTCATCATGGCCATTTTGGGTTCAACCATTGCAAGCATTTTATTTTTATATTTATGTACCCATGTGTTCCTGTTTTTCATGTAATTGCATATCTGACTATAATTGTTACATATTATCGGTCCATGATTGACTATATGGAGGCATTATGCCCAGAGCATTTTAGAGGTTGATGCCCAAAATGTTCTATAACATATCATGGACTACATGAAATAAATTACTATAGTCACGTGACTAGCAATTATCTGATGTGTGCTTCATTTAAAGTCCCACCCGTGCTCCTTTATCCTATCTGACCCGGAATGGAGGTTGGCATCCCTTTTGATGCTAGCCTCAATTAAAGTTCCAAATCTTTTTTCTCGCAAAATAATGAACACAGAGTGTTTGCACAGGAACGAGCCCGCACAAGTGCCCCCATAGCAAGTGGCTTGCTATGGGGGCACTCGGCAGGGAGGAGTAGCAAGGAGCGCTGGCCAGGCTGCTCTGTGCAAAACCATTACACAGAGCAGGCAAGTATGACAGGTTTGCTATTTTAAATAAATACAAGTCAGACCAATGTAATCACTTTCATTTAAAACTGAACTCTAAACAACTGACAGAAACACAGCTGAAGTACCTACATTGTAGGGATGCACCGATATCATTTTATTATTTTTTCATGAGTAAGAGTACCGATACTTTTTTTTTTAGTACTCGCTGATACCAATTACCGATACCTACCGCAACTGTTTTGTCACTTCAGCTGTCAGCAATGGTACAAAGCATTGAAAAGTTATTTACAAATGAAATAAATAGATTTTTGTTTTTAATTTTGTGATTTTTCAATGTGAAATGTGTAAATATGTTAATATATGTGTAATAATTTTCACTAACAAAGCAAACAAAAAAAAGTTTTAATCTTTTATAAAATAGACGTGAACAAAAAATAAATAAAAATCAGGAAAATAATAATAAATTAAAAATGGAGAATAGGGAGTTAATTAAGACTGATTAGAGTAAATGAAAGGGTTTATAAGGGGTTAAACAGAGGAACATTTGTTCATCCCTTTGATCTGCAGATGAAGAAACAGAAAGATACAAAAAGAAACAATTTTTATTTTAGTGTTTCAGCGGCTGAGCAATGTTGTTAATAAACATTGCTAGCTGCTTTTTTTTTTTATTCACAGCTCCAATTACCTGACTTCTTTAAACACTTTAGCTGTCAACAGGGGAGACCCACTGACAGCTCAAAGAAGCGATCCTGAAAGTATCGGTTTTAGGTATCGGTGCATTTGCATGAGTACCGATACTTGTGCAAATACTCGGTATTGGCACCAATACCAGTATCGGTGCAACTCTACTATATTGTAATTGTTTTACTTGCAAAAGGATTTATAATTCAGTAAAGATAGTTTTGTGATACATCGCTACCAGATTTCTGACCTCTTTTTCAGCAGGAGCGTAGCATAGCAAGAACACTGGTCACAACACACCCTTTACCAACTGGCTGGACCACGATGAGCAGCAGTATACTGATTAGGTCATTTCTCTGCTCATTTCCCTTCAGCACCTGCACAGTAGCAGAACCTGACTGGCTACTATGTGTTGGCCCATCCTTTCCCAATCTGTGTGATGCTCTTCTACAGCTCTACGTGAAGTAGCTATAATGACAAATTCAAGAACGTACTTGCTTGCTTTTTAAAATACATTTATTTTTCCTAATAAATAAAAACATCACTGTGTTAAAGAGGAGCTCCAGGGCTCCTTCAAAAATAAAAAATAAATAAAAATCAGCAACTACAAATCCTGTAGCGGCTGACTTTTAATATTAGGACACTTACCTTTCCAGGGATACCGCTGTGTCTTCACCTCAGCTGATTATTTCATTGGTTCTCGGGTGCTGCCCCCACCATTGTTTGTAAAGGAAACTGTCAGTGAAGCCCTGCAGCTTCACAGCCGAATCCCTACAGGCCCAAAGCACGCTGCGCACTGAGAATGGCCCGGCGGCAGGGGGGGGGGCGAACTTCCAGGTGATTTTGGAAATTACCCGGAAGTGGGAGCGAGTACTTGTCAAAACCAGGTCCCTGCCTACTTATTTACAAAATTTTATAACAGAAATTAAGAAAAAAAAATTTTTTTTTTTTTTACATTTTGGTCTTTTTTTTAATTTGTTTAGCAAAAAATAAAAACCCCAGTAGTGATCAAATACCACCAAAAGAAAGCTCTATCTGTAGAGAAAAAATAAAAATAAAATGACCACACAATTGTCATTGAAAGTGTGACCGCGCTGAAAGCTGAAAATTGACCTGAGCAGGAAGGGGGTGAAAGTGCCCGGCATTGAACTGTTTTATCACTCACCTGGGGTGCCAGCTTTATTGTTAGTGCAGTGTTCCATATATTTCAATTAGCCCCCGTCCACAGACCACGTTACCCCCCACAACACATTTGTGGGGAGGAGATCCTTGTCCCCTCAACATTGGAATAAGCAGTTTTGTCAGTGCAGGTGTTTGGAAGCTGGCAGTGGGTTACGGGGGGGGGGGGGCCTGAGGATGACCGGGGGTAGGGTTAGCAAGGTGGCAGTGGGGTGCAAGGTGGGATGGACATCATAGGCGATTGCTACATTTGTAATATAGAACACTGTGGTAGCCCATTTATGGGAATCACTGCCTCTTGAAATCCACCAAAGAGTGTCCTCATGCTGTTATGGGAGGCGGATCATCCATGAATCAAGATGTAACATCCCCCCCACTGTGTTCCATTTTAGTTACTGGGCATGGAGGAGGAGGGAGGGACTGGCCTGTCATTTATGATCTGTATACACGCCCAAATGTGTGATGTCTCAAACCATGTGACCTGACTAGCGCCAATCAAAACAGGAAATGTTCTCTCCAGCAATACGGACCAAACTGAGCATGTGCAACCTGACTCCACTCACTGTGTCTTATCCGGACTTGTCCAGGAGGACAGTACTGTTAGGGGTGGATCTGAAGCATGCAACTATGACGACCAGACAACCACTAGGATTGGGATGCCCCAACTGATCGCTGCTGATCAATAGGAAATCTGTCTGTGGCAACCAGTAGACAGTTCTGTCAGGCGATTGTAACAAGAAATTAAAGTGGAACTAAACCCATCAATTTAACAGTTTCAAAAACAGTTACCATATTTAATCGGCGTATAATGTATACGGCGAACGGCTGCCTCGGAGGAGAAGGAGGTAACGAGCGCCGCAGAAATAGACAGAGCCGAATCACCTGTGTACTCAGCTAGTCATGCCCAGTCCCGCCATTGGACCGGTGTTATGTCCATCATAGGAGCCGGGCCAAGGGGCGGGACTGCGAGACGAGCCGAGTACACAGGTCTATCTTGGCGGCGCTCATTCCCTCCTCGTCAGGGGAAAGACTGATGTGCAGTTGGCCAATAATCATGCTGCAAACAGCGGCAATTTAAAGCAGATATTAAAGCAGATGGGCACAAATCATGCTCCAATGATGGGCAAGGCTGCAGATGGACACTGATAAGGTTGCATTGATGGGCATTTAAAATGTAAGTTTTATTCCTTAAACTTCCCACCTAAACGGGTGCATGTTATATGCCGATAAATATGGTATATTAAGGCATGCCAATGTTCTGTTAGAAAGCCGCTACCCATCAGAAAATGCAACCTCAGTGATGTTCCATCACGGCCATCTTGGTACACCCCGCACTCATCCGCAGTAAGCCTATAGCCAAGCGGACATATTTATACACACACCGGAGTCTTGCATCTCACACTTATTCTTACCAGTAAACAGAGCTTATATAGTGAAATACAGTATTTAGAAATCCGTCAAACTGTTTTGATGTTGAACCTTAAAAGCGTTGTTCTGTCAGATTAGCAAACCTGTGAGATCAGCAGCCTTGCCACTGCTTTTAACTGCTTCCCGACCGGCGTGCGATGATGTACGTTGACAGAATGGCACGGACAGGCATAAGAGCGTACAGGTACATCCCTTTAAATTTGCCGCCGGCGGCGCGCGCGTCGGTTGGGACCTCTGTGAGTCCGATCGCGGGTCCAGCGGACTCGATCGCCACGGGAAGATGCTATAGTAAACAAGCATCTCCCTGTTCTGCCTAGCAACAGTGACACTGATCTCTGCTCCCTGTGATTGGAGCAGAGATCAGTGATGTCTACAACACACCCACACCCCCCCACAGTTAGCAACACGCCCCTAGGACACACTTAACCCCTACACTGCCACCTAGTGGTTAACCCCTTGACTGCCAGTGTCATTTACACAGGAATTAGTGCATTTAAAAAGCACTGATTGCTGTATAAATGTGTCAAAATTGTCCGATGTGTCCTCCATAATGTCGCAATCACAAAAAAAAAAAAAAATTTAATAAAATCGCTGATCACCACCATTGGTAGTAAAAAAAAAAAAAAAAAAAAATTATTAATAAAAATGCCATAAAACTATCCCCTATTTTGTAAACGCTATGACTTTTGTGCAAACCAATCAATAATCGCTTATTGCGATTTTTTTTACCAAAAATATGTAGAAGAATACGTATCGGCCTAAACTGAGGGGAAAAAAATGTTTTTATACATTTTTGGGGGATATTTATTATAGCAAAAAGTAAAAAAATAATGCTTTTTTTTTTTAAATTGTCGCTCTTTCTTTGTTTATACAACCGGGCTATTTGGGCCCTTTTCTTCAATGCTTTGCAAGTGAGTACCATTACCATTTAGTGGTTTAAATACAGGTTCTACATTTATCAATACAATATGTTGTATACTAATGACCTTACTCTGTCTTATACAGTACTATTGAGCAAATACAGGAATTGTTATTGCCTTGAAAAAGGACGTCCGTCCGAAACATGTCGGCATTTTCCTGAAAGACCCTAATATTATCGCAAGTTGTTGTGCAATTTTTTGCATTCTATGTACATGTCTATGGTCACATACGTTTTCATGTATATTTTTTGATTCTTTGTAAAATTGTATGCCTATCTACTGACTTTACCTATCTATTTTTGGGTTCAATGCCCTAATAAAATGTACTTTTTGTTTACATGCATATACTCTCTATGTCTATCTGTTTAAGCTTCTCTCTGGGGTACAGGCCGTGTTAATGCACACTAGGCCTTCACAAATCTATATTTTTCATATGTGAGAAGCGATAGACCTATTTGCCATCAATTACTTGCTCATCTAATATTTTTTCTTTGTTTATAGCGTAAAAAATAAAAACCGCAGGGGGGATCAAATACCACCAAAAGAAAGTTCTATTTGTGGGAAAAAAAGGACGTCAATTTTGCTTGGGAGCCACGTCGCACGACCGCGCAATTGTCAGCTAAAGTGACGCAGTACCGAATCGCAAAAAGTGGTCTGGTCTTAAGCCAGCAAAATGGTCCGGTCTGAAAGTGGTTAAAATTCAACATCAAAATAGTGTTACGGACTTCCAAATACTGTATTTCACTATATAAGTGTGAAAGGCAAGACTTCGGTGGGTGTAAAAAGATGTCCACTTGCTGCCTTCTGACTGTAGGCTTACTGCGGACAAGTGCGGGGTGCAACAAGATGGGCATGCCGTAACGTCACTTCTGTTACATATTCTGATGGGTAGCGGCTTTCTGACAGGACCAGAGCCGATCCACCCTATACACTCACTACGCAAGCTGCGTAGGGCCCCCTAAATTACTCGAGGCCCCGCCTTCCCCTCTTGTCATAGCGCGTCAATTAATGTTTACAACATCCAGTGGCGGAAC